>JAQPPZ010005051.1:0-261273 GCA_028583015.1 Wollemia nobilis
ATAAGCCTAGTAAAGTGATGTGTGAAGTGATTTTTCAAGTCCTATGAAATAAACTATTCCATTATTCTGATTTGAGTTGATTTGAGATTGAGATTAGAACATATTGATTCTCTAACAATTCTCTTTATCCTTCTATGAGTTGAGTTGAGTTCACTTGATATTGAGCTTAGAAAATATTGAGTCTCTAACAATTCTCTTTATGCTTCTATGAGTTGATTTGAGTTGAGTTGAGTTGAGATCATTGTGGATCATTGTTGTCATACATTGAAGAGTACATTGCTATTCATTGTTGAGTTCATATTTGAGCTTTGCCTTGATAGATTTGTGGATGAGATTTGAGTGCTACTTGAGCATGATTTATTAAGCATTTGAGAAGGCATTTGTGGATAGTTTTGAGAAAGCTTTGTGGACTATTTTGGGGTAGATTTATGGATAGATTTGGGATATTTTTGGGCAAGTTCTTGGTGAGCTTGCTAGAGCATATTTGGACAAGTTCTTAGTGAACTTGTTGGAGCACTTTTGGGCAAGTTCTTGGTGAGCTTGCTAGAGCAGATTTGGACAAGTTTTGTGTGAGCTTGTTATTCAGTTTTGGATAAGTTCTGTGTGAGCTTGTTATTCAGATTTGGACAAGTTCTGTGTGAGCTTGTTATTCAGCTTTGGACAAGTTCTGTGTGAGCTTGTTATTCATGTTTGGACAAGTTCTGTGTGAGCTTGTTATTTAGCTTTGGACAATTTTTGTGTGAGCTTTTTATTCAGATTTGGATAAGTTCTATGTGAACTTGTTATTTCCTAGCTTTAAGAAGATCAAAGAAATCATTGTATTGGATATTTTTGTGTGAAATATTATAAGGATATCAACTTGTGGAGTACCCCATATTGGGGGAACCACGTTAAATATTGTGTCTCAATTGTGTGTGGTGACTTGTGCTCTTGCTTACTACTACTATTTGAGTTATTAATGCACACTGCTATATTAATTGATATTGATTTGGAAAGAAAGTAAAAAGTGGTTTTATACTGTTCACCCCCCCTCTCAATATAAGCTTGTGTTCTTCAGATCCCTTCCAGCTCTTGATGCATCTATCATTAATTAAAAGGGCTCCTTTTAAGCACATCACAAACTTCAATATCTGATTCAAGAGAATTTAGGAAATGATTCCCCTTGAATACCAACTTTCCCCTACCCAAGCTCACCTATATTATGTTTGAGTGTTTAGTTCAAATATAAGCCTCCTCCTGCATCAATCTGGTGAAAAGAGATTCCTTCAAATATTTTAGGAGGTCTTATAAGTTGAACAAATCATGCTTTAAGCAGGAAAGGTATCTTCAAGAGACTCCAACCTCCCTTTCCCTCCTCCAATTATTGTTGCTCTCCTTTTGATTGCATACTGTCCACAATGGATACTACCTAAGGCTATGAACAAAGGGTGGATATATTCTTGGGCTTGCACAGAGGAAATTCAAGCACATTCCCTGCAATGGATAACTTCATTTCTTGCAATTTTCTCCATAAATCAGAGGACCTAGACCAATAGAATGGTCGAGCGATGGATCCCACCTTCAAAAAGGACACATGTTTACACCCTTTTTTTTGTATCTAGGAGTATACTGAGCAGGAACTAAACTATACCCTGAAGAACTTGGCCAATAAGAATATAGGTTCTAAGGATATCCTAGTAGAAGGGGTGCTACTAAATGAGCCATATTGTCAAACTTGTATAAGGACATCAGAGGAGCATGTGGCAAGGATTCCAAAATAGGTGGATCTCAAGGAATGGTGACACTGGAGTCTATTGCCATATAAACCAGTACTTGAGAAGAGCTTCCACATGGTAAGATTTATTGCCACATTAATTATTGAATGCATAAGTATTGGTATGTATTATGGTTCACCATGTTTTGGATACATTACAACTTGGAAAGTTTTTGGGCAGTATCAATCGAACTACAAAAAATATCTTAAGTTCAATACGATCTGGTCTGACCATTACCAATTCATTTGATGATTCCTAAAATGAGTCAGTGGTTGCGGTGTACCAATCATACCATAGTTTTGTGTAAATAAATCAACATTTAAATAAAGGTTCATAAGGCACATGGTTGCACAATGAATAACATCGTCTTGTACCGAGGTGACCTAGGTAGAAGGTGTCATAAAAGCTTCTAGAAAGTGCATATATTTGGAAGCACTCCCTCTCATAGTCTGTGATCTTCCTTGTGTTTTGTTGTGACCCCATTTTCCAATGGATCAAGGCCTCAGATTTAGACATTATTTTGCACAATTCCTAGAAGATATATCCACTTCATGTACTAATAATAGGCATGATGTAGTGTGATTACAAGATGAATGGGTAAGCTCTGAATCTGCCCGAATCACTCATGTCAAACCAAATATTTTGAGAGCAATGTCCACTTCTTGATCAAATGAGAAAAATTGATCTATAAATAGCACCCCAAAAGGTGATAAGCAATATGTGTTGTAAAGTTAGGAATGATGATGTGACTAAAGATTCTCTAGAGGAGTAGTAATCAGCAAATGAGGGTTTTGATTGATTGCATGAGAAAGAAATGTTGCATCAATACTGGAAAATGCTTCTAGTATTCTGATTATTCTTGAATTGTCCTTAGTCTTTGTGGGGTATGTTTATGGGGATGTGATCTGTGGGGGTGTCCCATGAATCACCTTCCATTTTGTTTTCATTACTTCTCTATCTCCTTCCTTCTTCTATTTTCTTTGTTCCCTGTTACCACTAACATTTTTGGTTAGTGGTCATTGTCTTCCTACCTCTGTTATTTTCTATGTTTATCTCCTTACCTCATGCCCTCGTGTTCTTTTTTCCTCGTTTTGATTATTGTTTATGCATGTGGTCCCCCTTCTTTTCTTCCTTTCTACAATGTTTTGCCTTATTTTCCTTTCACCTTTGATCACCTTACTCCTTTGTCTTGCGACCTTTATTGGTTGTCATTTTTTGTCCCCTCTCTATCTCCTTCTTCTTCCTTGTTTATGAGTGAATCAAGGTATAGCTTTCTGGGTTTTTCTTTTTTGCAAGTGACAAGCCCCTATGATTCACCAAGAGTGTGGGTGAAATTTTGCACCTCCCCATCACCCACTCTTCTCCTTTGTATATAGAAGATGATGTTCTATAATTTTAGCCAAATTTTGAAGCATTAATTATCAAGCATAAAATGAAGGTAGTTAGTGTCAATGGGCAACAAGTAGTAAATGGGCAGAATATTTAGAGTGGTCGAGTAAGTGTGTTTCCATGAGTCCACCATAAAGTTGAAGGTTGTTCATCAGACGAACGAAGAATCGATTGGGTGAACAATTAGGATCTGCCTTAGGGTAGAACAATCTTGAGATCCTACTCGTCATAAGGCAGAGCTTTGGAACTATTAGGAGGGTTGAACTATTTCATATCTCCACCCATCATGAGGGTAGAACTTTGGGATATCGATGGGGTGGAATTCTCCCAAATCCTTTCCTAAACATAATTAAGATATTGAGTGGAGCTTAGAAAAAATACAGATCCTAAGGGCCCACCCTACATTAGAAGCACCTGACTACCAAGGCATGAGGTTCATGGGAGAATGAGCCTTCTAATAAGGAAAAATTTTCAAGCATAAAACTTGAGGAAATTACATCCAGATTGCCTATCCCTCATAATTCCATAATGAGCATATTTTTGGGAAGCTGACGAGTGAGAAAGCAAACTAGAATGTCCACTCAGTACCAGAATCACCGCCATCATAGAAAATCTCAAAGAAAATGTATTAATGACTTTAGCTCCTCAAATATAGACTGGTATGGGTCTGAAGGTGGTGATTTGAAAATACATGGTTCCCAAGGTAATCAATTCCAATCATTCACCACCTAACCAAAGGACAATTGTCTGGTTGAAGGGGTAAAGTAGATGAGAATTTAAAAGCCTATCCATAATGTTAGAATGATCAAGGGCCTAGATTCATGTAGATATACCTAAACCATTCCAAATGACCAATATTCTTCCAAGAAGTAAAGTACCTATTGCATACCTATCCACTCCAACAATACCTTCCTGCTTAATGCCATTAATGCATATAATTTGAATTCATTATAAATATTTCTTTAAATATTGGGATGCTAGACATCCTAGGGGAGGATCTTTGGCCATTATAATTCATATGTAATACTTCTCATCATGATTATCCTATTGTTTGGTCTCCAATTTGGTCTTTACACCTTTGTGTTCAATGAAAAATGTTTAATTCTGCTATGACTATCTGAGTAATCTCATTTAATTCTTCTATTTAGATTTCATAGGTTTTACTTAGTGGTTTTAGAATTCACATTCGTATTAGGTTGTGGTTTATTTCTACTTAGGCTAGTCAGATGGGCATGCTTTCATTTTGCATCCTATATTTCATGCATCCATCCATTGGTTCTAGAATTCACTTTCAATCCTTTGTGCTAAATGATAAATGATATGATTGGTTGATATGTTAGGTAGAATACTCATATTTTTGTTCATGATGTTAAGGGTGCATGTATCTTGATACAGCTATACCCATCCTTGTGAGTTCTAGCTATGGTCTTCTTTTATTTTCTTTCCCCTTCCATTTTCCTCCTATTTTAGATGTAGGTATCTAGGACTTGAGGAACCGGTCTTCTTTGAATATCATCCACCCTGTCTTCCCAAGTGTAGTGGCCATTCAATGTTGATGCAGGTCCATAGGCACATAAATCAACATATTTTCCATTAGGTGAAGGATCTCCATCCAACATATTGTAAATGTTCACTTAGTACATTAACTAATAAAGTTTGAACATCATCCAAGTCATCAAGAAAATTGTACCAAAGTTATCCTAAAAAATATTTATCCAATGTTGACTCACAAAATAGGCTAAGATCTTTAGTGTGCTTACCATTGGAAATAGTCATATATCTAGACTTACAACTGATGTAGGCATAAGTTATTGCAAGCCATGGATGTCCTAGAATTAAGGGATGCCTCCCTAATTTCTTATTTAGTTGCAGAACCACAAAATCTACAAGATACTCCCATAAAATTATAGAAACTATGATATCTTCTAACTTTCCTTTTGGTTTAATGGTAGATCTATCTACAAGTTGAAGCACTATAGAGGTTTGTTGTAATGTATATACCACTAAATATTCTATTGTTTCCTTGGTCATAACATTGATGGTAGCCCCTAGGTCTACTAATACATTTTGCAAGGTTGTTTTACCAATGTGGACTGTGATTATAGGTACTATAGGATATACATATTTTGGTAACAATCACCCTCTAGTCATTATTTTAGATAACTACTCCATAACTTGGATAGTTTGAGGTTCATTTTACTTTTTCCTCCCTGAATTTGTTGTGCACATACACTTTATTAATTTTGAGTAGATAGGAATATCCTTGTAAAAGAGGAATTTTAATGGTAACATTATCTAATTCTTGAAGGAAATTAAAATTTGGTTTTGAGGGTTCTTTATTTATTGTCAATCTTTCAGGAAATGGAATTCCCACTTCTTTCCTTTGAGGGATTTGAACCTCTTTTTGCTTTACTGGTATATTCTCTAGTAAATTTTCTATCTCATCTTCTAATTTTTCATCTTTGTCTCCTTTTTCCATTGAGTTTTGGATAGGTTCCTGGATTTCTATGAAAGTCACTCTATTATTATCCAACACCTTTCCAAACCTTAAATGGATTTTTTGGTAAGGTACCACAATTATTGAACATGTTTCATTGGCTTCATATACCTGTTGAATTATTTTATTATTAGGTTTGGGTACCGGTTGAGCTGGCAATGATGGCTACTTAGGAGGATTTTTCACATTATTTGGAGGTGGGAGGAGTCTATTTTATGGTTGATTTTGAGGAGCTTTTCCCTTGAATTGATTTTTTAAATTTTTTTGTTAAGGTGGACCTTGAGACTACCTAGGTCCCCCTTGATTATATTGGTAATTTGTGTTCCAATTAGGCACATTCTGATTTTATCTTGATATTCCTTGAGTCCATGATGGTGGACTCCCATAAGGGTTGGACATAAATTGACCCCATAGAGGAATCTTCCATTCTTGCTTGTTTGGGTAATTAGATGAGTTTTAATTTGTACAATTTTATGCATTTGATCAATGGCTAGGTCTTTGCTGGTTGGAATAACTAGAATTTGACCAATTGGATGGACCATTGAATGGACCACTTCTTATTTGGGATACAAAATAAATATCCTCTACTTCCTCAACTTCATGTTCTTTTATAGAAAATTTGATAGCTGAAATATACTTACATTTTTTAGTACTATGATTCTTGTCACAAATTTTATAATTAGCAGAAATGTTGGAGATATTTATAATGTTAAGAGGGTATTCCCTTATATTGTGTCTTTTTATACATCTATGTCAATATATTTCTTTGATATATTTCTCTTTAGGCTTATTTTCCATAAGGTCAAAAAAAGTAGTTAATGTACTCAACAAATCAATATTTAAACTTTCCAACATGTTACCAATTTCTACTCTTGTCACTCCTCCTGTGGATGAGTATTTGTTGTTTCTAAGTGGCCTATTTCTTAAATAGTTCTTGCAAAGATTCATAATCTCTTCAAGTGCCATTTTATGAATATCTCCCTTAGCCATAAGATTTAATATGTCAAGGACATCTTCTTTTAACCCTTTGAGAAAAAGTTCCTTTAATATTTCTTCATCTAGCTCGATATTGACTCTAGATCCCACAAACCGAAATATTTCAAGGTAGTCCTCGAGAGATTCTTCCTCTCGTTGATTCATATGAAATAATTCAACCTTATTGTCCTTGACTCTATAGTAATCTTGATACCATTCAAGGAACATAAATTTTAATCCATTTTCTCCATCCCATTATCTACAAACACTCTCACCTAGACCCATAAACCATCTCAAGGTTGCATCCTTGAGTGTAGAGGAAAACAGTCATAGCTTCTATTCATCAGTGGTGTAGAAATAAGCTTTTCATACCACTTAGAACTCAAAAATAAAAGCATCAAGGTCCTCATGTGGTTTTCCATTAAAGGTAGGTAAAATATCAATAGAGATAGGCTTTGGTTCTCTCGTTATCCAATCTTCTAGAGAAGGAATTGGAAAGGTAAAAGTTTTTCT
Source organism: Wollemia nobilis (assembly GCA_028583015.1). NCBI lineage: Eukaryota > Viridiplantae > Streptophyta > Pinopsida > Araucariales > Araucariaceae > Wollemia > Wollemia nobilis. The sequence continues at coordinate 7,129 of JAQPPZ010005051.1, forward strand.
TTACCTACTTCTTCTCTACTTTCCTTCTACTTCTCCGTGATCACTATTCCTTTGCCTATTCCTCCTTTGGTTTCCATCTACTTCCCCATGTTCACTACTATGGTCATCCATGACTGATTGAAGGAATTCTAAGATTGGACCTAGTATAGGTTCAAAAAAGATAGTGGAAGGATCTATATGATTATCAAATTTAGGTTCTAGCAACAAAAATGTTTCAATATTTTGATCAAGTAGAGCTAATGGAAACCTGGTTTACTCTTTTGAAGAATCCTCAATTACTACAATCTCAATCTCTTTTAAATTAGCAATGTCAAGCTCTTCACTAGATTCTCTTCTAAAGTTCTCTTCTTGTTTCTCTTTGTAAATTTTAATGAATCTTCCTTTTGAGTCTCTAGGCTGATTCATAAATTTATAGAACTCCTAATTTCAACAAGTTTGAGTGTCTTAAAGTCATTTAATCCTATTTGAATAGTGTATCGATATCATTGATTAGATCTAACTGTTCATGGGTCATATAATGCTCTTCTTCAAATGTGAAATCTTGGTTTAAAAGATGAATAAATTGAGTAATAAAATCCTATCCTTGTACAACAGTAGGATTTTTAAATTATAAATCATGACACAACTCTTTGAAGCATATGATCCTAGGTGCTTTATGGTATCTTTTGCTATATTCCAGACTCACCTCTCTATTATCAATATCTACTAAGACATTATATACAATAAGGGAATCCTCAAAGTAATGCTCCCAAGGATATGTAGATGATTTTACGCTTGCTCTTATATCCCCTAACCAACGTTCATAATTTCTCAATAGGTCAAAGTAGGATGAGTGATAATTTGTACCTAGGGCCTTAGTTATATTGATCCTTTTAATTTTACCCAACTCTTATGACCTTTGCCTAATAACATCAAGGTGTTCCCATAGATAACACCATTGTCCCTAAGAGAGACCTATGTCTTGTTCATGAAGTAGGTTGATTTCGTATTCTAGCAGTATTCTCGTGAGGTCTATTAATGTAGACTGACTAATGCAATTTTCCACCATGAGCAATGTATACTTCTTTATATTTTTTAAGTTTTCAAAAGGTTTTTTTATTTTGTTTAGTTTTTGGGAAAATTATGCAATTCACAAAAACTAAACTTTACTTTTCAAAACAATCTTACTGCTATTAAAACTAGATCTAAAATACAACAGTCAATTTTAATGCAACAAGGAAAATTAAAAATGTTTCCACTACTTTGGTTTAAAAACACTCGGTATGATCTTGTCGCACCACTAACTTGTATACAAGTAAAGTTTCTAAAACCAAATATGTAACAACTATAGAGCTCTGAAAATAAAATGTTGAAAGTAAAATGCTGAAAATAAATATTAACTAATATTACCACTACTTAGTTTAAGAAACACTCAGTATGATCTTATCGCACCACTGACTTGTATACAAGTAAAAAGTTTTCCAAACAAAGATGTAACAACCATAAAATGCTATAAATAATTTGCTAAAACAGATATGCTGAAATAAAGACTGAATTGTTATCACTACATGGGTTTAAGAAATACTCGATATGATCTTGTTGCACCACTGACTTGTATGCAAGTAAAAAAAATTTCAACCAAAGATGTGACAACCATAAATTCTAAAAATAACTTGTTGAAATTAAATGCTAACTAGAAAAATAGTAAAATTGAAACCAAGAAAGTGGAACCTAGCAATGCTGAAATAAAGATACTCAGTGGGACTTCTTGTGCCACTCATGTCCTGTATGTTGGTAAAGCCTCCTCATGCAATCTAGCTGAATCCAATCAAACCTTATGGCACTATTCTCCTCGGCAATGGTGCCAAGACATTGAGTTATTATGTCTCTCATTTAATTTGTCAAACCAAGATTAGATTTAAAAAAGTTATTCCATATAGATATCCAAAATTTTGACCATTGATTTTTATTTCATTTTCTTATTTTCTCTACATAAAAGATAAAGGTTTGAAATAAATGAAAATAATGAAATTATGCTTAATTTGAGGGATGCAATTATGAATTATGCTAGGTTTTTTTTGTGTGGATCCACTTTTATAATTTTAATAAAGCATTATCTATTTTATTATATTATTTAATTTTATAATATGTAGTTTAATTAAATTTGTATTCTAAGACTAATCTACATTCTAACTAAATCTACTATACTTTAGGAAGGAGAGAACAAGGGACTAACCTTTTGGAGTAATCCCTACCTCCTCGAGGTCAGTATTAATCTCTTCTTCCTTTTACCTTACTTTACTTCAATAATTATATTCATTAAACTAATTTAATGCTATTTAATTCATGTTTGCAGGAAAGGAAAAATAGACTATAGCTAATACAATCAACGCATAAGGAAAATGTTAGAAATTTTGAGTAGTTTTGTTGTCATTGATGTCAAGAGTGTATTGTTTAAATTTCGTCATAATTAAGGATATCAAGTGGGTTTTCCAAAATCAAGGTGGTCTTGAAAAGGAATAGGATATAATATTTATTTTTAATTTTATATGCCTAAAAAGGCCCAAAGGATGAAGACCTAAGGAAGGAGAAGCAAGTTTAAATTAAATAATAATATTATATTATTATAATATTTCGAGCCAAATAACAAGGTGAAGAAAAATAAGGTTCAAGTTAAAAAGACCCATGAGCAATTTACAAAAGATTTAATTTAAATTAAAATATTTTAATCTTTGATTAAAATTTTAATTTTAAATTAATAATGAGGGCAAAGGTTTTAAATTTAAATATTTAAAATCTAATTCAAATTTTAAATTCGAAATTGGCTGATGTGTAAAAGACAAGAAGCATGTGTATTTATAGGAAATAAATCTCATTTCCTAAGTCCTCGATTATACACACCTTCGAATGAAAAAGAAATAGTGCGCTACATTTGTTGGAAGAAGAGAGTTCGCATTTCAAATCATTGGAGGCAGACGAAGTAAATAAGGGCAACATCATGGATAGAGAAATCCACCAGCGATGGATAACGAAGGTGGCAGTTGAGAAAGAGATAAGGCTTGCAAGGAAGGGATCGTGGGTTCGATCCACGTGATTGATGTTTTGCTAAGGAAAGAGGCCTTCGTTTTTGTTTGACATTTTTCGTGAGGAGGATAAAGAGGGAAACGTGTGCCTAAGGTTTCATGTGGGCATGTAGCCCACTTGGTGGCCTAGCTTTGGGTTAGGGTGTTGGAGAAGCTACGTTGTGTGTTTGAATTTTGGTGAAAATGTTTTGGTGGGTAAAATAGTTAAAAGGTATGTTAAACACATTTTTATTTCTCCAAAGGTTTTGAATTTCGGAAATTGCTTAGAGGGTTTTGTAAGCTAGAAGCTATAAGGTTTTTGAGGGAGTTATAAGGTAAAGTAAATTAAAATTTTTATTTTAATTTTTTGTGATTAAAATTTATTTTATAAAGTTTGAGTGATAAGGTGTATAAAGGAAATTGTTGTGTATTTTGTTATAATGAAATATGTTGACTTATATGATGTAAGTTTGGAGATTATAAGGTGTACTAAAAGAGTTGAGATTTTTGTATGGTAAAATAATTATTGGGAAAATTATTTTGTGGAGATCTTGAGATAGGTTATGGCTACCTAACCCTAGTATTGGCAAAGAAAATTTTATTGTGGTTAAGACAGGTTTTGAAGACATATCTCCATAAAAACAAAAGGTATGGATACATCTTCCTTGTGAGTGAAATATTGTTGGATTGAATGTTGTGAATGCTAATTTGGAGTGAAAAGGATTTTTTGATAAGCATTTTTTAATTTGGTTTTGAGATATCCAATATTGATTGATGAGGGTTTTTCTGGAATGAAAGTTGATGCTAAAAGACTTGTTTGATAAGCATTGTTGGAAATGTTGAGTGAGTGCTCATATGCATGATTAGGGTTTGTAAAAGATAATGAGTATAATTGTTATGTGAAGTACAATATTGAACTAGGGTTTGTAAAAGAACTTGAGTATCACAATTATGTGAGTTTTAAATCATCTTGAGTCAAGGTTTGAGTTCCATTGTGTGAATTGTTGAAAGCATTGTGAAACACTTGTTTAGGGTTTGTAAGCAAGTTGTGTTTCATTGAGTGATTTATTGAGTGGATTTGGATGAGAATTATTGATTGAAAGTGTTGGAGTGATAGTTCAAGTTCTATGAAATAAATTATTCTTTATTTCTGGATTGAGTTGAAGGAGAAATTGAAAGTGATTGAGTGTTGTTGTGAGTGTGAAGCATATTGAGTCTCTAATAATTCTTTATATTTTTCTATGGTAAAACAAGAGAGATTGAAAATGATTGAACATTTTTGTGAGTGTGAAATGTATTGAGTCTCTAACCATTCTCTATATGTTTCTGTGAGGTCAAACAAGATTTTGTGTGAAACTTGTTTGTGTGATTGAAGAGGTTTTTTGTGATAGATTGAGTTGATTTGAATAAGCTTTTGTGAAAGCTTGTGAGAAGATTTGAAGTAAGTCCTAGAGTGGACTTAAGGACTGAGTTGAGTAAGATTTTTTGGAAGCTTACAATGCAAATTTGAGAAAAGTCTTGGTGAAGACTTGAGAGCAGTTTGAGCAATTTTTAGAGAGGACCTGTGGATAGATCTGAGACAAGTCTTGGTGAGGACTTGAGAGAAGTTTGAGCAAGTTCTAGAGAGGACTTGTGGATATTTTTGAGACAAGTCTTGGTGAAGACTTGAGAGCAGTTTGAGAAAGTTCTAAATAGAACTTGTGGACATATTTGAGGCAATTATTGGTGAAGACTTGTGAGAAGATTGAGCAAGTTCTTGAGAGGACTTGTGGATAGATTTGAGGTAAGTATTTGAGAATACTTGAGAGCATAGTTGTTTAATTTATTTATTCAAACCTTGAGTTAAGGTTTGAGGCAGATATAGTAGAGGTGATTTGTGATTGGATCAAGCTTTGTGTTAAGGCTTGAGGAAAGAATTTGGTGCAGATTTGAGGATAAATTTGTGCTAGATCGAAGGACTATTTTTAGTGTAGATTTGAGACAGAGATTGAGCAGATTTATGCTAGATCGAAGGACTGTGTTTAGTGTAGATTTGAGATAGAGATTGAGTAGATTTGTGCTAGATCGAAGGATTGTTTTTAGTGCATATTTGAGATAGATATTGAGTAGATTTGTGCTAGACCAAAGGACTGTGTTTAGTGTAGATTTTATTGAGCTAAGATCAAGCTTTGGAGGTGATAGAGTAGAGGATAATAGTCTCCAGTGGATAGAGATCCATTAGCTAGGGTAGTGAGGATAGATGTCTTCTGAGTGAGGATAACAGTATTTAGTGGAGAGAGATCCACAAGCCAGTGTAGTGGAGGTAGTAGTCTTCTACAGGATCACCAACCAGAGCAAAAGAGAAGGAGTTTTCTTGTGGATAGAGTTCCATGAATCAACTGAGGGGATTGGTATCTCCTATGGGTTGGTTCCCATAAACTAGATTATGATATTGGTGTCTCATTTGGATAGAGGTCCATAAGCATTGTAATAGAGAAAGGATTCCCAAGAGATTTGTTGAGTAAATTTTAGTGAAATATTTTCTTCGTGGACGTAACCCACATTAGGTGAACCACATTAAATTGGTGTCTCTATTGTGTATGGTGATTTGTGCATTGCTTTTATTACTACTATTGATATTACCATTGATACATTGCATAATATTGTTTGAAAAATAAAAGTAAAAAGTGGTCTTATACTATTCATCGCCCTCTTAGTATAAGCTTGTGTTCTTCAGAAATTGCAGAATTTCATTTCTACATCCATGAAAGAAGACAATAATGCTAAATCACACTTTTTATTCCAAATTCCATACAAACTGGTACAATGTAACAAGGTTACAATAATTGTGCTTTGTCTCTCCTTCATGCATCTGTGTGGATGGTGGCAGACCTTTCTAACATGAAGGACTTTGTAATTTATAATTTTACATTATACTCTTACAATGGAAATTCCAACATTTACTTTGTTACACGGTTTTAAACAAATCTTGTCCATGTGGCATGGATACTAAATATGTGTAACAAGAACCTAAAATCTATGTAACTTATTAACAATAAAAAATAGCTTTTTATCAAATTATTCAAGAGAGGACAAATTCATTACATTTCATATTACACAATATTCAACCAAATAACAAATTCATATGCAATCAACTAAAATAAATAATGATAGATCATCCATGCCTAATTGTTCCAACAACCCATGCACATTTGACCAGGTTGTCAGTACACATGGCAATTTTATTGCACAAAACAGGTTTACAAATAATCAATAGGCTTTCGTAGACTATTTTCATAGACCACTTTTATAAATACCTTTTGTAGATAGCATTTGTAACTTGTTTCTACCACACTCTTTTGTAGAGTATTTCAGTCATGTTCACCTATAGCATTCCTCATGAATCACCTGTAATATTTACCTGTTAAAACAACAATCTCACATAATTCGCGTAAAATTACAACCATTCAACACAACATTTTATAGATCATATTTATCCAAAAATCACATAAAATATTCACATTATTGATAAAGCACATATATATCATGCAAATTTATAACTAAAACATAGAAGTAAACTTCATATCATAGTCACATTTCAGTGCTCATTAGTTTGAACTGCCCACAAGACCACTTAGGAATACAAGTACTGCTATACATAATAAGATGAAGGGAAAGTCATATAACTTGAAAATATATAACTTAGTTATCCTTTATAATGCTAATAAAACTACTATATATAGATTATAAAAAGGGGGAGACCTTCCCTCCAAAAATTATGCAAATATTTAAAAAATGGCTACTCCAAAAATTGTTAGGTCACATCTTCATTTAAGATGATAGTTCCCTCGAAGTCCCTAGATCTGATCTCATTAATATTGGATGGTTCTGAGCCTTTGGATGAGTACTAAAATTGTTTGGGGATTCCCAAAGTTTGAGTGTAGGAAATATTTCTAATCATTGCTTTATATTTGAGATCACTCTTATTGTATCTTCCTATTTTGTCACTTTTAATGTGTAAACTATTCTTCTAGATTTTTCAGGCTTAAGAAATGTAGGTAGGTGAGCTTCAAGATTTTTTATCTTCATGGGCTCAACTATTGCCTTTGTGAGACATGCCTTGACGTTGTGGCTTATCTTCTACTCATATGGTTGATCCTCCCTATCTCCCATCATTAAAACTTTTGGATGGTCTAACTATCGAGTAGGGTTATGCATAAGTGCAAAATATTGCAAATTGGCTCTATTTAGGATTTTTAATATTTTAAATTGGCTAATTTTAGATCCTTTCACTAGGGCCCATTTGCCCACAATTTATGGGGTGGAAGTTTTTTTTGGGGTAAATTCAACCACCGTTGATAATCATGAAAATAATTTTATTTTAATTCACCAACCTCAAATTACAAATGATTTTGATTTTCCCACCTAAATCGCCTTCAAATTATAAATGATTTTTTATTTCCCGCCCAAATCACCTTCAAATTATAAATTATTTTATATTTCCCACCCAAATCGCCTCATATACTACCTGTATATATACTGTACTGGGTATCGATAAACATACATCAAAAATATTGTAACTCAAAAATAGCTCTGAAACAATGAAAAACTTGAGGTGTCGATCGACATTCATCTATCACTTGCAAAGGTGATGATCGGTTGCAGAAGTGTCAATCAGTATTAGCCTATCGGTTGCAAAAGTGTTGATCGAAATTAGCCTATCACTTGTAGGGGTTTTCAATTGACATTTGTCTATCGGTTGTAGAGGTGTCGATCGTCATTTGTTAGTCGACTGCAGCACCATGTCTATCGGCATTGGTCGATCGGTTTTAGAGGGGTCGATTGACAGTAGGTTATTGATTGCAAGGACTTTTGATCGATAATTATCTATCAGTTGCAGAGGTGCAAATAGGCATTGGAGAGAAAAAATTGAAATTCGCCACAGTTTGAAATTTTTTGGAAAAAAATAATTGCAATTTGCCATGTATACTTCTACATATTTCGTCGGGATTCCAAGACAATTCACCTTCAGTTTATAAATAGATTTGAGAGTATTTGATTATTTGGACTATGTTCATATTGAAGATAAGAAAAGGAAGAAGTTGGATTCAAAAATTCAAGCATACATTTTGTTGGTTTTCTAAAGAAATTAGGGCATATATATGTTACAACCCCCAAATATAGATAATGCATTGTGTCTAGAGAGGTGACTTTTGATGAATGGGAAATACATAGAAAATAAGTAGAAAAGACCAAGAAGACAATCATAATTGAATATTTTGGCATGTTATAAACATCAAGAGGAAGCACGAGTATTTCTCCAAAGATAAACATAAAAGATAAGAGAACATTACAATCACATCCAATCTACCAAATTTTGAATCATATATTTGATAGGAGATTTACAAGAAGCTAGGCACAAGCCCAAGAACAAGGGAAAAATTAATAATAAGCTAATATGGTGAACTATGCACTATTGTCCAAGATTGAAGTGGAGCCTTCAAATTTTGCAAAAGAATACCAAAGTAAGGTATGGACCAAAACCATGAAAAAATAATTAAATGCAATTGAAAATAATAATACTTGCATATTATGTGAATTCCAAAGAACAAGAATATAATTGGAGTAAAGTGGGTGTTTGAGACCAAGTACAATAGTGATGAATCAATTGAAAAGAACAAAGTAAGGCAAGTGGAAAATAGATATACAAAATAATATGCTATAGATTATAATGAGACATATGCACCTATTGCAAGGTAAGACATAATAAAAATAGTCATAGCCTTGGCATCCAAAAAAGATGGATTGTACATCAAATTGATACAAAGAGTGCATTCTTGAAAGGGAAGATTGAAGAAGAGGTGCTTGTGGAACAACCATAAGTATCTGAAGTGAAAGGTAAAGAAAGATACATCTATAAGTTTAACAAATATTATATGGACTTAAACAAGCACCAAGGGAATGATATTCAATAATTGATGCATGCTTTTGTAAGTGTAGATTTATTATAAGTATGGATGAGCTCACATTGTACAACAAAAGGGAATGTGAAGGTATTTTGATTGTTTGTTTATATGTTGATGATCTAATTTTTACATAAATTTCATCAATAATGAAGAGAGAGTTTAAGTAATACATGAATCAAGAATTTGAAGTAAGTTATTTGGGTTTGATGCATTATTTTCTTGACATGGAGGTACATCAAACATGTGGTGGGATATTCATTTTCCAATCTACGTATGCAAATCATATCTCAAATAATTTGACATGGAAAATTGTAAATATGTTGCTACACTACTTATACAAGGTGAAATAATGTGTAAGGATAATGGAAGTGGAAGAGTGGATAAGAGGTAGTATAGAATTTTGATTAGAAAAATTGACATGCAATTTCTTTGGTTTCAAGATTCATAAGTGATCCATGAGAAGATTATATAAGAGTATATAAAATAATTTTAAGGCATATTAAAGGAACTTTAAATTATGGATTCCATTATACTTTAGCCAATAATATTGGTTTGGTTGATTCTTATTTGATGATATGAAATCTACAACAAAAAAATATTTTGGTAAATTTAAGTTTAAAAAAATAAGCAATGGTTACACTCTTAATAACCAATGCAAAGTATATAGCAACTACATCAACAAGCACGTTAGTGTGGTTGAGGTGGATCCTCGAAGACCTTGTTGAAAAGTAAGAAATACCAACTACCACATTTGTGACAATATGAATGCAATTCCAATGTTGATCATATTTTATAAAGGCTTACCTTTTATTGAATAATGGATGTGGAACAAGCATGCAATTTTTCAAAATCATCAAAGATTGAGGTGTTATCAAATTGATGAGTTCCAATATTTGAGCATGTGTTATTGCCCTCCTTTTAAAATTTTGAAAAATATATACAATCATTCACCCATGGTTGCACTATAAAAGTCTTATGTTGAGCCTTGTAGTCAATGGTATTAAGATGTGAGTCTTGTGATGGTTGTATCATTTGTCTTCCACCTTTTATGTTTATTATCTTGTATTAGCATAGGACTCTTAGGTATGTATGCCATTATAGGATTTATGCCATAAGTGCTTCTGCAATAGGTGGTTTTAGATTTGGTACTGTTGTTGTTTAGTATGTTGTAAATGAAGGGCCTTTTTACTTTTCTCAAGAATTCTCCTCTAACATGATCATAAAATAGTATCTTGCTCCAAGGAATCAACAAGGAAGAACTCCATGTCTAAGGGGATGGGATAAATTATTTTATTAATAAAATTGAGGACCTAATGCTTTTCATATTTGTTAATGCAAAGGTGATTGAGGATTTTGTTACACCTAGTAGTGTATTACTAGACAAATTGATCTCTATGCTATCCTAACTATTAGAAATGTATCTACTCATATTACAATGGTTCAATGGGAAAAAATAGCATAGATGAGTTTGATAAACAATTTCTAGGTGTTTAAGGGGTCTCCATTGTCTATGATCCTATTATTGATGACTTACCACCAACAAGAAATTAATTTTAACATCTTCAAGGCTATGAAAGCAATTTTATCAAATTAAAAAGTATATTTCTAGGTGATGGATCTAAGTAGCCAATTGTTTAGAATTGATCCAATATGATAAGATTGGTATACTAATGTTAATTTATAACTTTATCAGATCATGGCTCTAGAATTCTATAAGTTAATAGTATTGGATAAATTTTCCATGTTAATCATGATATCCTAAAACTACATAAACAATGTGTTTCTTTATTACTCTACGGAATATTAAATGGGCTTCTTGACATCTTGAGGCTTCATATTTGTAGATGTTGATTTGTCCATCTTAGACATTTTTCTACAAGCATGACATTCTTAAATCTACTCATACACAAAACCTAATGTGATGCATTTCTTAAGTACCAAGAACATATATGGGAAGACATTTAATGATGAAGCATACCAGAGGCTCTATTCTTGGCAAGAATCATTGTATAAAAATGTAAACAAGATGAAAGAATACAAAATAGATGGTAATTTGACTTTATTATTACTTGATCCACACTACGACATCTAGGATGAGGTGTCATAGAGGAGAACTCCAAGATCCACTTATGGCTCTAGGTGAGTTATGCTTCAAAATTGTATAGCAAAACAAGATAAATTTAAATCTCCTTCTCAAATAATGGGATTTCATACATAGATAATGCATATATAAATATACTATAGAGTACAAGGATGATATAACAGAGTTGAAAACTACAAAAATTAATTAGTACATGAGGTGTGTGGTATATTTGAACATGTGCACTTTACTCCTATATAATGAAAGAAGTTGCAAAGTAAAAGCTTTAAAACTATAATGATAATAATGATCTACCAATGGAAAGAGGAAAAATATGTGTGGGAAGAGATGACATAGAGGAAGAGGTGATCTATGATATTCTTAAGCTATATACATATGTACAATGGTTACAAAGTAGTTGGAAGAGAAAATTGTTCAACTTTCCAATTGATCAAGAAGTAGTTTTAGTAATTGTTACAAAATTGTCCATCTATCCCTTTTGGAGTTGGTGTTACTACATGATACCAAGTAGTAAGACTAGACAAATACAATCATGTACCTAATTCTTGGCATTGGAAAGATGCCTTCTATGTATTTTGGATTATGGTGGTGATACATAGGTTTGGCACCATGAGTGTTTTTATTTATGTGTGTGGGCACCATAGGTGTTGGTGCCAAGGTAAGGTTAGTGTCTTAGTTATCATGATCCCATAGGTTTCGTTGGCTCCATAGATAGCCTCACATTGCAAGTGTTTATGGCATAAGCCTATTTGGGTAGGATTCTAGATGGGCACCAAGACCTACAAGTTATAGATGTTATTGTTTTTTAAGACTATAGCAACTCCTACTTTGCTCAAATAATATTATCATGCAATACCATTAACAATTAAAGTTTTTTTCTGATATACAAGAACACTTAAAATAATAAAATTATGATTTTAGTACCATGTTTTCATTTGGCATAATATTTCAAAATAAGGGTTAGATCTTTGTAAAATTATATGAAATTAAAATTTCACTTCAAATTTATTTAAAAGTATTTAGAAGAAATACCTAATATTAACTTAAAAATTCACAAAATTTTTTTTTTAGAGTATTAAATATTTAAAGTGTTATTATGTTATGCAATGCACCTACTACATTTCAAAGGGTTGTGTTGGATACTTTTATTGATTTAATCAATGAATGTGTAGAAGTCTATATGGACGACTTCAAAATTTATGGTAACACCTTTGAAGAAACCTTGTTGAGCTTACAAAAATTTTTATTAGATGCCAAGAACAAAATATCTCCTTGAGTCTTGAAAAATGTTTCATGATGATGAAAGGAGGTATTGTCTTAGGACATTATATATTTGAGGAAGGTGTTAAAGTAGATCTTGCATAGATCTAGGTCATTAAATTCCTCCAACCTCCAAAGACACAAACTGAGGTAAGAATATTTTTAGGACATGCAAGATATTATCGTAGATTCATTAAGGATTTCAGCAAAATTGCCTCTCCTATGCTTAAGATCTTAACAAAATAAAGTGAGTTTAATTGGAATAGGAATGTTAAAAAGCTTTTGAAATTATAAAAACCAAGTTGATAGAGGGTTGCATTGGCTATTTTTGTTGATTTAATAAATGAATGTGTAGAAGTCTATATGGATGACTTCACAGTTTATGGTAACACCTTTGAAAAAACCTTGTTGAGATTACAAAAAGTTCTTATTAGATGCCAAGAACAAAATCTCTTTTTGAGTCATGAAAAATGTTTCATGATGATGAGATGAGGTATTGTCTTAGGACATTATATATTTGAGGAAGGTGTTAAAGTAGTTCCTACAAAGATCTATGTCATTAAATCCCTCCAACCTCCAAAGACACAAATTGAGGTAAGAAGGTATTTGGGACATGTAGGATATTATCGTATATTAATTAAGGATTTTAGCAAAATTTCTCTCATATGCTTAAGCTCTTAACAAAAGAAAGTGAGTTTAATTGGATAGAGGAATGTCAAAAAGCTTTTGAAATTAAAAAATCCAAGTTGACTACCTCTCCCATTTTAAGGAGACCAAATTGGGAATTACCCTTCCATATACATTGTGATACTTTAGGTTATGCAATAGGGGAAGTACTACAACAAATTGAGAATAAAATACCTTGTCATTTATTATGTGAGAAAAAAATTGCATGGGGCAGAACTCAACTATACAATTACTAAAAAAGAATTATTAGTTGTAGTTCACACCATTAATGAATTCAAATATTATATAACAGGGTATAAAGTATTCATACATATTGACCATTTTGCCATTAAATATGTAATGAAAAAAACTATAGTTGGGGGAAGAGTGATTAGATGGTTGCTCTTATTGCACGAATTTAATGTTACAATAGTAGATAAAGCAGGTAAAGATAATGTCATTGCAGATAATTTTTCTCGTATGCATATATTTGATGATGATGAATTAATTCCTAATAATTTTCTAGATGAACATTTTTTTGCTCTTTTCATTTTTACTCCTTGGTATGTTGATATTGTAAATTATTTGGCAACAGGAAAAATACCATAAATTTTCACACTGTATAAGTGTAGAAAGTTAACAAATCAAAGTATTCATTATATGTAAATCAATGGAGCATTGTTTAAGTATTGTCCCGACCACATGATTCGAAGGTGTGTGCAAGAGGATGATGTATATGACATCATTCAGGTAGCATATGAAGAACCTTGTGGAGGCCGTTATACTACTAAAAGAATAAATAATAAAATATTTAAAATAGGATATTTTTGACCTACTATGCATAGGTATGCCCATATATTTGTTGACCTATGTGATGCTTGTCAAAGGGCTAGCAAATCTACACCCACAATGGAGATACCTTTAGTACCACAAATAATGTTTAAACCATTTTAGAAATGGGGAATTGATTTTTTTGGGCCAATATATCCTCCAAGTAAAAGCAATAAACATATACTTGTATGAACATATTATGTAACCAAGTGGACTGAAGTAAAAGCCTTACAACGAGCACACGTTGAGCCTATAGATGATTTCCTCTATACACATATCATGCAACACTTTGGAGCACCTAGAGAATTGGTTTTAGACCATGGGTGTCAATTCCTCTCCAAAGTAATTGAGCATTTTTTTAAATTATATCAAATCAAATATAAGAAGACATCACCATATCATCCTCAAGCTAATGGACAAGTAGAGGTTACAAATAGAGAGCTTGAAAAGATTATAACAAAAATTTTAGTTTTCAATAGAATTGATTAGGCAAAAATATTAAAAGAAGTTACATGGGCATATAACACAACTTGGAAAACCACCACAGTACTATCACCTTATGAAATTATCTATGGGAAACAAGATATTAATGCTTATTAAATTTGAAATAGAAACTCTTTGCACATCAGTAGAACTCAACATGGATTTGGATCAAGCACAAAAGGCTAGGTTGTAACAATTAAATATTCTAGATGCGATAAGATTAGAGACACTAAATATGATAGAACTAATGAAAGTACAAAGAAAAAATAACATGATAAACATATTGTACCACAAATATTTCAACCAAGAGATTGGGCCTTGCTATTTGATTCTCACTTCCAAGATTTCCAAGGAAAGCTAAGGATGTGATGGCTTGGACCCTATGAGATTGAAGAAATATTTGGGAATGGTATAGTCAAACTCAAGCCCATTGATGATTCAACATGAATATTATTAGTTAATGGATATAGGCTTAAGATCTATAGGAAGCCATTTTCTAAAGAAGAATTCTTAAACCACACTAAGCAACAAGTTAATTTGTAGTTCATTTTTGAAATTCAATCAACTACTATTAAATAAAGAAATTCTCCTTCCTTATCTAAAGCAAAAAAACACTAGTAAAATAGAAAATAAATTGTTGCTCTATAATTTAATATATGCTAAGCAAATAAGTGGAGTCATTAAAATAATGTAGTATAATCAGTCCTCTTGTTTAGATGTATAAATACCAGTAAATAAGATGAAAGGCAAACATCTTTGCAATACTTGACCAATGAAAGGAGATTATCATGGAACAATAATATTTCTTGAAAATAAACTAGAAGATCACACTATGTTCTTTAAATATGCTTCCTTCATTTCTTGATGAAGTTCTAACATAAAATATTTTCATTCATTTTATCATTCATCACTTTTCAATCACAATATCAGGTTTTAAGGGAATAAATCAGATTTAGTGTGTGAAGATATATTCTCATCTTACGGGAAGGATATAGTCATGATGGTATCACAAATTAATAAAGCAAGGTAGCAAAAGACCTTGTTTCATATAGCCCACAAGAAATAAAACAAAGAAAATAATAGTAAGGATAAGATTACATTTCCATCCAGATGGTTATGCAGTTTGAATTTCCAAAGTTCTAATTTCTTCCCAAAATAAAAGAGAGGGTAATAAGGATAAAATTACATTTCCATTAATATGGTTATGTGGTCTGATTCCCCAAAGCCTTCACTCTTCCTACTAAGGGAGTAGAGTAGTAAGGATAGAGTGACAATTCACATCAGGACTTTGATAGAGTGGTTGGGAATCTGATTTCCCAAAGCTTTGCATCTCCAAAACTAAAAATTATATCTATATATATGAAAACGTAGGTAATAAAATGGTAAATCAAAGATGATACCAAAATGAATATCTTACTTTCCTCTTCCAAAACAGGTTTTGAATGTGTTCAACCATTGATAAGACCTATTTCTACAAACCAAAGTATTGTTGATTGACATTGGTTTAAGCTCACTATCATTTTTTTCTCTCATAAAGAGCTCCACAATGATGCTAAAGGAAGTAGAACAAAATAAATTGATCTCTCTAGGACATTAGAAAGGTTTGTTATGAAGACCATGGAATATTTCTATCAAAGGTCAAGGAAGACATCAATGTTTTTGCAAACCATCTTGATATTGGGAATAAATAGTTTTGTTTCAAGGAGATTTATTATCCTACAATCTTGTTTAAATGGCTGATATATATAAGTAAATATATATATATATATATATATATATATATATACATATATATATATATATATATATATATATATATATATATATATATATATATATATATATATATATATATATATATTATAATTAATATTTTCTATAGTATAAACCCCCTATGAATAAATTTTTTTCTCCTTATTTGTTTTGGCTATATAGCCAAAAATTCAGTTTGGGGGAGAAGCAAAGGAATAATATAATATTTTCTATAATATAGTTTGGGGGAGAAAAGGAAAAAAAGGGAAGAAAAAAAGAAAGCAATTAAAACATTTCTACAACATTCTCTTATGTAATATATTTATGTAGTTTGCTTCCATAGTTCATTTTTTAGTTTACTTTTGTAGGTCATTTTCGTAGTTAATTTTTGTAGTTCGTTTTCGTAGCTAAGATCAGTAGTATATTTTCATGGCAGATTTTTGTGTGTCTTTACACAAAATTTTCCTAAGTATACTAATATAATGAATTTGCATCAAAAGCGCCATGACAGAAGCCACATGTCTTAGGTAATAAGGCTCTACACGATGGTCATATTTAACTTTAATTATCGAAGCTATTGCATGTAAAAGAATTAAATATAAAATATGCATGAACATACAAATTATGCACCCCGTGAACCTTGGCACAAAAGTCATAAGACACGGGTCCTACCTTGGAAATCGAGCGTAGGTGTTATGAATGCTTGCTATTCATCTCTGAAATCATAGAATGAAAAATTAGTAGAATCTTGAACACACATCATTTAAGAGGGTTTCGACCTATCATCGCGGATGATGTAGAACTAAGTGTAAACAAGACCAAAGAATATGAAGCAATAGTGGACAAATAAGCACCAAATAAGCACCTTGAGCAAATGAGTGAGCCAAACTTCACATACGATGTAAGTTTTTAGAATTACTGCCAAGCAAGGATGATAGTTGAAATATAGCAAAGCCACATGAGATTTACCACACGCAAAAAAGACCACCTAGACAAATTCCTAGGACATGAAGACATCACATGAAAGTGTGATTTGGCAGATAGGGAAGGAACTCATGCCTGAGAAGCAGAATATGTGTCTAGATCTTGGGATATTATGATGTCAAATGGAAATCTGGCTAGGAAATAAATATTAAATCTTACACATACTTTGCACTCGTGAATTACATCACGATAGGGATTGAAAAACAAGGCTATTAATGTGAGTGGAAGAAAAAAAACAAAAAATCAAAAGCTTTATTTTGATAAATCATAGGCCTTACTTGGACACACCATAATTAGAGATGACTTCACCCTAAGTTTTATTTACAATAGGAATTATCACCATTAATTCCCATGTTTAGATAGCTTGTTCCTCTATTGATGAGCGTCACATATATGATTCTTGATTATGAAGCTTCTCATTGTATAGCACAGTTGGCATAACAAGGTTAAACAAGGCTTCTCATTCGTATATCGTGCATCACAAAAATGTGGTAGGGTATTAGCATACCGCGGTAGCAATGATGTCCATTTCAAAGAGGTTGACCACCTTGAATGTTTAAGCATTGATCACCAACACCTTGTTGACTAAACAATGCAGAGAAAATGAGGATGTGCGTCACAGATTAAGCACAAACACCATTGATCAAAATAATGATCGATGGCTATGTTTTTTCAATCACAATGTGTCAAAGGACATGGGGGAAACCCTAATATTGCATGCAAATGAAATTATTTTCTCTACAACGTGGGTAGGGCAAATATTTTGGTTGATTTGATGATCAAACCTCACAAAATACAATTGTAATTGCACCTAAAGTCATTGTGCTTCGAGCGATGACAGTTTCATGAAAGGCTACAACAAAGGAATTGTAGAAATACACCAAATAGGGCATAGGGATCGATGAATTGGCTATGAATCTAAGTTTTTAAATGAAATATAATAAGATTTTTTTTTTTAAATATAATGAGAATTTTGAAAAAAATTCAGAATGGAATATAAATATTTGAAATTTAAAGAATTTCTTCTATATGTTTTTTTGCATGATATTGATGAATGCATATGTATATTTAATTTTTCTACAGGGTATTCATCACAGTCATCAGAGTGAAAATTGTAAAATCAAAATGAAAATAAAATTTGTCCTAAATTTCTTAATATCATAGTTGAACCCATTGCTTAGCCATGATGAAATCAACCTTTCACAAAGGATTGAGCCTTGATTGCAACCAAAATACCTAGTGACTTTGTCAAAAATATTATCCAAAAAGGAAGGTGGTGGGAAGCCTTGACTTGGTTCCAAGGGCACGACCAGGGTGTGGCCGAGCGGTTTATTTTAAACTGTGATTCCACATCCATGGTTACGCAAGTGGATAGAGTCGAGATTGCAATTATCCCTAGATTTATTTTTGAGGTCCTTCACCTGCCTGAAGTAGGCCAAAAATATTTTAAATCAAGTGACAAGGGAGTCACCCAACTAGTTGAAAAGCTAGGGGAGAAGTGCTCCATGATTCGAGACAAGGAATGATGGATTAAAGGAGTAGGAACCTCCTCCTTCCTGCTAAAGTTGTAAGAAGTTGTCACCTTGGTGAAGAAATTTTTTATTGTAGAGGGGAGACTATCATTTTGTGGGGGCTATCACATGAAGCTACTACTCAACCTTAAGTTTCTTGACTGTGAGGATTGTGTAACCAACCTACCTTATTTCTTATACAAGTCCCTAAAATCAAATGTTGATAAATTTCAACCAAAGACATCTAGAGATGCACCTAAAATTCATCTCATTGCCCACCATGGTCTCATTAAATTGCTTATCTTGCACAAAATCCTTAACACCAAAATTGCATGGGATAAGGTGGTAGAGGAAGATAACCTGTATGTAGAATCATATGAAGAAGAATTTGACCAGGAAGATAGCTCTAAGTCTAAGTTTAATGAAAACTAGGTGGAATACGAGTCTCATGTATGGAAAAAGGTCACCCAGGCTAGAGTTGCTAAGTTCTCAAAACCCTCCTCACTTGCACTAGTAAAAAAGATACGGTTTGAAGAATATAACCCAGAAAAAAAAATGAAGGGTGAAACATCTAGGTAATCTAGAAGCCCACAGCTGAGCCTAGTGATCGCAAGCCCTCGACCATAATTGGGTGTCACCTTAGCTCATATATGCACCTTGTAGATCCTATTGTAGTTTTTGTTAGATAACTTCCACAAGGAGTTTGCAAAACATGCAACTTTAGTGGAGAAGGCCATCTCCACCCAAAATGATCTACTTAGGTAAATATCTATGGAGGTTAAAGGAAGGGTGACCATATCAACTAACCAAGTCTCCCAACCACCTATTTCTAGTGCCTCACCGAATAAAATTTCAACAAGGAATATTAGGTGATCAGTCAACTTTAGAAAACATTTTACTTTATCCAAGGTGTTGGATGGAGACAACTCATCCCCACTCTCAAAATTCAAATTCTAGATATGCACCACTTCTTCGATGAGTGGCACACAAAGGATGGACCTAGCCATGGAGTTAGATATTTCATTGGAGGTTGATAAGGTGATCAACATGATCATCGAGTTAGTAGGATAATTGTCCCTACCAACAAATAAGACAAAGCTAAAGTCTCCATGTGACACAATAGGTGTGAGGGTGAACAAGAGGATTTAACTTACTTGAAGACTCTAGTCATGGAGCGGCCACCAAAACCTGAAAGAGCCAAATCACATGTGTGAAAGATTAAACGTGAGAAGCTGAAGATGGAAGATCACCCCACTCAAGTTTAGAATTAATCCTAGATTAGAGCTAAAAATATTTGAATTTTTAGACATTGTTGACATAAAAACTATAAATTTATATTTATCCTTATTTTTTTATGATTTATCTTTCCAGTTTCAACATTAATTTTATGCATGAGGACATGCATTCGCTTCATTTTGGGAGAAAATTATGAATATTGAAATGTGACAATGATATGAAGTTCACTTCTACGTTTTAATTATAAATTTACATGATATATATGTGCTTTATTGATAATGTGTATATTTTATGTGATTTTTGGATAAATATAATCTACAAAATTTTATGTGTTGAATGGTTGTAATTTTATGCAAATTATGTGAGGTTGTTGTGTTTTAGCAGGTAAATATTATAGGTGATTCACGACGAATGCTACAGGTGAATACGGTTGAAGCAGTTTGTAGAAGAGCATGGTAGAAATAGGGCATGAATGCTATCTACAGAAGGTGTCTATAGAAGGGGTCTACAAAAATAGTCTATGAAAGCCTATTGATTATTTGTAAACCCGTTTTGTGCAATAAAAATACCATTTGTATTGACAACTTGGTCAAATGTTACATGGGTCATTGGAACAGCCAGATGTGGATGATCTATCATCCTTTATATTAGTTGAACGCATATGAATTTGCTATATAATTTGTTAATTGGTTAAAGATTGTGTAATCTAAAATGTAACAAAATTATCCTCTCCTAAATAATGGGATAAAAATATATATTGTATTTTTAATAAGTTACGTAGATTTTAGGTTCTTGTATTTCGAGAATCTAACAAAGTTGTTGATAAGCTGGTCAATTTGGGTGTCGATGGTGACAAACTTTTCAAATGGGAACACGGTTTCCCAAGAAAAGTAGAGGAGCTTATTCAACAATAATGCCAAGAATGATAGTTGAATTTACCAACAGGGAAGGCACTGTAAGTTCAAAGGCTATGAGTATTTCCGTCTCTTTTTTGAAATGGTCTCACAATAAAAATTATCCAAGCTGTCAGTCTTGGTGGATGCTGCTTGGAAATACCACAAATACTAATGGGGACAATCACATGTCAGATAACATGGCTCCTAGTCATATTAGTAATTTGAGTTTGGTTGATAATCATAGGTTAGGAAAGAAATGACAATATAAGACTTTGAACCAGATCCATGTGGACCACCAGATAACCACCACCATAAATCTAGCCAGCAGGTTCACTTCTCCAAGGCTGATTGGACAAGACAGGATGTGGTCCCCAAAGCATGTCATATATGGAAGAAAGCAATTACCAAAGAATTATTAAGAGTAACTGTCAATATAGAGCTTGTGGGAGTTTTTTTAGTACTTTGCTATGTGTGTCTACAGCTTTTTGTTTCTCCATTGTTTCAAGGAAGGGATCCGTGTCTGTTTATTTTTTTGTAATTATGATGTAGGTGTGTTTTCTCGGGGTATACCCAAAATGTTGTATGGGAAGTTTATTTTTGATAACAGGTTATGTGCCTTGCTGGATGTAATGACTTTGGCAACATGTAGATTTTACATATATAGGATCCTTAGTAAGGACATGTTCATCAACAGCCCTGGGCTAGTTTTTGTAAAAGGTTTTGGGTCAACTTGTAAAACCCGATATTAATGCTATAGTGTCTTATCTACCAAAAAAAATATTTTAGGTTCTTGTTATGCATATTTAGTATCCATGCCACATGGATAATATTTATTCAAAATCGTGTAACAAAGTAAATATTGGAATTTCTATTGTAAGGGTATAATGTAAAATTATAAATTACAAAGCCCTTCATGTTAGAAAGGTCCGCCACCATCCACACAAATGCATGAAGGAGAGACAAAGCATGATTATTGTAACCCTTTTATATTGTACCAGTTGGTATGGAATTTGGAATAAAAAATGTGATTTAACATTATTGTCTTCCTTCATGCATGTACAAATGAAATTTTGTATTTTCCTTATGCATTGATTATATCAGCTGTAGTCTACTTTTCCTTTCCTACAAGCATGAATTAAATAGCATTAAATTAGTTTAATGAATATAAATTACTGAAGTAAAGTAAGGTAAAAATGAGAAGAGATTAATACTGACCTTGAGGAGGCAGGGCCCACTCCAAAAGGTTAGTCCCTTGTTCTCTTCCTCCTAAAGTATAGTAGATTTAGTTAGAACATAGAATAGTCTTAGAATATAAATTTAATTAAATTGCATATTATAATAATTACATAATATAATAAAATAGATAATGCATTAATAAAATCATAAAAGTGGATTCACAAAAAAAACTAGCGTAATTCATAATTGCATCCCTTATATAAAGCATAATTTTAGTATTTTCGTTTATTTCAAACCTTTATCTTTTAAATAGAGAAACTAAGAAAAATAAATAAAAATCAATGGTTAGAATTATGGATATCTATACGGGATAACTATTCTTTAAATTTAATCCTAGTTTGACAAATTAAATGTGAGACATCACAGCTTGACACGAACCCCCACTTTTGGCATAATATTATAATATTTTCATACTTATATATACTGGAGGTCTATGACTATTTGTGTAATGGCCCATCTTGGCAAGACCTCCATTATTTTTTGATTGATGTACTAATGTGTTGATAATTAATGCATGATTCTATATTTTTATATCAAGATGAGTTGATAATTGTACTTTATGCTTAATTGAGTTGTATTGTGTTATTTTTAGAACATGGTACTATTAATGAATTTTGTGGTTGTAGAACCAGGTATTCTCATGGGTGGATTGGCATGATATAACCATTGAAATTGAGAGAAAAGTGAAATGGGAGATGATAAATTTTTGGTTTGATAACCCACAAGGGTAAAAAAATAATGTAGAAATATTTGCATGTGTGTACTTGTGATTAAATGCATCATTGGACAAAGAGGTTGCTATAAAGGCAAAAGAGCCCTTACCCCTATGCTTAGGTGTCTTTCGTAGGTGGTTGATAACCTTGTAGTTATCATGATGCCTCCTACTTAGGGAATAGTAATATTTATGCATTATCTATCTCCTTGCTTATTGTTGGATGCATCTTAGTTTAGGCGAGGAAAACTTTTGGTAAGAGCCCTTGTGTTGCTTAGGCTCTTAATTTATCATTAAAATGCATTAATACTTTAGTTTTAAAATATAAAATTTTATTGGTTATTTGTTTGAGAAGTAAGGTATTAATAATAATGTTAGCATTATTAATACTTAAAATTATTAAATACTAATGTTGATAATTAATTTTAGCATTAGACAAGAGAAACTAGTAATAGTATTGTTTAATGTAATACAATGAAATGAGTAAATAATTTAATTACTAATACCTTTCCTAAAGTAGCATTAATAAATTAATATTAACCTTATTGAATTAATACTTTATAAAAAGTCATATTTAATGAAAATATTATTATTTTTAAATATTGTGAGTAACTTTGGAAAGTGATGGAAAATTAATAAAATTATTTTTGAAACATAGTGAGAAAACCAAGAGTCACCCCGACTCTTGAGCTTCATCTTCCCCATCCTCTTGATCTTCCTCTCCCCTCCAAATTCTATTTCATTCTATTTGTTGTCAAGGTTTGGTGTGGTGGATTGTTGGTTGGGGAGAAAATTATAGGGTGTGTAGGGTTGGGGAAAACGTAGTAGAAGATTTTGGGTTTTTCATTTTGCTTGTTGTAGAGGTATTCTCTTTCTAATTTATTCTCTTGATTGAGTGTAAATTCTTGTTATATGCTTTGCTCTTCTATCTTGCTTGCTTCACCATTGGTCTCAATGTGATGGGTCTCATCTTCATATTTCTCATTAACTTCATGCTCAACATTTTCCTGCTCATGGGTGTAGTTCTCATTTACAACAACCAATTTATCAATTAATAGAGTTGGAACTATTGATGTTTTCCATATGCTAGCTCTTTTCATTATTAGTTTCTATAGTTTACAATCACCAAAGTGGACATGATATCAATCACCATTCAAAAAATTACTTTGAAAATTTGTTTGAATTAATTACGTATTTAATATCTAGAACAATAGCTTTCCTCACTGAATTATAGATAGAGGAATGATCTTTCCTTATCTTTCACTTTTATTGGTAAGAAATTTCTTTAAAGGACAAGTGAGACAAAAAGTTTATCCAAACCACAAAAGGCTTGCTTTCATGTATGAGTAGAAGGTTCAATAACAATCAAAGAAGGAAATATTATATTTCTACAATATCTCAGGACATGATACTTTGAAATCATTCAGTAACACGGTTTTGCTTGTGCACACACAATAACATCTATTTTCATATCCATCCAAAACTTAGGTCTATGGTCCCTTGAAACTACAAGATTGGCTAGGCTTGATTTACTCATTCACAAACATAATTTTTGCTTGTTTTCACATAATAACATAAACCTGAGACTATAATATTGGCAATGAAACTTTTATATTTATTTTTTGTATGCTTGATAAATCCCAATGCAAGGGTGACCACAAGAGTCCGTCCAAATATTTATCCCCTAAATGCAACAAGTAAATCTAACATTTAATTACTATGGTACATGAGGCTCCTGGAATCCATTGGCCTTAGCCCTAAAAACCAAGCCATGCATTGCTAAAAGCAACACTTGAGATGAGCATGGGCAACCAAAATGTGGCTAAAGTCAAAAAGCATGCAATGTACTTTTGCAATGCCCTTGATAAAGCTATAGGAAGAAATTAAGTGTATGAAGTATTTTTAAGTCATTCACAATGATCCATCTCACGTGATTAAAGTGATTCACAATAACCCATCTCTCTTGAGCTCCAATGGTCCACTAGGAGCTCACTACAAAAGGAAGTAGTCTAAATTTGGGTTTCCAAAATTCGTTAGGTTAAATTCACATCACAAGTACCCAACTAAAAAAAACAAACTCAATGCTTAATATTGATTATGCAAATAGAATTAATAGTTTTAACAAGTAATTAAAAAAAAAAATTATTAATATTAATTTAATAGGGTTGGAACTATTAATTAATATTAATAGAAGATTGATAATTATTAATCAAATAATTTTGTCTTAATTAATATTGATTAAATAATGTGTTTGTTTAATAATCAATATTAATTTATTAATTATGAAAAAATATATAAGGATTATAGTTGGGTCTATTAGAAGAGTAATAAACCCATGTTATAAAAAATTGTAAGAATTATTAATGGAAATATTGTATTGGAAATAACTCTATATTTAAGAAATGAGGAATTATTATTTACTATTGAAGGGATGATTAGTAAATTAATCCAAGGGGATAGATGTGGCTTGTGTAGCAAAAGAACCATAATTGAGTGAGAGAAGTATGGGCTTCTCTCATTTATGACTAATAAGCATTGGAAGAATGTTTTGAAGTCTATCATGGAATTGAGATCTTGCATTGTTGTTGAATGATTTTATTTGCATGATGCATGTTAGGCTTGCATATACATTCAAAGAGTTGTCATGATCCCTATACTTATGTTCAAAATCATGATGGAGAAAAGACCTATCAAGTAGAAGACATTGAAAAAGAAGATGAGACTTAGTGACCATTATGTATTAATGTATTGAAATGTAATATTTGTATTTGGAGATGAGAAAACTTAAAAGGTATCATGTGTAGAAGTTATGCTATGTAATGATTATGATGAGGGAATGGATATCCTTGTAAACATTCTTGATGTATTGTCATGAATTTTATTAATATTGTTCAAAAGATGAAAGATGAATTATTGCTTTCCTTCTATGTTAAGTTTCTTTGGAAATAATTTGTAGATAGCAAGATAGATAAATTGTATTTATTGAAGAAGATGATGGAATAATAGGAGAAAGTAATTAATGAAATTTGGTTATGATTTCTAGATGTTGTTTTACTTCCTTTCATGTAAATAAAGGAAATACCTAATTCTAGTGTTGGAATGAAATACCTAAATTCTCTAGTATTTATCAATATGATATGTTGATGTTAGTATTGAATTTTGGTATGATTTATTATAGCACTTTATTTTTGTGAGATAGGCAAATATGTTGAATAGGACCCTTGGGTTAAGGGAGGGTTATTATGGGCATGAATTGTTAAGTGCCATATTAGTTAACCCTAGAGTTGAGTTGCACCCAATCCTAGTTGAGTTTATGGGTAGACAAATCAACTAGGTAATTTTGGTGAATGTGTTTGACAAACCCTAGTGGTGAGGCTTAGGATGGTCATTCACACTAACCAAAGTAGTATAGTGGTGGTACCTTATAGGTAGGAAAGTGTGACCATGATCATTATCAAGTGAGTGGTAATGGTCTTAGTTTCATGGGTAGATGGAACTAACTAATCACTAAGGCATTACACCATAATAATCCTACATAGATGCTAGTATGTAGGGTTAGGGAATAGGCATCACCTTTAAGTGATATGGGCCTTAAAGGGTAACCCTATACCATGGTCAAGTTGTCTCATACAGGGTAGTGTAGGGAAATTGAGGGAACCACTTATGGTGTATTTTCTAATGGTGAGGTTAGAAGAGTGAACCCCAAGAATTACAAGAAGTTGGCCACTCTTATCCACTTGAGTGTCAACTACAGTGACAATGAACTCAAGATGGTTATGCCTTAATATTAATGAATTTATTGGGTCTTCTTAGTGAGTTAATTAATCCTTGTAGAAAAATTAGCTCTCTCCCTAGGGTTGAGAAAGAGGGTCATTATAGTTGGTATCAGAGCCTAGGTCATAGGACTCAATGCTTCCTTGAAAAGAACCAAGTTGGTATTTCCCTTGTTGTACTAATGTTAAGAAGGCTAAAATTTTATAGGGACCTTAAATTGATATGAGACAAGAGGGTATTGCATATCAACTTGATTGATCAGACCAAGGAGTAAAAATCCTAGAAAGTATAACTTCTTAATAGGAATAATTACCTTCCATAACCTAACCTAGATCCTTTTTTGTCTAGGAAATGACACCTATTTTGAGAGGGGGATCTTCTAAGAAATCAAGGTCAGCTATGTAGGAAGAAGTTACAACTCATCCCCAAAAGGAAAAATAAACTAGAAGTTCAAGGGACTCCAACAAAAGGATGGAAAATCTTACATCAATAGTTAAGTTGCTACAAGAGAAGATGGAGCAACAATAGAAAATGTTGGAAACACTTCTTAACCAAGAATCTAATAATCAAAATTCAAAAGGTAGACAAGAAGAAAATCTTGCTAGAGAAGTCCAAGGAGGTAAATCTTAGATTGAGGTTGAGCTTTCCAAGGACTTAAATAATGTTAGGGTACCTAAATTTAGTGGAAAATAAGGGGGTGATGTAGTTGAATCATGGTTGAATGAATTAGAGACCTACTTTTCCATGAAGAACTACTCACCTAAAACACAAACTATTTGGGCCACCCTTCATCTACAAGATGTTACTTTGGAATGGTGGAATACATTTAAGGTGGGTAGAGGAATTCAAGTGGTGGATCTAAAATGGAAATAATTTGTAAAGGTATTCAAGAAAATATTCCTAACTGAACAATTCTATGTAGAAAAATTTGAGGAATTTTCTATACTTCAACAAGGTACCTTGATTATGGAAGCTTATTATAAAAAATTTATCAAAATATTGAAATATGTCCCTAAATATGAGACTAAGGAACATTTGAAAGTGTAAAAGTTTATCTTAGGAGTAGATCCTAAAATCCAAATAGTGATCAACTTGCTTAAACCCAAAACACTACAGAAGGCATATGATTTGGCTCGATAGGAGGAGATAAATCAACACACTAAAAAGACCTTCATAAATTATGGAGAGTTGAAAGAAGAAGAATGAAAGGAACTTAGGAAGAGGAAAAGCATTAGGTTTGCAAGATGGTCTAATGAACAAAATAAGAAAATCAAAGGAAATCCAAAAGAGGGACAAAAGTTTGAGAATAAGAACAATGAAAACAAGGATAATAACAAGAATTTTTAGAGAAAGGATAACTAGAATCCTCATCCTCAAAAATAGAATGATTCAAAAAAGAAGGATGAAACAAGGGATAAAAGCAAGAGAAGTCTCATGCACCTAAGATAGGTTGTTTCATTTGTGAGGGTCCTCACTATGCAAACAAGTGTCCTCAATGGGTAGATCAAAGTGGTAGAGTAGAAGAGCAACCTCATCAAATTTATGTAGCAATAGGAAATCAGAACTTGGATGGCCAGGAAACTCCTATGCTTTTAAATGGTAAATTTTTTAATAGAAATATAAATGTTTTAATTGATTATGGAGCTACAGATAGTTTTATTTCTACTAGTATTATTAGGGATATGCCAAAAAAACCTAGATTTTTGGCACAAGGGTGGAAAGTTGAGTATGGGTCTAGGAAAACCTATCTAGTGAGTCAATGCTTATCCAATGCTAATATTTCCTTACCTAATGGATCAACTATTTGGCACTTATATGTAGCACCACTACATGCCTTTGATATAATTCTAGGGATGGATTGGTTGAGAGCCCATGGTGCCCTAATCAATTTCCAAGAAAGGTGGATGGATTATACTGATAAAGATAAGCAAATATTAAGGGTTCAAAGCAAGTAGTTTCCAACCCATTTATTATCAGCCTTGTAACTTAAGAAGGTAATTAAAAGAGGTGGAATGTTGTATGTGGTTAAATTAAATGGAAAGGAAGTAATGGAGATTCAAAATTATTTAAGAAACATCCAATCTTGCATGAATTTAGGGATGTGTTTTCGAAAGATCTTCTAGGCCTTCCACCTCAACGTGAATTTGATTTCACTATTGAATTAATACCTAGAGCTAAACCTATTGCTAGGACACCCTATAGAATGACCACTATTGAGTTGCAAGAGTTAAAGGTGCAACTCCAAGACTTGTTGGAAAAGGGTTTGATTAAACCTAGTGTGTCACCCTAGGGTGCTTTAATGTTGTTTGTAAAGAAGGATGGTTCCTTAAGACTATGTATTGATTATAGGATGTTGAACAAAGTGACCATCAAGAATATGTATCCCTTACCAAGAATTGATGATATTTTTGATCAATTAAAATATGCCACCATTTTCTCAAAAATTGACCTAAGATTAAGATACCATCAATTGAGAATTCATGAGGAAGACACTCACAAAACAACTTTCAAGACAAGATATGGACACTATGAATTTATAGTTCTACCATTTGGATTGAAAAATGCACCAATGACCTTTATGAACCTAATGAACAATGTGTTCAAGAAATATCTAGACCATTTTGTTTTGATATTTTTAGATGATATCTTGATATATTCCCACACCAAAGAAGAACATGATCAACATTTGAGATTGGTTTTAGAGGTGTTGAGGAAGAATCAACTATATGGAAAGTTGTCAAAGTGTGACTTCTATGTTTCACAAGTATAGTATTTAGGGCATATTATATCTGCAAAAGGGATTGTTGTTGATCCAAAGAAAATTGAAGCCATACTAAGTTAGCCTACACCTACCAATGTGTCTAAAATTCAAAGTTTCATGGGAATAACAAGTTACTATAGATGATTTATGGAAAACTTCTCAAGGATTGCATACTCTATTACTAGCCTCCAAAGAAAAGGAAAAGAGTTCAAATGGATGGAGAAGTGTGAGGCTACCTTTGCAACTCTTAAGAATAAGCTTACTATGACACCAATTCTCAAAATACCTGATCCTTTTGGGAATTTTATAGTATGCATAGATGCTTCTTTAGAAGGGTTGGGAGGAGTTTTATCACAAAATGAAGCTATAGTAGCCTATGAATCTAGAAAACTTAAGAAGCATGAGTTGAACTATGCTACGCATGATCTAGAGCTAGCAACGGTTGTCCATGCTCTTAAGGTCTAGAGGCATTACTTATTGGGAAAACCTTTTGAGCTAAGATCAGATCACCAAAGCCTAAGGTATATCTTTACCCAACCAATGTTGAATGCAAGGCAAAGAAGGTGGATAGAATTCTTAGTTAAGTATGAATTTGGTATAGAATATATCAAAGGAAAAGAAAATAAGGTGGTTGATACCTTGAGTAGGAGGAGGTATATAACAACTTTAACCTAGAGTCATGTTGACTTGATTGAAAAAGTAAGAAAAATGTAGTTATAAGACCCATATTGCATCAAAATCTAGACTAAAGTAGAGGTAAATCCTAAGGAAAGTGGGGATTTCAACATAAAATATGAGCTTTTATGTTTCAAAGATAGGGTTGTTATACCAAAAATTGGAGATTTAAGGAGAATTATTATGCAAGAGGTACATTGTTCTCCATATTCTACTCATCTAGGAGGTGCCAAGATGAGAGAGAATATGAAAAAGGTCTTTTATTGGCCTAGAATGAAATGAGATGTCATTGGTTTCATTGCTAGATGTTTAGAATATCAGAAAGTAAAGGTAGAACATCAACATCCAATAGGAAAACTATATCCACATGATATACCCACTCAAAAGTGGTAGGTCATATCGATGGATTTTATTGTGGGTTTACCTAAAACTAGGTACCAACATGATGCAATCCTTGTAGTGGTGGATAAGTTGACAAAGGTTGCACACTTCATACCAGGGAACATTAAGGATGATGCATCGATAATGGCTAGTAAGTTTGCCAAGGAAATAATCTGGTTGCATGGTTTCCCTAAAGTAATTATTTTAGATAGAGACTCTAGATTTATGTCAAAATTTTGGCAAGCTCTTCACCATGCCTTGGGCACCAAGTTGAATATCAGTTTTTCCTACCATCCAAAAATAGATGGAAAAATAGAGAGGGTAAACCAAGTCCTCGAAGATATGCTCCACATGTATTGCATGGATCAAAAGTCTAAGTGGGAAGACTATTTGCATTTGGTAGAATTTGCATATAACAATGGATACCATGCATCCTTGGGAATGGCTCCATTTGAGGCCTTATATGGAAGAAGGTGCAAAACACCTCTATCTTGGGATAATCTAAAATATTAGGTAGTGATCGGACTAGACACTATGAAGGAGATGGAGGAATAACTCAAGGTGATTTGACAAAGGCTCAAGGAAGCAATTGATCACCAAAAGAGCTATGTAGATTTAAAAAGGTCACCAAGGGAATTCTCTATGGGAGATAGAGTCTTCTTAAGGGTGTGACCTAAGAAAAGTGCCATCAAGTCAACTAAGTTGGATCCTTGATTTGTTGGGCCATTTGAAATAATTGATAAGATTAGTCTAGTAGCCTATTGACTTGCCTTACCACCCAACCTATCAAAAATCCATGACACTTTCCACATATCCCTACTTAGAAAATATGTTGTTGATCCCTCTCATGTGTGGAATGTATCTAAATTGCAGATGGTAGATCCCATGGCTATTGAAGTGTGACCTATCAAGATTTTAGGGTTTCATTCCAAAAAGCTAAGAAATCATACCTTAGATCAGTGTAAGGTCCAATGGGACCATTTTTCTAAGAATTGTGCTACTTGGGAAGATGTTGATGTAATGAGAAAGCAATTCCTATTTTTGTTTGAATAAAATATTTTATTTTAGAAAACACAAGGGACTATGTTTAGTCCTAGGGGGAGTATGTAATGGCCCATCTTGGTAGGACCTCCCTTGTTGTTTGATTGATGTACTGATGTGTTGATAATTAATGCATGATTCTATTTTATTCTATCAAGATGAGTTGATAGTTGTACTTTATGCTTACTTGAGTTGGATTATGTTATTTTTAGAATATGGTACTACTGATGAATTTTGTGGTTGTAGGACCAGGTACTCTCATGGGTGGATTGGTATGGGACAACCATCAGAGTTGAGAGAAGTGTGAAATGGGAAATGATGGATTTTTCAGTCTGATAGCCCATAGGGGTAAAACAATCATGTAGAAGCATTTGCATGTGTGTATGTGTGATTAAATGCATCATCGGGCAAGGAGGTTGCTATAAAGGCAAAAGAGCCCTTACCCCTATGCTTAGGGGTCCTTCGTAGGTGGTTGATAACCTTGTAGTTATCATAATACCTCCTGCTTAGGGAATAGTAATGTTTGTGCATTATCTATCTCCTTGCTTATTGTTGATTGCATCTTAGTTTGGGCGAGGACAACTTTTAGCAAGAGCCCTTGTGTTGCTTAGGCTCTTAATTTATCATTAGGATGCATTAATACTTGTGTTTCAAAGTATAGAACTTAATTGGTTAATTATTTGACAAGGTATTAATAATAATGTTAGCATTATTAATACTTAAAATTATTAAATATTAATGTTGATAATTAATATTAGCATTAGATGAGAAATTAGCAATAGTATTAATTAATTTAATACTATGAAATGAGTAAATAATTTAATTACTAATACCTTTGCTAAAATAGTATTAGTAAATTAATATTAACCTTATTGAATTAATACTTTATAAAAGGGCATATTTAATAAATAAATATTATTATAATTTTTTAAATATTGTGAGAAACTTTGGAAAGTGATGGAAAATTAATAAAATCATTTTTAAAATGTAGTGAGAAACCCAAGAGTCACCCTGACTCTTGAGCTTCATCTTCCTCGTCCTCTTGATATTTTTCTCCCCTCTAAATTCTATTTTATTCTTCTTGTCGCCAAGGTTTGGTGTGGCGGATTGTTGGTTGGGGAGAAAATTGCATGTTGTGTAGGGTTGGGGAGAATGTAGTAGAAGATTTTGGATTTGTCAATTTGCCTGTTGTAGATGTATTTTATTTCTATTTTCTTCTTTTGATTGAGTGTAAATGCTTTTTATATGCTTTGCTCTTCTGTCTTGCTTGCTTCACCATTTGTCTCAATGTGATGGGTCTCAACTTTAGATTGCTTATTAACTTCATGCTAATTATTTACCTACTCATGGGTGTAGTTCTCATTCGCACCAACCATTTTATCAACTAATTGGGTTTGGAACTATTGATCTTTTTCCATATGCTAGCTCTTTTCATTATTAGTTGCTATAGTTTACAATCACCAAAGTGGACATAATATCAATCACCATTCAAAAAATTACTTTGAATATTTGTTTGAATCAATTACGTATTTAATATCTAGAACAATAGCTTCCCTCACTGGATTATAGACATAGAGGAATGACCTTGCCTTATATTTCACTTTCATTGGTGAGAAATTTCTTTAAAGGACAAATGAGATATTTTTTTTGTCTAAACCACAAAAGGCTTGCTCTCTGATTTTCTCCTTCATGGATGAGTAGAAGGTTCAATAGAAATCAAGGGATGATTAGTAAATTAATCCAAGGGGATAGATGTGGCTTGCATAGCAAAAGAGCCATAATTAAATGAGAGAAGGATGGGCTTCTCTCATTTATGACTAATAAGCATCAAAATAATATTTTGAAGTCTATCATAGAATTGAGATCTTGCATTATCATTGAATGATTTTATTTACGTGATGCATGTTAGGCTTGCATATACATTCAAATATTTATCCTGATCCCTATATTTATGTTAACAAATATGATGAAGAAAAGACCTATCAAGTATAAGGTATTGAATAAGAAGATAAAACTTAGTTACTATTATGTATTAATGTATTGACATGTAATATTTGTATTTGGAGATGAGAAAATTTAAAAGGTGTCATGTGTAAAAGCTATGCTATGTAATTATTATAATGAGGGAATGGATATCCTTGTAAACATTCTTGACATATTGCCATGAGTTTTATTCATATTGTTCAAAAAGTGAAAGATGAATTATTGCTTTCCTTCTATGTTAAGTTTCTTTGGAAATAATTTATAGATAGAGAGATAGATTATTTGTATTTATTGAAAATGATGATGGATTAATAGGAGAAAGTAATTAATGAAATTTTGTTATGATTTCTAGATGTTGTTTTATTTCCTTTCATGTAAATAAAGGAAATACCTAATTTCTAGTGTTATGTAGGAATTCATTTCTAGTGCTATTTAGAAATGAAATTCTAATTTCTATAGTATTTATCAATATGTTATGTTGATGTTAGTGTTGAATTTTGGTATGATTTATTATAGAAATTTATTTTTGTGAGATAGGCATATATGTTGAATATGACCCTTCGATTAAGGAGGGGTTTATTATGGTCATGAATTGATAAATGTCATATTAGTTAACCCTAGAGTTGAGTTGCACCCAACCCTATTTGAGTTTGTGGGTAGACAAATCAACAAGATAATTTTGGTGAAAGTGATTGACAAACCCTAGCGGTGAGGCTTGGGTGATCCTAGTGGTGAGGCTTAGGATGGTCATTCACACTATTTAAAGTAATATATTGGTAGTACCTTATAGGTAGGAAAGTGTGACCAATGATGATTATTAGGTGAGTGGTAATGGTCTTAGTTATTTTCAAGTGTAAATGAAACTAACTAATCACTAAGGCATTATGCCATAATAATCCTACATAGATTTTAATGTGTAGGGTTAGGGGATAGGTGTCACCTTAAGAGATATGGACCTTAAAGGGTATTCCCATGCCATGGTCAAGTTGTTCCATACAAGGTAGTGTAGAGAAATGAGGAGACAACTTATGGCATATTTTCTAATAGTGAGTTTAGAAGAGTGAACCCAAAATATATACAGGAACTTGGCCACTCTTGTCCACTTAAGTGTCAACTACAATGCCAATGAACTCAAGATGGTTATGCCTTAACATTGTTGAATTTATTGGGTATTCTTATTGACTTAATTAATCCTTGTTAAAAACATTAGCTATCTTTCTAGGATCAAGAAAGAGGGTCATTACAATTTGGTTCTCTCTACCCCATTTTATTTATGTATGTATTTTTATGTTTTTGTGTTGACTAGGATCAAATCACCAACTTGTTGGTAGATATATTTGGGAAAAAGAGGATGGGGTATCCCTCCTAGATCAATTAACAATCATCAATAGATATCCGATGCAATCAATGGATGAATTTAATGGTAGGGTCCATAACACTTGGTACAAGATCTTGAGCAAGATTAGGCTACCTCTAGGTATGGATTTCATTTACTATATAAAAGATTTTATTTCATTTATAGTTATGATGGTGAAATATAGAGGAGAGAACACCCTATTGAAGGCCTATCAATTAGCCAACCACTTAAGCTAAAAGGGACCTAATCTAAATAGGAAGGATAACCGCTAGACCCCCAATGTCCTTCTACCTCACACTCAAACCACCTTTCCATAAGCCATTTTATAAGCCCCTATATTATACTCCTCAATTTTGTGCCTTAGGTGTTGCTCCAAAAAATAGAACCAGGCCATCGAAACAAATTCTAGTGATATGGGATGAAGATAGAGTACAAGTGGTTTCTATTGGAGCTAGAGCTTTTATGGGTGACGAAACACAGATTCAACCTAACACCGCCACCAAAAGTGAGAGGAGAGTTGTAGGGAAAAAATGAGAAGCAGGCCCACTGGTCCCAAATGAAACACTAGAGCATAGGAAGGTCAACCCGATGAAGCAAAAGGTATGCACATAGGGAGTTAGTGACCAAAGGGGAGACTAGAAAATGCTAAGGAGGTTTGAGAAACTAATCTAAAAGGAGGAAAGGAAGATGTGACAAAATACAAAGTGGGCCACTCCCCATCATATGGAGGATCTAGAAGAGTAGGATATCCACCTGGCTAATAATGATCTTGAATTCTTCTATGAAAATATCATATAATATGTAGAGCACTAGGGGGATTTGATGGCTAAACCACAAGATGGGTGTGAGTTTCCCATGCTCATTTTTAGAACAATAGTTTAAATACACCTAGGAAATTTTAACTTCCAAATGAAGATAGCTACCGCCTCTTGGTCGGGACCAATCACATATTCAACCAATAAATACATGGGAGAAACAAAATTTTAAATCTATTTGGTCTAGGAATTACAAGTTCCAATTAAGGGACCCCATATGAAACACCTGGAATGCAAAACATGCCAAAGTAATGTATCATATTATAAATATGCAACATTTAAAAATAAATTTAATAAATCTAGGTGTTATATAGCCATTGGCTAGACATAATAATGGCATCTATAGAGGGGGAAGGTGAGTCAAGGTGGATGTGTGAATAAAGTTTTGGAAAACACACTAGATAGTTCACATATGTGTTTGAAGGAAGGTTGCATGAATTAAGATGTCTAGAATCAACATAATAGCTGAAGAAAATATGGCTACCACCATTGAACATGAGGTAAAATGTCATAAAATCATGCCTTTATTGATTTAGCTACATTGAAAGGATTATTTCCTATCAACCTTCTGGACAAGAATTAGCAGATAAAATGGTTTCAAGTGGCTTCCCCCTAGTGGGAGAAGTCTATAAAATGGGATTTTTCTTTGTTATATCTCATGAGCTCCCAATAAATATGCCCTTTAAGAGGTCCACCTCCTACCCCCATATGTCCCAAAATCCCTAGTATTTGGCTCTATGAACTCCACATCCAATAGATAAGGCTATTGCTTCTAAGTTCCTTACCTTCTACAATAAAAATCCCCCTCATGAGTTTCCAAACTTGGTGAAGCATCGCTACACCAGGTGGTTTTGGCCTAAGAGAGGTAACTTTAAGTAGAATTTCTACGAAGAGTCGAGTAGGATGAGGGTTCTTGAAGCTCCTTCTATCTATTGAGCAACTAATTCTAAGAAAGTATTGATAATGTCGATAAGGAGAATACTGCACCTAAAGTAGTTAGTATATTCAAAGCTCCTTGTGCCTTGAGATGATGATGACCATCTAGACTAAGCAAGGAATGCACCATAAGACTTTTTGGTGGTATCTAGGCTAGGCCTCATTATAATTGGGAACACCAAATCATTTTTGGTGGTAACTAAGAAGGCTCTACTACTGGTAGGGTTTCTATCTATCTAATGGCTATGGATCCACCCCTTTATTATATGGGTTGATTTGAGAGAAGAGCCACCCTCTTATGGTAATTGAGTTTGTAGTGTATCATAGGCTTCAGTAGGTCCTCCATAATTTAGTATGGTGTTTAACCTAGTAATATTGAAAAATACTCAACACCTAGTTTATTTTTCCTCTGCTTTATGGACTTTTTCTAATGGATTCTTTTTCTTCATTAGGATTCCTATCCAAGCTTCCTTTGTCTCCATGACATTGATTTCTTCTTCAGTATCTAGAAAATATCAACAATATAAATTGGGGTCTTACCTTTTTTAGTACTCTTAGTTTCTAAAGTAGATGTCTTATTAGGGAAATTTTTCTTGTAATGCTATTTTTATTTGCTATCATAGAAAACTACTTTAGCTAGATTCTTCTTAGTACCTTTATTACCATACTAGAAACGTTAAGTTCTTGATTCCTTCCCTTGCAATAAATTCATGATCAGTTGTCCCATATTTTAATAAAGTTTCCAACTTTAGTTGTAGAAGTAGAACCTCCTATTATCGTTGCTAATAATTAAGGAACTTGAATAGGAATTATTGGCATATTTGGCATTGGAAAAATTGGTTCCTCCTCCAAACTCTTATCTTATCACTTGATAAACTTTTATGCTTATAGGATAGTGGTGGATTGTTCATATTTAATCTATAGTATAATTAATTCCTTTAATCCTAAAATAAAATTTTCACAAAGCAAGTTGTCCAGACCATCCATTAGACCATTAGCTAAGTTATTCTTATGAATATGGGCTTTGAACTTTCTTTGAAGCTCCTACATTTGTGCATAGTAGGTTTAAACTTCTTATTCATGCCCTTAGATTAGCTTCATGATCTTGATCATAAAGTTAGATTATTTTTGTCATAGATTGTACTCCTAGTTAATGAACTCCCTAATATGGTATCATGAATTCTTGATCTCATTGTGCTACATATCAGACCATTACAAAGAAATATAATTTAAAAATATTATAAGTAACTTATTCTATTGCTTCTTTTGTGCCAAGTCATTACAAATGCATGCTATATTATACTCATAAATGAAAGTATTGGCACCTTTAAAAATATTGGGATGAAAATATAAGAATTTTACTATCATCTCTATGGTCAACTTCTTGAAACTGAAGAGTAAAAGACCTTGATAAACTAAATCTAGAAAAATAGTAAATACAAAATCAAAGGAAAAAGAAGAAGATAACAGATACACACATAACATAATATTTCACCTGGAAAACCCTTACAGGAAAAACCTAGCACAGTAATATCTCCTTATTGTATAAACTTAACCATCTCCAATACAATAATGTTCATATCTCATCTCTCTTCAAACCCTAATGCAAGTGCAATTAAATAACAACACAAGAACATATTTTACAATACCATGGGGAAAAAACCATGGGTTCAAATATTTAACCCTAAACAGCCCATATGGGTCTAAAAATAGCTTAAGAAACCCTAAAACTTCTATTGAGGGTTGTCACCCCAACCCCGATGAGGATACATGGAGAGTGTCCAATACCTTTTAGAGTTAACCCTACCAAAATAACATGGAAAATATTCAACATATTTCCAACATTCTCCCACTTGTTGAATACTTTCCATAGGGGCCAAAAACTACCATTGTCAACTATCAAGGGCAACCATGCCCATAGATCTTCTACACCAAGAAAATTTTTGAGTAGGTACAACCTTTGTTAATGAATCAACAATATTATTCTTTGTATCAACTTTCTCCAACATCACCCGATTCCCTTCAACCATATCTCTCACAAAATGGTACTTGATATCAATATGTTTTGATCAATCATGAAAACTAGGATTGTTGGCCAAAAATATTGCACTCTAACTGTCACTGTCAATTCTCACAACCTTCTGCTTAAGACCAAATGTTGAACACAACCTTTGTAGCCACACTACTTCTTTACAGGTATGAGTTGTTGCAATGTACTCTACCTCTATTGTGGATAAAGCAACCATTGATTGCTTTTTACTCATCCAACTTACTGCCCCTCCAAATAGTCTGAACACATAAGCACTCGTGGATCTTCTCTTGTCCAGATCTCCAGCCCAATCAACATCCACAAAACCTTGTAGATTTACAATATTACTATCTCTAGATTTTCCTTGGTAACAAATAGCATAGTCTAAAGTTCCATGCAAGTATTTGAAGATCCTCTTCACAATAGTCCAATGTTCCTTTCCTAGATTGGACATATATCTGCTAACTACTCCCACTACATGTGCAATATCAGGTCTAGTATAGACCATTGCATACATCAGACTACCAACAATGCTAGCATAAGGAACATGATGCATTTCTTCAATTTTCTCATCTATTTTAGGACATTGTTCAGTAGATAAATTTTGACCAACAGGATATGGAGTACATACTGGTTTACAATCATGCATCCTAAACCTCTGTAGTATCAAATCAACATATTTCCTTTGATTTAACCACAACTTTCTATTTGCATGATCCCTTATTATTTCCATACCCAAAATAAATTTTGTAGCACCCAAATCCTTCATGTCAAATTTAGAAGATAACTGAGATTTTAGTAACTTTATCATCTCCTTATTGTTACCAATTAACAACATGTCATCCACATACAAAACAATGATAACAAAATTTTCACCTTCTTGTTTAAAATACACACACGGATCTGCTTTACTTTTTCCAAGCCCAAGTGTCAAAACAAACCTATCAAATTTTTGGTTCCACATTCTTGGAGATTGCTTCAAGTCGTAAAGAGACTTTTTCAACTTGCATACCAAGTCCTCCTTACCTTTTACCCTAAAGCATTCTAGTTGTGACATATATATATATATATATATATATATATATATATATATATATATATATATATATATATATATATATATATATATATATATCTTCATCAAGTTCACCATGTAGAAATGTTGTCTTTACATCCATCTGTTCTATTTCAAGATCAAAAGTAGTAGAAATAGCCAACAAAAATCTAATTGAAGTTAGTTTAGCCACAAGAGAAAAATATCACCAAAGTCAATTCCCTCAACTTGAGAAAATCCTTTTGCTACCAAGCGAGCCTTGTACTTCTCCAACTTTCCTTCTACATTGTACTTCTTCTTGAATACCCACTTACAACCAATCAATTTTCTTCCAAGGGGTAATTTCACCAAGTCCCACATCTTATTTTTATCTAGGGACTCCATTTCTTCCTCCATAGCCCTTTTCCAAGACTTATTCTCACTTGACTGAAGTGCCTCCTTTACAGTCTTGGGTTCTTCATTAGTAACTAATATATTAAATGCAGAACAAATATTTGAAGGGCTATACCTTTTTGGGAGTCTTCTCACTCGATCTGATCTCCTCAAACTTGGAGTTCTAGGTTTTGCATCTTCAACTTCCTCCTCACCTTCTTCCTCTAAATTTTCCTCTTCAGACTCTCTCTGTAGTTCATCTTCTTCTGTAGCACCAGGTTCTACCACAAGTTCTTCCTCCTATTCCAATTT
This sequence comes from Wollemia nobilis, assembly GCA_028583015.1. Lineage (NCBI taxonomy): Eukaryota > Viridiplantae > Streptophyta > Pinopsida > Araucariales > Araucariaceae > Wollemia > Wollemia nobilis. The sequence goes on from JAQPPZ010005051.1 coordinate 47,273, forward strand.
TACTTGAACTATTTTAGGTTCTTTGCTTGGTTGCATTTCCTATTTTAGAACCCTTTTTGTTTCTCTAAAGATCACATTATGACTGTAAACAATCTTCTATGTTTCTAGGTTCCACAACTTATATCCTTTAACACCAATACTATAACCCATAAATATACATTTTTTAGATTTATAGTCTAGCTTAGTCCTTTTCTCTTTTGGGACATACATATAAGCATCACAACCAAAAACCCTTATATGACTGAGAGAGGGTTTCTTACCAGTCCACACTTCCTGTGGAGTCTTGTCCACCAAAGCTGAGGTAGGAGATCTATTGATGAGGTAACAAGTAGTTAACATGACTTCTACCTAAAATTTCCTTTCTAACCCTACACCACTTAGCATGCTTCTAGCCTTATCCATCAATGTTCTGTTCATCCATTCTACAACTCCATTCTATTGTGGAGTATACGGAGTTGTTTTCTACCTTTCTATTCCATAATCCTTGCAAAACTGCTCAAATTCATTAGAGCAATACTCACCACCATTGTCACTTCTCAAAACCTTTATCTTTTTCTCTATCTGATTTTCTACAAGAGCCTTAAACTCTTTAAATTTATTGAAAACATCATATTTGTTCCGTAAAAAATATACCTAGGTCTTTCTTGAAAAGTCATCTATAAATGTAACAAAATAGATAGATTTACCTAACGATGGTACTTTTGCAGGTCCAAACACATCACTATGAACTAGATGTAAAATTCCTTCAGATCTTGTAGCACTACTAGGAAACTTGACTCGGGTTTGCTTTCCAAAAACATAGTGCTCACAAAAATCAAAATTTAATGGGCAATCAAAAATTCCTTCAGCCATACCTTTCATTTTTAATGTTCGAAGGCCTTTCTCACCAATATGCCCCATGCGTTGATGCCACAACATTATCTTCGCTACAGGAATACTCGGAGTCGCTTCTACCATATTATTCTCCTCTACAACTGAAGAGTTATTGCAATCAATACTTACAATGCTAGCCTCAAGTCTGAACAGAGTTCCTATACGAACTCCCCTTGCCAACACCAAGACTCCATGAACCATCTTGTAGCTATCCTTATTGAATACCATAGTCACACCTGCATCATTCATCTTACTCATGGATATCAGATTCCTTGCCAAACCCAAAATATGCAACACACCAAGAAGGGTTTTAATTCTTCCATATTTTAACCTCAACTTGACTCTTCCTCGACCTATTATTTTATATGTCGAATTGTCTCCCAAGAAGACTTCACCTCCATTTATCTTTTCATATTCATAGAACCCCTCCCTATGAGGAGTCATATGAAAGGAAGCACCTGAGTCAATCAACCATGAGTCATGGCATTCACTTGAGCACGCTACAGCTAAGAATAAGTCCCCTGAATCTTCATTTGTGGTCTTTATTTTTGTAGAAGTTCCTTCATCAGATGATCAACTATTATCAACCTTTTTAGATCTGTAGTCTCTTTTATAATGCCTTGTTTTACCACACTTCTAGCATTTCCTCTTTTTTGGAGCAACATATTTACCCCTAGATCTCAATTTCCTTTCTCTTGATTTCTTTTTGCTTCTTTCTTGAGAATGACCTCTCACAACCAAGGCATCCTTCTGATGATAATCCTCAAAATATTTTCATCTCATTTTCTTATATAGCAATGTTCCTACTATATCCTCTACTTTCAATGTAGAAGTAGTATTGGTGATAGCCATAACTAGGTTATCCCATGAATTAGGTAATGAATAAAGTAAAGTAATACACTTTTCCTCTTCATCCATTTTTACTTCAATAGAGTTTAATTGACTTACCACAGTGTTAAAAGCATTCAGATGTTCAACCATAGAGTCACCATCATTCATCCAAAGTGAATACAACTTCTTTTGGAGAAAGAGTTTATTTACCAGTGACTTTATCTGATACAAAGTTCCCAGCTTATCCCATAATGACTTTGTCATGGTCTTTGTCGATACATTCAACAATACCAAATTAGATAAGCATAATTTGATAGAACTCCTTGCCTTCCTATCGATCTTCAACCAATCCTCATCTATCATTGATGTTGGTTTTATTCTTGAGACCACAATCCACTGATCTCTATCAACCAACAAATCCTCCATCTTGAGTTTCCATAACTCAAAATTTTATCCATTAAATTTTTCAATCTCTACCCATGTGCTTCCCATCATTTTCCTTTATCCAGATTCTTTCACGTATGACTCCCACTCAAGAATTAATTTATCATAGGGTTGAAACCCTTACTCCTCAAAAAAGCTAAAAAACCTAGCTCTGATACCAAATGAAGAGAAAAAGGCCTTGATAAACTAAATCTAGAAAAATAGTAAATACATAATCAAAGGAAAAAAGAAGAAGATAACAAATACACACATAACACAATATTTCACCTAGGAAACCCTTACAAGAAAAAACCCAACACAATAATATCTCCTTATTGTATAAACTTAATCATCTCCAATACAATAATGTTCATATCTCATCTCTCTTCAAACCCTGATGCAAGTGCAATTAAATAACAACACAAGAACATATTTTACAATACCATAGGCGAAAAACCATGGGTTCAAATATTTAACCCTAAACAGCCCATATGGGTCTAAAAATAACTTAAGAAACCCTAAAAATTTTGTTAGGGGCTGCCACCCCCCACTTTCCGAGGGCTACCACCCTTGAACCCCTACAAGGATACATGGAGAGTGTCCAATAACTTTTAGAGTTAACCCCACCATAATAACATGGAAAACATTCAACATATTTCTAGCAAAAATCGTAGGTCATCTCTTCCTAGTTGGAAAAGTCAAGTTCACATGATTAGAGGCTAATGTTTCCTACTAAGCACTATGAATACCAATGTTAGCATATTATACCACCTAGTTCTTTAAAAAATATTTCAAGTATGGATACACATTAAAATATTATAAACTATACAACAAACAATAAAAGGGTAATTAGAAAATTTCCACTAGAATGTCAAAGGCTATAATTGTAGACTAAACTTTGTAAAATACATGCAACAAACATAACCCAAAGAAAATATATGGACTACCAAAGTTACTATAAGGGTAAATATAGAGTTAAAAAACATCACAACCACCAAAGAAAAGTGATCCCCATAATGGAACCAAAAATATTGATCCTCAACATGGACAAAGTATCTTCCCAATCCCTCCTCTTGCTATGGTCTTTCTCTTGATGGATAAACTTTGCATGTAGATGGTATGCTAACATACAACACTTAAATGGAATATGAATAATAATAAAGACAAATATAAATGATATTAAAGATAACATAGGAGGATTACACAAAAGAAACAAATATATTATTATTGATTTAGATTAAGAATAGAGTACACGAGTGTTCATCAGAACTATCTTCAATGAGTGGATTTGGTCCTTCTATTTTTCTTCCACCCTTGTGGACTCACCCAATAATCATATCCTACACTCTCACTTAGACATGCACTTCCCTTGGCTAGATATACCTTCTAGTCCTCATGATTATCAACTATATAATTGAAAATCATAAATGCTCAACTTGGTTCCTATGGGATAATATCTCATATATTTATAGGCTCATGGGAGCTAGATATTACATGGATGGAGAGCTCTACATGGGAACATGGCACCATTTCATAGATATATTTTAGACTCTTATTATGATAATTTATGATAATATGAAATGCTTAAAATATCTCATAATTCTATATATTAATATCTTGGATTATTCCCATGATATCTTACGATAATTTATAGTTACATGAGATAGTAAAAATATCACATGCTTCTAGAGGTTCTCCATTTGGACTTTTCTCATGATATCTCAATAATTACATTATAATTCCAAAATTGCTTTGGACTATCTTAGAATTTTCTAGATATTTATAAAATATTATTTACATCATACCTCAAGATACTTGACCTTAAAAAAAAGATACTTGACAAAAATAATTTACCATGATAACAAGATTTTTACTATTTACTTTTACATTACTATGAATTATCCTTTTAACTATATTATTATTGCACTTATTCCATATAAATATTGTAATTATAATACCATTAATCCTTAATGATCATCACATTTTCCCAACCAAGCTATTGCACTATAATTGTCCCAAACACACTATTGTGTTGTAAGCTTCCTAAATAATATATCCAATAGTATACTATAGATACTTCTTATTTTATTATACATCCAAATAGAAAGATAAAATTTTGTGTTGAAAACACTCATATGCATAGATAAAGACACCTATTGCATGAACCTTATGTGTCAACACTAGATGCTATAATGAACATAAGGTATCTTTTGAATAACAAGAGTTAGGTCATCACTATAACAACCTAGTATTGCTACTTGGATCTTTTGGACTAAATACTAACTCCAAAAGATACTAATAGAAAACTTTATAATTGTCTCTAAAACTACTTGATCAATTGTGAATTTAAACAATTTAATCTTTCAACTACTTTGTAGATATTTCACTTTTACATATAGGTTAGGAAATACATAAATCACTTCTTTATCTATGTAATATCTTTCCATACATATTTATCCCATTCCTTGTATAGATCTATGTTGTCCTTATAGTTCTTGTGAAATATGTAAGTTCTACATGGGAAGAGGCAAGTTTTCTTTCATACCTTTGAAACCCATAATTGTAGAGGAGCCTTTCACATAGTGAGGACTAGACTTTATTGGAATGATTAATATGCCATCTAGTGAAAGAAACAAATGGATTTTAATAGCCACATATTATTTTACTAGATGGGTCAAAGCAATCCATTTAAAGGAAGTAATCATAGAGTTCCTAGAAGATATTATAACTAGATTTGGTATTCCAAATACAATAATAACAGATAATTTCAAGGTATTCACAAGTTCATAACTCATTCAATTTGCATTCCAACATGGTATCTATCTAAATGCCTCTTCTAAATACTACCCCCAGGGTAATGGTTTGGCCAAATCAACAAACACAAATTTGTTAAGAATCACAAGGATAATATTAGAAAATCAACAACAATGGTACCTCCATATAAAAAGAGCTATTTGGGTTGACAGGGTCACTCCCAACAAGGTGCTAGGTTGTTTATATTACAACTTGATCCATGGAAAGGAATCCAGATTGTCTTTTTCCATAGAGCTTCTCATGCTCCAACTATTACACCAACAATAATTGTAGGAAAATGATCCAATAAGAATAAGAGTGGGATAATTTTTAAAGCTCAAGGAGCAAAGAAGAAGAGTTAAGGAGCAATTGTAAAGAAATAAAAAACAATCAAGAGGTGGTTCGATAAAAAGATTACCCTATGAAATTTTTAAGTAGGCAACATGGTCCTCAAATAGGATGAACATAAGAGTAAACTTGGAAACCTAACTAAATTTGACACATTCTAGGAAGGACCATATATTATTTTCAACTATAAAAAGAGCAACGCATTTGAACTAAAATCCATGGAGGGAGATGTTCTTTCTATACTAGTAAACAAATTCCACCTAAAGAGCTATCCTTAGACATGTCAACTTTGGATATCAAGTGGAAATAAAAAGAAGAAATATTATCAAGGCTTGAACAGTCCAAGAAATCACATAGATCTAATAAACTTAACATTTCTATTCTTTTTTTTATTTTGTAGATGAGAGGGGTATCAAATTTGAGCCCAAGGATAAAGGTGATTTTGAGTTCTCCTTCAAGCATGCTAAAATGCCCTTGTAAGCTACAAAAACTATAGTAGTTTACAACAACCTACTTGCAACTAAGGCAAAACCTAGATAACTAATGATTGGAGTTTTGTCTAGCTCGTAGAGAACAAGCTCAAAGAACTCCTAATGGTTGATACTTCTACAAAGGTTCATTTAGAGAAAGTTTTGAAGGTTCATTTAGAAATATAGCCAAAAGAGTACCAAAGGATCCCACCTTCGAGATAATTCTTGATATCGAAGGTTTTGCTATCACCATTAAAGCATTATGGAGAAAACTTTCAATCAGTCTGCAAGAAATTCTAGAAGACCAAGCAAACATGAATACCTGAGTCAAATAAAGTGACAAAGGTAGATGAACTAAATTAATAACTTTATCAATTGAAGAGATGAAGACTACCTACCCAAATATGACCTCAGTTAGTGTCCTAGACATTCATTCAAGAAGAAATATGGCTTTGATAGTCCTATACTAATAAGTCATTATGATCAGATAAGTATGATATTCAATGATCAAATCCCAAGGAAAAGTATATGGGATTATCAAATTTAATTATAGATAAATTTGGAGGGAAAATCCTCCCTTGTAAATCTATAAATAGGAGTAGTCTTAGCTTTGTAAAGGATCGACAAGTTTACAATTTTATGTATTTTTAGGATTTCCTTTCATTTCTCTCTGTAAAAATATTTTTGGTTCCTAAGCAACTTGTAGGAAATTTTGAACCCTCAAATTTGGCACAATATTTGTAGAAGTTTGCTTACATTATATACACATGGCATCCTATGTCTATTTGTTGGCCTTTGCCTATAGAGCCATTGTTGTGCATGTATATGTGTTTGTAATATTTGGCCTACATATTATATTTGCTAAGTGTATGTGTGTGTGAGGGATCTATGTCTATTTGTATATAGAGTCACTTACTAGCTTGGCTCTCCTGCGAGACTTGTTTTCTCACATATGCACATAAATGGTAGATTTTGATTGCACTTCATTGAGTCGATAAGAGAAATTATTCACCGATAGAACATTGCATTCAATCCTATTTTTGTAGGAAGATCTTAGTGTATCTCTTGGTGCATCACCCCCTTTTCATTTTATTTGTTGAGTTTATTTATTTTCTCACACCTCTTTCCCTTTGTAGAGAAACTAGCACCTTGAAGATCATATCTTAACAAGGAGTCGACCTTGTAAAAACTCTTAAAGGCCCTTCATTGAGTCAAACCCCATGCTCTTAGCTATGGCCCACTATTTTGATCCAATACAAGACATGATTGTCCTTAGTGGGGATAATCAAAGATGATAACAATTTAATGGCATGCCCAATGGGACCCCAACGATACATCATTGGTTCCAAAATAACAACAAAGAGTAGGATTGAGACTTGGTAAGGGTCTTAATCTATTTCTTGCTTACTAAAGCATCTCTTTTCTCACCTAGTGGCTCTTATCCAAAATGAACACCAGACAAAGTCATTGTTGAAGGTACTAGACTAAGTTTCAGGTGAAGACCTTTATCTATTCGTTCTCCAGAATCAAGAATCCATATTTACCCGATGACTCCATCCTGAAGAAAAAGCCTCGAGATAACCAAATAAAAATTTTATGATTAGAATATTTCATATGATGAATGTGATAAGGTTTGCTATCACTATTTGCAATTATTTCACAAAGGAGAGTCAAAGTTCATAATTTTCTTGCTCCACCCCCACTTCCACCTCTATAATATTCCTTTCTTGGAATGATAGACTAAATGAGACATAGGAGGAGATATCCTAGTCAGCCTTGAAATATTTCACCTATTTCAAGGGTTAAGGTCTCACCACCCCTATTTACAACCTTAACATGTGGCAAGCCTATGTACGATCCACAACATGTTAGAGAAAAATATGGCTTTAAGGTTGTTGGCAATATCTTTGAGAGGAAAATCCCAAGAATGGTACATCACACTACAACCCGATTCGATTAACATGTGGCAAGCTCAATAATTTCTTTATTAAAATATTTAGAGAAAAGGTGGATGGGGTGTCTCTCCTACAACATATATAAACAATCAAAAGATCTCCCATGGAGGTAGTGGAAGATTTCAACCTCAAATTTCACAAATCCTAGCATAGAATACTAGAAGATATGCATCCCCCACTAGGTTTGGTATATTTTTTTTTATCTTAAAGCATTGGATTCTAAAATATCTATGCTGAAAAAAAATAGAGGAGATTCCATACCAAAAATATACAAAATATCTATCATGACCAAAAATTATTTAATACAAATAGGGATATTACCTCCAAGGCCACTATATCCCCTCTTGCCCTATTCCTCAGACCAATAAATTATATGTTTGCAGCCACCAATAACCCTTCCTATTACCTTGAATATAGTCCATGGGTCCTCCAACTAGATGATAAAATCCTCATTACAATCACAAGAGACTTGCAAAAAAATTTGAGTCGGCTCAACAAATATTACGACAATAACTTGAAATTGGTAGGGTAGCCTTGGCAATGGGAAATCCCTAAACGAATCCTAATATTATAAGAGAAAATAACAAGGTCTACCAACAAGAAATTAGCAGAATACTTAGTTCAAAAGGGATGTATATCAAAAGGATAAAAATATGATATACATATATGCAACACAAATTTCAAGCAAAAGCTTAAAATCATGAATAGGGCCAGAATAGGAGACTCCCAACCATTAATAATAAAAGAAGAGGAAAATATTGGAATTCAAGAGGCTGCCATAGAATTTGTTTTACTAGGACCATTTAATGTAGCAAAATATTACAAAAATGCCACTATAGTTGTACAATTCTGGGATATGCTAATTTCAAAAAGATAGAATCCATGTCAAGAGGTAAAATAGACAAAGCCAAGAGGAATTGGCAAGAACCTACATCAAAATGCAGAAGGGATATAAGTAGAATAGTAATATGATACCCTAAATTACAATCAAACAAGTGAGGGAACATATATAATCCAAGAAGAATGAACTCTTATTCCAAAAATATCTCAAAAAAAGAGGATCCAATAGGAATCTAAAAGTTATATTTTGATGGTGTCAAAAGCAGAATAGGAGTAGGAGCAAAAAATTACCTTGTCTCCCCAACAAAGATAAAATACTTTCAAGCATATAGGTTCCAATTCACTTATTCTAACAACATAGAATAATATGAAGCCTTGGCCTTGGGGCTCTAAATGGAAAAAGAAAATAAAAAACAAGATGCTTCATATTTTTGGTGATGCTAAACTAATTATTAGACAAGTTAGAACTCAATGTTTAACCAAAAATTGGTTGATGAAATCTTATAGAAATATAAGATGGGATCTAATGGAATACTTTGATGCAATAAAAATAGAAGTAATTCCAAGAGAACAAAAACCAGATGTAGATAGAATGGAAATTGTTGGCTCACAATTTGACCTAGTTAATCAACTATGGAAAAAAAACAACTCAAAAAGATAATAGTGAGGCCAGCAGTGCCTGACAACCAAGAAAATTGGTAAGTATTTGAAAATGAAGAATAAATTGTTCGGTTTCCACAACAAGTAGATAAATTTGTTGAAAAAACTACCCTCACAATAGAGGAAATATATGAAGATCATATTATTTAGTTAAGGTTGAATAAAATTCCAAAAGGATTGATCACCTTAGAGTTTCTTTTTAGCCTAGATGATAGATTCAAGGAAATGAAGGGGTTATTGTTGAAAATAAATATTATCAAGAAATAGAAGTATCACCTAGGAAGGTTTTGAAAATAGGAAATGTTACCAAACAAGAAGAGAAAGAACAACTTATTAGATTATGCCAAAATTTAAAATGTATAATGGAATGAACTTATCAAGAAATCAAGGGATATGACAAAAGTGTTATCCAATAAATGATATAATTGGACCCGAAAGCCAAGATAATTAGGCAGAAACAAAAACCATTTAATACAAATATTGAACCCCTTATGTGAAAGGATTTGGAGAAACTAATAGAATAAAAAATCATATATCCTATTAAGCACACTAGTTGGGTTTCTAACCTAGTACTAGTAAGGAAAAAGAATGGTAAAATTAGGTTATGTGTGGATTTCAAAGATCTAAAAAAGGCTTCTTTAAAAGATAATTATCCCCTACCTTCAATGGATCAAATCCTACAAATAGTATTAGGATATGATAGATTTTTGCTATTGGATGACTTCTTGGGTTTTAATCAATTTTGAGTGAAAGATGAAGATCAACATAAAACAACCTTCACCACAAAATAGGGAACATGTGCATATCAATGAATTTATTTTGGGTTATCTAATGCTAGAGCAATATATCAAAAGGCCATATATATTGCCTTTCATGATCTCATAAATAAAATAATACTCATTTATTTAGATGACCTCATATTATTCTCGAAAAGGAAAGAAGACCATATGGAGCACCTTGATTTTTTTCAACAGTGCCAAGAATTTGGGGTTTGCCTAAACTTAAAGAAGTGTTTTTTTTTTTGTGTAATAATGGAAACTATTGGGACATATGGTATACAAATACTATAGACCCTAATAGAATTGAAGTAGTTATGAACCTTTCATTACCTAGGCACAAAAAATGATTGCAATTTTTTTGGATAGATCAACTTTGTTAAAACATTTGTGTCTAATTTTGTGACAATAGTTAGGTCCATGACACTCATGCTGAAAAATAATCATCCTTTTATATGGAAAAAATAAGCAAATGAGGCTTTTCAAAAAATAAAATAAGCTATTGCAAGTGCTCTAGTGCTCATAAATCCAAATTTCAATATTTTTTATTGGATACACATCAAGTGAGCCAATTGTAAAACATAGTATTGGGCGATCCTTGATACCTATTGATCACAATATCTGGATAAATTAAGGGATTTGGTAAACTAAAACTGTAGGGATCTCATTAGTAAGCCTTTTTGTGCCAACTTATAGGATGTCCTCTCAACAGATTCCTACAAACTAAAAGCAGAGCTTTTCTCTAGAGTAAGCAAATGCAAGGAAACCAAGCCTTGTCCTTGGGATACTTTAATCAATAACTAGATTTAAAATAAACAACCCACTCGTGGATAGGGTGCTTTCTATTCTTGGTACCAGAGGTATGCAAATGCTTAAGCAAACTAAATTTATCAAAGATAATAATGAGCAACAAGTCTCATATTTTTTGATACATATTAGGTGGTGAAGCCTCTTGATATTTACTACAATAAATCTAGAAACATCAAAAAGTAGATCTACAGTAACTAAATATAATATCAAAAGTTGATGAGTGGGGTCTTATACCTTTCACATGGGATAATGTATTCCACTAAAACCAACTATACAAGATAATTTTTATACAAGATTCTACCCTTCACTAAAATATTGATGTATTTAGCATATTATTTGAGGAGACCACAAACATTTTTGGTAGTTAGCAATTTCCTATTGTAACCATGCAGTTAATTCTTTTGGATTGGTAATGTTAGGTTTATTGTCAAGAATTTCTCTATCTTTATAGTACATGATTTAGGAACATGGGGCTATGAACTAGAAATGCAGGTTGCATGAATTCATCAATATAGGTTCTTAATTCAAGGTATTCTATAAAATTTATTCGAATTATAGAATTACCCATTTTTTCTACCTTGACAAGTTTACACAAATTGCAGCAAATAAGGCTTGAAAAGCTACACTTGGTTCTCCCAGTCCTCTTAAAAGGAGAATATCATCAAGTTTTATAGAAAAATAAACATGTTCCACCATAGATGTTGTATTTTAGCTCCATGAAGTTGAACTTACCAAAACATTTATTTTACCTGTAAAATTGTATACAAAATCAAGATAAGGAGAGTAACCAAACCTGATGGAGTCAACATTTGGAAAATATTGACGGATTTTTCTATAGAAGGCTTGAAAATCTTTTGGTCCATTTAAATATCAATATTTCCATCCAAAGAAAGATGATCCAAACATTTAAATTGAGACATTTCCCTAGTCAAAGCATCTATAAGAGCATTTTCTTTGCCTGACACATATTCAACATTGAATTGATACTGTGTTAAAATTGCTTGCCACAAAGCTTAGTCATAAACCATTTAAAGTTCTTATTGTGAGTTCTAATTAGAAAATTTTCAGGAAGCAAAATTATTTTGAACTTTTCTAATCCTTTTATAATAACAAGAATATCTTTCTCTACAGGCCAATAATTTAGTTCATGCTTTTTAAATTCTCTTCATTTATATAAAACATTTTTTTTTGTATTATTTATTTTGAACAAAATAATGCATGCCCAAAATTCCTTGCTAGCATATGTTTGGAGAATGTAAGGACCTTCGAATGCTAGTTCTAATGGAGGTAAGTTTGCACAATATACTTTTAGTTCTTTGATAGCTTCAGAAGCATTTTGAGACCAATTGAAATTGTCTCCTTTAATAGTTTCTCCAGTTGTTTTAGTGATCTTTGAAATATTTGGAATGTAATCATGAAGATAATTTAAACATCCCAAAAATCTATGAACCTATTCTTTGTTAACCAGGTTATTAGGAAAATATTTTACCTTTTCCAAAATGTGTGGTTGCATAATAATTTGACCATCCTTCAAAAAACTACCCAAAAGTTCAATATTTGACTTTGCTATCTAGAATTTTTTTCTATCTCATGAAAGACCAATTTCATGTTTAGTAACCAAAATATTGAATGTTTGGAGATGGATTTGATGCTCTGTCAGATTTTGAGAATACACAATAAAATCAGCAATATAATTCATAATGAACTCGTGGAATGGTGAAAATATTTTGTCCATCCTCATCTAAAATTGTGTAGTATTATTTAATCCAAATGGCATTATGAGCCATTCATATAAACCAATAGGAGTTGAAAAATCTATCTTGTAAATATATTTTTCCATAATCTTGATCTGGTGATAACCAAAAATGCAATCAAACTTGGAAAATATTTTCCCTGAACCCACTCTGTCAATCAACTATTTTTTGTGTGATAAAGGCCATTTTATATCTTGAGTAATGACATTCAAAGGAATATAATTTATCACCATCCTGGATTTACCTCTTTTTATCTTTGAATATTTTCTTACAATAAATGCAAAACAAGCATAATGGGATTCAGAGGATTTGATTAGTCCTTTTTGCAATAATTCATTCACCTATTTTTTGATTTCATCATCATCCTACTTGCTAAGAATAATATTTTCTTCTTGGATAGGTAGATCATGGATTGTAGGGATCATTGCTTGTGGTGAATCTATAACCCATTTATCTAGTGGATGTTCTACACAATATTTTTTCATTAGTTGTTCTAATTCAACCACCACTATAGGATTAATGGTAAGGAATATCTATGAAAATTCGTGGACTACTTTTTTCTAGATTTTTTCCTTCTCTAGCTTTGCTTCATTAATAATAATGTCTTCAATGCTAGGATCTATCCATTGAGCTTTTAGCTTTTTAGCATGGAAAACATTTGGAATTCTAGGGACTTAATTTTTTTATTTTCTATACTTAATACCAAACAATGACTTGCAATGGTATAAGGGCCAAATTTATCCAAGAAATGACTGCCCAAGCCTACATCATATCCCCCATCATTCATTTGTACAAAATTTGTATAAACAATTTTATTCCCAATTTGAAGAGGAACATCAAATGCAAAATATTTCATTTGAACATCTTCATTCATTGTTGACACTTGGTAGGATCTTGTAGACTCTACCCAATTTTGGAGGAGATTTCCCACTAAAAAATTTATGTTTGCACCTATGTCAATAAAAGTAGTAACTTTCCTAAAATTTATTTTTCCATATACTACGATCTTAATTGGACACAAGACTAAATTGTAATCTGCAACCGGTTTTTTAATTTAAGCTTGTTGAATTTTGGATGCAATTGGATATTTATGAAATTTTAAAGAATTTCTTTGAGGTAATTGGATATTCTTTTTTAAAGGAATTAATGCCTTAGGATCTCTCTGGGTTACTTCCTTTTTTGGCAATTCCTCAATGTCAAATAATTCACTTATATCAAAATCAAAATTAGAAATAGAAAATTTAGAATCACTATTGGTGGTTATGGCATAATTTTTAGAAAATTCTTGTTCAAACTTATTTTTGTTTATGATCTGCATCTTCCTGAGCTTGCTACAATTCATATTCTTCATCTATGATATCTTGTAATTCTAGCATTTTAGGGTCTTCAAGATATGGCTGGTACATAAAAATATGGTTTATGAATTCAACCTCTTCTATATTATCATTAGTCATATATGTATCAGATATAGGTTCTTCATCCACATCTTCCATTTCAAAGAATTCAATATTCTTTGTTTGCCATAACTGAAAATGGTGATCATTTTCACACATTTCCCATTTTTTAGCTATTTCAAGATTTGCAAAACACATTTTGACATGTTTTGGAGACTTTTTACTGCATGAATGTGCATAATGATCCTTTTTATGACATGAAATAAAAACCATGTGACATATTTTGCTGGTCTTGTCTATATTTTATTTCTCCTAAAATATCTGTAAGGCTTGAATCTCTTGGGATTTTTTTTCTTAAATTTTATTTTATTTTCTAATTTGCAAAATGTATCTACTGCATCAATAGAAGCACACTCCTTTTTTGTGATCATAGGATTTTTTTACCATTTTTTCTTGTAGGCATAGATACTTAATTTTTTGTCTTACTACCTCAATAATTTCAGTAAAGTATAATTCATGCAAATCAGTTCCTTGCTTTGTGAATTTTTTTAAGACTAATTAGCCAATTTATTTGGGAAGAGATGATAAATATTGAATTTGATAAACATTTCTCTATGCAAATTTAATCTAATATACATTCTACACTCAAAAAATATGAAGAAAAGTATAATTTTGTAGAGAAACATGTGTATGCCTTAAGGAGAGAACTAAAATATTTCAAGCACATGATCTCCAACAATAGAATCATTGCTTTTGTTATACATTCTACCATTAGAGACTATATAATGGATAGAGAAATGAGTGAAAAGATGGCCCAATGGATTACCAATTTTTTGGAATATGACATAGAGATTAAGGCAACCCAACTAATCATAGGAAGAAAACTTTGCTAGCATGTGGCTAAATATGCAATAGTAAAAAGGAATGATTTAGAAGAAGAAAAAAAGGAAACAAATACCTGATAATACCTAATGCATAAGGAAGAGAAGGAACTTGATTTGGTTGAACAAAGAATTAAAAATATATATAGGAAAATGCCCTTCAAACCTCAATAAAGTTCAAAGAAGAGCTTTTCACCTGCAAAATATTTGTAATACAGTAATATGAGTCTTATTTCAGAGAAACTTTAATGGTGTATTTATCATGTGTAAAATATGAAGTCCAAAGCCTACTACAGGAATTCCATCAAGGTTGGCTGGTGGACATTTTTCAGCCCAAACAACAATAAATAAAACAATGTGAGTAGGATATTATTGGCCCAACATGTTTTTATATGCTCATAAGTGGGTGAGAAACTATGAAATATGCAAGTTCTACACGAGGAGAGAAAATAATGCCTCCATGCCTTTGAAACCCATAACTGTAGAGGAGCCTTTTGCATGGTAGGGACTAGACTTTATTGGAATGATTAATCCACCATCTAGTGAAGGACACAAATGGATTTTAACAACCATAGACTATTTTACTATATGGTTTAAAGAAATCCCTTTAAAGAAAGCAATAGGAAAAGTAATCATAGAGTTCCTAGAAGATATTATAACTAGATTTGGTGTTCCAAATACAATAATAACAGATAATACCAAGGCATTCACAAGTTCGAAACTCATTCAATTTACATTTCAACATGGTATCTATCTAAAAGCCTCTTCTAACTACTACCCCCATAGTAATGGTTTGGTTGAATCAACAAACATATATTTTTTAAGAATACTAAAATATATAGGATCAAAAAAATAGCAACAATGGCACCTCCCTATAAAAATATTTCTTTGGACTGACCAGGTCACTCCAAACAAGGTGCTAGGTTGTTCACCTTACAACTTGGTCTATGACAAGGAAGCTATATGACATATTTTTTAGAACTTCTCACACTTCAACTCTTACACCAATAAGAATTGTAGGAAAATAATCCAATAACAATATGATTGAGAGAACTATTAAAGCTGAGGAGCAAAGAAGAGGATTCGAGGAGTAATTGCATAGGCATAAAAAAACAAGAGGTGGTTCAATAAAAAATATACCCCATGAAATTTTGAAGTAGGCAACATGGCCCTCAAATGGGATGAACATAAGAGAAAACTTGGAAACCATACTAAATTTGACATATTCTGGGAAGGACTGTATATTATTTCTAATTGTAAATATGACAATGCATTTAAAGTGGAAACCATGACAAGAGATGTTATTCCTACACTAGTAAATAGAATCCACCTAAATATATACCCTTAGATATGTCAACTTTGGATATCAGGCAGAAACAAAAAAAGGAGAGATTGTTAAGGCCTGAGCAATCTAGGAAATATCATAGATCTAATGAACTTTTATTTTTTTAATTATTTTGTAGATAAGTGGGGTATCGAATTTGATCCCAAGGATAAATTTGATTTTGAGTTCTCCTTCAAGCATGGTAGAAAGTGCTTGTTGGCTACCAAAATTGTACTGGTTCACCACTACTTGCTTGCGACTAAGGCAAAACCTCAATAATAGATGATCAAATTTTTGTTTAGCCCATGGAGAACAAGCTTAAAAACTCTTGATAGTCAAGACTTCTACAAACTTTTATTCAAATAAATTCCCACCAAAAAGCCAAAAGAGTGCCAAAGGAGCCCAACTTTGAGATAAATCTTGATATCAGAGGTTTTACAATCAACAATGAAGCACAATGAAGAAAACTCTTGATCAGTCTACAAAAAAAATTGGAAGACCAAGAAAACACAAATGCCTGAGTCAAATCAAGTGACAATGGTAGATGAACTGAATTAATGACTTCCTTAATTGAAGATATGAAGACCACCTACCCGAAGATGACCTTAGTTATTATCCCAAACATTCATTCAAGAAGAAGTATGGCTTTGATAGTCCTATGCTGATAAGTCATTATGATCAAAGAAGTACATCATTCAATGATCAAAATCCTAATGAAAAGTAGATGGGATTGTCAAATCTAGTTGTAGATAATTTTTGAGGTAAAATCCTCCCTTGTAAATCTATAAATAAGAGTAGTTTTAGATTTGTAAAGGATCAACAAGTTTGCAATTCTATGTATTTGTAGGATTTCCTTTCATTTCTCTCTGTAAAAATAATTGTGGTTCTTGAGTGGTTTATGGGAAATTTTTGAACCCTCACTTCTAGCACAAATTTGATTTTGCTTGCATTATACACCCACACACACACACACACATGGGAGCCTGTGTCTATTTGTTGATCTTTTCTTGTAGACCCATTGTTGTGTATGTGTATGTGTTTGTAATATTTTTCCTGAATATCATATTTTCCAAGAGTATGTGTGTGTGAGGGACTTGTGTCTATTTTTAGATAGAGTCACTTACTAGCTTGACTCTCTTGTGGAACTTGTTTACTCGCATATGCATATAAGTGGTAGATTTTGATTACACTTCACAATGTCAATGAGAGGAAGTGTTCACCACTAGCACATAGCATTCAAGCCTATTTTTGCAAGAAGATCTTATCAAATCTCTTTGTGTATTGCCCCCTTTTCCTTTTATTTGTTGAGTTTGTTTATTTTATCACACCCCTTTCATTTTTTTGAGAAACTAGCACCTTGAAGATCACATCTTAAAAGGAGCCAACCTTGTAAAAACTCATAGAGGATATCAATTGAACCAAACCTTGTGCTTTGTGGCCCACTATATCACTTTGACACGAAGTATGATTGTCCCGGGTAGATACAATTAGAGATGAAAATAGTTCTAAAGATTTTGTTCTACTAGTTATTTTAGTGCATAAGAATAGAGCATGCGCAACCACTACAACACACACCTCATTTATTAATCATTTGTGTACTTGTTGATTCTACTACATGAGCCTTGTACATTATAGGATACTCTAAGTATATTTATGTGTAAGGTTTCATAGAGAGAGAGAGAGATAATTATCAACTACAAATAATTCTTGTAAAAATTAAGATCAAACCATACAAATAATAAACTATACTAAAAATGTATATCAAAACATGTAAACTTAAAACTCAAATATAAGAATTTTAAAAAAATTTATCAAAGAAAATAAAGCATATTAAAATTAATTTTTGGAGTGAATTAAGCTTATTTAATATTCATTGTAAATAAGGCCTACATTAGGAGGGACAATATTTTGAAGCCCTCTAACTTAAATAAATAAAATTAGCTAGAAAATAAAACATAATTTAAATCTTTGTGACTTGATCATGTGAAGATCTTTGTGATAAAATGATTTCCTCCTTAACAATTAATAGGTAAATAATATATTTCTATCTAGATAACTTTCCAAATGCTTATGAAAGGGATTTACATATAGAAATATTCTTGGAAGGATTTATAACTATTTAATGACAACTTCTTATATGGATATTATAAATAGCTATTGAAAATAAAATAGGTTAATCCATATATTTGATACATCATAAAATTCTAATAATCTAAACAAAAAAGTGATTGAGTCACTTTGAAAAAAGTTGACTTCAACGGGTTTTCAACTAATAGAGCCCTTGATTAATAAGTTTCTACAAATAATTATAAATGATTTGTTCATGCAAACATTTTTGTTTGAAATTATATTTTGTTCAATCACTAGTGGTGAGAATCATGCAATGCTTATTGTGTAAAACCCATATTTTAAATGACACTATGAAATCAATAGTCTATGAAAGAATGATTTGAAAACAACTATAATAAATAATTCTTTGTTATAAAAGTTTTTTTTGCAACAATTGTGATAAATTTCACTTACTGTAGATGTGGTTTCTATAGTAGATTTTATAGGAAGAAGACACGTGTTCTTATCTTCTTTTGATTTTACATGTTGTTGTGGTATGAGAAGATTCCTTATAGCAAATACAATAGAATAATAAGTTATATTTTTTGTTGACTACATAGTTAACCTCACTCAATTGATTAATCATAAAAACAAAATTTTTAAATTTCAATCAAACCCATGTAAATATTATTATATCTCTACAATGCATATGAATATATCACATAAACACAAGAAAAAAATTCTATATTGAGGATTTTAAAGATAATAAAGACATGTTTTAATGCATATAAATATGGATAGAGTAGAAACCCATCAAAATTTTGTTAGGCTTTATTACATTATTTGTCATATTACTACATTAGCTCATGTGATGTAATTATTAGGGGATAAGTGATTATGTCACCTCATGTAAGGTTAGATAATCATATCTCTCATGGGAAGGTTGAATATGAAAATACATGTTGAAGGTGAAACATGAAGGGTCTCTTGAATAAAAGAGACACCATATTGTATTAAATATGTATCTTGTATGCTTGTTGATGAAGGCTAGCAAATTTGTATGGTGAATTGTGAAGAAATATATTGATATATTGAAGGAAATATCTAAGGTAATATAATGTTTAAACTATGTTTTGTATAATATTTTTAAAAATAATGTTTTCTTTCCTCGGAGTGCAACATGTGGTATCGAGGGATCGAGAGGATCTGTGAGGTTTATGAGAAGGGATAGCCATGGTCATTCAATGACATGCCCTTATGTTTTGGTCTTGGATGTCTTTTTAGTTTTGACATATGGTATGAGAAGAAAATGTGTGATGCGTGGTGACACTTGAGGAGATAAAAATAAGCTATAAAATCTTAAAAAGTCCTTGGCAATTTTCTCATACGCAATTTCTATTCCTAATCTTCTATAAAGTTGTCTTAATCTCTCATTCTAGCCCGAATTTTGGTATTTTAAAATTATCAGTATTACAGACATGTATGCATTAAATAACTTTATTTTAATATGCCCAATTCATGCTCCTTATGCATTCGTTAATAACTATTTTTAATATGTCTAATTCATACTCCTTATGCATTCCTTAAACCAGTTGAAGTGAAAGCTTTATTCTTTCCTTTCTCTTGGTTAATTGTTTCTTTGTCTTAAAATTAGAATATTGTCTTTGTTCTACATTAGAATAAACACTTGTTCTAAATTGGTTTAAAAAATGCTTATCCAAGGAAAAATACAACATATTTGGTGGATGTTTCCCACATGTGTTTTGAAGCAAAAGAAGAGCCCAATTGGTGGGCATGTCTCAATATAATTTTTTGCTTGATTGGCAGGGACATTAAGTCAAACTCCAGATGCAATAATGAGTAATTTTGAATTAGTTGACCATGTGAGATATTTAGGATTTTTTTGAAGGGTATACGGATAACTAGTACTGCAGTCAATTTTTTTATTCCTATGAATTTCAATGCATTTAAAAGCGAAATTTCTCTTCTTTATATTATAAAGTGCACAACAAGGTAGTTGGTTATTAAACCAAAGCTAATTTTTTTTTAATAAGGTAGTTACAATTTCAATTCTCTTGGGTGTCTATTTGAAAGAGGGATTAGTTTTCTAAGAAAAATTACAAATATTTTTTTTTATAATAAAAGAATGTTTTTTTTAAATATACTAACTATAGAAAAAATTGCAAGATAGACAAAATAATGCATTTAAGAAGTTAAAAGGTGTAAATATGGATTATATTTTTGTTAAGTGAGCAATTTTTTTAAAGTGAGAATTTGATATGTAAAAACAAAGAGGGGGAATTAGTTTTTCCAATTTTTGAAGTTAGAATTCTTTAGTGAAAACTTTTTGTTTAAGGAAAATTGTAATTTTTTGTAAAAGGTGCATTTTCTATAGTGATCGACATCTTATTCTTTCAAGAAAATTTTGCATTAAACAATTATTTTTTATTCATTAAAATCAAAACATGTGCTTTACACAATTACAATATTTGGTATAAATGATGCCTCTGACTTATGTTTATAGGTAATGGTGTTGCATAAAGTTACTACTTCTAATGCCTAATATAGTCGCCATAATGACATTTGGGCATTGACCATATATATCATCAAGGAGGAGTAAGGAAACATTTTTGTGATATTTTGTTTTACTCCATCATTTACCCCATTCATTACTATCATTGGACATAAATCCTAAAATAGAGAAAATTCAAGTATATAGGGAATTTATGCCCATGTTTAAGGATTTCTATTTAAGTAGGTATTATTGATAGAACAAATCCTTTTTAGTACCACCTTGATGCTACATATAAATTTATTTTACATACTTTAAGGTATCTCTCACATACGACTACATATATCTAAAGGACTAGTTTCTCCCATATATCGATGGGTATATCAAAAGGATTGGTATATAAGACTAGTCATATATAGAAAAGGGGATCATTTTGGGAGATATAAGAAATATTCTCCATGGCTACATAAAAAATATTTCTCATAGAATCTCAGTTGCTAAAGGGTCCAAATTTTGCACCATGGAAGACAAAAATGAGAACAATATTAGCAATAAAAATGTTGGGATATTGCTATTAGTATTGAAACTTGTATTAAGGAGATAGAAGATAGGAAAAATTATGATGAAAGAGATGAAATATCACTTATTCTTATCATATTTAGAGTGGTTGAAGAGATACAATGCATATTAGTGAGGTAGAAACATCAAAAGTTGAATACGATAAACTTTGTACCATATTTGAAGGAAAAAATGGAAACATAATTCTTCATCTACTATCATAACTGCATACACTAAGGGTACAAGATGGTGAGAATTTTGAACAAATTATTTGAAGAATTATTGACTTGAAATCAAGGCTAAAAACCATGAGAGAAAAGGTAAAATATAAGCTCCTAGTCTCAGTTGTACTTAAATATCCCCCTAAATCATTCAAAACATTGGTCACATCTCTCCAAGTATTAAGTAGAAGGTTGTCATTGGAGTTGGTAAACATTTGTAGATGAAATTTCGCACCTTCACCCACTCTTCCCTTCATGAAGTGGTTCCTTTTTTTTGAAATGAGTCCACCAAATTTTGAGGAACATTGATGGATAGGTGGAAGATATCAAGTGGTGGCAATAGTAGTCATGGGTGGACCAAAGCAGCGGTGAATTGTGGATTGAAGCAAGGTGGGTGATAGAGCGGGCGGATGATGAGCCCTTTGCCTCAAGTGGAATTATCCAAAAACTTTGCCCACTCGTTGGGCAGGCCCTTCAAGTCGCTAGCAAGGGTAAAAAAGTCAGGAAACCCCACCCTTGGGGAAGATAAAGACTCCCACCCATCTCAGGTAGGAGATACAAGCAAAAAATAGGTAGAAGTTTGGAGAAATGTTCACCCTCTTCCTCCATGCCTTTATGGGTGAAAATAAATACAAAGGAAGCACATGCATGACGTGCAGAGATCCTACCATCATCCAAAATTCAAACTAAATATGTACTCACTACTGCAGCAGTCCAGGTACTTGACAACCATATGCAGAAGTGACTAGTGTGAGGTGCATTACTCCCAAGGTGATCGATACATGTCACTCACCGCATGACTAGTGCATTGCTAGCTAAGTAAAAGGATGAGATGGCTAAGAATTAATGAACTGGGTAGAAATGTTAGAGAATCTAAAGACCCAGATTGAACCAGATGCATATACCTCCTTCTAGAAGATTGGCACTATCCCGAGGAACAATGTACCAGTTTAGTGCATATCATCTTCAAGGGTTGTCTTCTTGCCTACCACCATTAATGTTCAATTTTGAATTTAATGTAAATATACCTATAAATAGTAGAATTTTGGTCATTCCTAAGGGTGGCTCTTTAGCCATTACAATTCATATGTAAGGTTCTTCACCACTATGTAAATATATATTCATCATTGTTTGGTCTCTAATTTTACCTTCATGTTTTTATTAAATGTATGAATGCTTATTTCTATTTTAGTCATTTAGGTAGTCTCATATTATTCTGCAATCTGGATTTTATGGGATTTTCTTAGTGACTCAAGAGTATACATTTATGAATATAGGTTGGGGCTTTATTTCTTCTAAATCTAGTAGGATAGCAGTGCTTAAATTCTACATCCTAGATTTCATGCACCTGTGTGTTGGTTGGAATTCGTTCTCCATCCACTGCTCCATAGATCTTGTTGAGGGTATTTTTGGCTGATATGTTGTGTTGTATCTATGTTTCTACCCATGGTACAATGCATGCATAGGTCTTGATGCGGCTATACCCATCCTTGTGATTTCTGGCTACAACCATTTTCCCATCTCTTTCCCCCATTTTTTCCCTTTTCTATTTTGCGGTGTAGATAGCTAGAACCATCCCAAGGAACCGGTCTCCTTCGGATATCAACCACCCTGTATCAACACAACATGTTTTATGCTAACACTGGTTCACCTCTATCCTTCGTGCGGTGCCATATTGATGACCAATAGTTTTTGGTGACTCTACTGGGGAACTCACTGAGTTTTCATGTTTTAGGAAATCAGAGTTTGGTGACTCTCTGATTTGCCCATATCTGCTCAAAATCATGTGGTAAATTTGACTGTGACTCTACTGGTGGCTTCTAGCAAGCTTTTCAAGTATTTGCTTACTATTTCCATTACTTATATTCCTGTTGCTCTTGACTATAGTAGTTATATTTGTGTTGGCCACCTTGGACCTATCCTTCTGGCTTTCTTTTACTTCTTTCCCCATTCTTCTCTTGTTGGTTGTGCCCTTATTCCCTTTACTTCACCTTGTATTTTGACCTATTAAGTGTATTGCTTCTTCTGGCATATTTTCATGTCCAACTTCTCTGAAGTCTTATTTTCATCTCCATGTTCTCCTTTATTCTTTTTCTATTTCCCTTGTCCTTGTCTCTTTGTTTTTATTATTATATTTCCTAATCCTTCTGGGTTCCCTTTTTCCACAAGATGGAATATATAGCTTGTGATACAAGTGATTTGAATATTTTAGGGTTTGTGTACAATATGGTTGTGGTAGCCATGATAAAGAGCATATTTTCAGAGTTAAAAGTGGTAATGATTGTATTGCTAGATATGATAGTGATAATTCAAATTGTGTTGAAGGTCATTGTTATTGTGATGTCTTTGGGTATTTCTTCGGTGATAATGATAGAAATCAAAGTGTTGATGAAAACTTTGGATGTTTTGAAAAGCATACAAAATATTTGGTTCAAAATTAATAATAAAAATGGGATATGATGGTTTAGGTTTGTGAACATATGGGCAAGGTGTGAAAATACCCATAATGCTAGGAGTAAGGCCTTGGATATACATGACAAGTATGAAGTGGTGAGACCAAATTTATGAAGCAAGAATCATATGTAAAATTTCCTAAGGTGGGTGGCTATTTTCATTGTGGACGAAGTGGACACATGACAACTAGGTGTTGGAACCTATATTCATGTGAGAATTGGGAAGGTAATAACCACTCTAAAAGAAAATTTTGGGATAAAAAAAGTGACAAAAAAAAGCATGTGAATTGTGGATGGATGAATGTGATAGAATGGGATAAGTAAAAAAATATTGGATGGTTTATATTGAAGGATACCAAGTTTCATGGTTGGAAAACATCACAATATGTTGAATATAAAGAATAATGTAAGTTTTTCCATGGAGAAATATTTTGGTAAACTTAAGATAAATTATTTAAATATCAAAAGCATATAACCCAAGAAATGCTTGGATACTTGTAGTGAGAGGACCTATAGTGGAACATTATGTGGAATATTCCAATGATATACTTTAGTGGTAATTTTCTAGAGGTTATGACTTAATGGTATATCTAAAGGCTAATCCAAAGGTGACCCAAAGGCAAAGGACCTAGAGGTAATGATGATCCAAAGTTGATGATGACCTAGAGGTAACCTAGAGGTAATGATAACCTAGAGCTGATAATGAAATAGAGGTAACCTAGAGGTAATGATGACCCAAAGGTAGATACCTAGAGGCAAACCTAGTAACTAACCAAATAATTAGACCTAGTGGAGATTACTTACAAGTCTAGCAAAGCTAGAGCCAATAGAGCTAGAGCCAATAGAGCTAGACCCAGAGCATACAAAGTATAGTTTCAATGAACCACTCTTGAGTGCATGGGGGTAATGATATTTACACCAAATAATGTGATAAGGGAGGTGTTAGACTTTATTATATTATTTTTCATGTTATTACATTACTTGATGTGATGTAATTATTAGAGGATGAGTGATGATGCTATCTCATGCAAGGTTGGATAGTCACATCTCTTGTGAGAAGATTAAGAAGATGAAAATATATGTTAAAGGTGAAACACCAAGGGTCTCTTGAACAAAGAAGATACAATATTGTACTAAATATATTTTTGGTATGTTCGTAAAGGTTTGCATATTATGAATAATTATATTGATATATTGAAGGAAATATTTGGATTAATATAGTTTGAATTGTCTTTGTATAATATTGTTAAAATAATGTTTGCTTTCCTCTGAGTTCAACAACTTTATCTAAAGGAATTACACATTCTTGTGCAAAAAATTACTTTTATATAAATAGTACCTTTTTTAGTCATATTAGATATAGCTACCTTACATAGGGAACTAAAATCATGAAAATAGTTATGAGTATTTTTTAAGGTGTACAATATCCTAGAAATTGTTGTACTTTCTTCTATTCTTAATATTTTATGGTTTGACTATATTAAGTTATTAATTTGTAATCTAGAACTGTATACCAAAGTAAATATAGATAGAATCATAAACCAATACATTAAAATTTAAATGTATTAACATAGTAAAAATACCAATATACCCATTAGATTTATGGGTTGTAGGGGACTTCCCTAGGAATTTCTTCTCCACTTCCTTGCAGCCCATCCCTGATCCTATCCCAGATACCTAGTCCTATCCCAGTTCTCTAGAACTCCCTTTGCCCTCTTCCTTGACTGGATGGTGCTGTAAATGACCTCCTTAGGGTGGGAGGTCACTTACCCATTTTTCTACCCTTTCCATGCCTTCTGGTGGGTTTTTTTTTTTTTGGTGCTTGTAATCTGGGATGTCCCTGGGGTTTTCTAGGACATCCCTAGGTTCTGTCCTAGTTTTTTAGCACTCCCTTTACCCTTCTTCCTTGGTTTGCTGGTGCTGCAGATGATCTCCTTGGATGGGAGATCACTTATTCTTTTGTTTGCCCCTTTCCATACCTTTTGGTGGGGTTTCATTTTGGTGCCTATGAATTGGGACATCCCTAGGATTTTTTGGGACATCCTTGGGTTTTTTTAGGGTCCTCCCTTGGGATTCTGAGCTCCATCAAGAATCTCTTTCCTTGGAGCTTGCTACTCTATCTCATTTTCTTGTAGGGTCCTATTTGGAGCTGAGGATTGGAGGTTCTTCAAGTGTAATGCATCGTGGCTTGGTAGTTTGGCTTCATGAGCATTTCTTTTTGGCTTGGGAAGGGACCTCGTGCTTAATCCTATGGTGCTACTCTTTGGGTTTTCATATGTGGGCTTGGTGGTGGATTCTTAGCATTTTTATGGCTTGGGGAATGGGCCTCTATGTTGATTGCTACTATTTTCCTGTTGGTCATCCTCTTATGGATCCCTGAAGCTATTCATCAGTGGTGTTAGAGGATGCTTTATATATCTTACTAATTTTTTGGCCTTGAGGGGGGCCTTACACTTATTGTTGGTAGCTGGTGCTTCATGGCTCCTTCTATTGAGGTTTCCTAGGACCTCCCCACCTTGTTCCCATGGCTCATGGTTCTGCACTGATTTTATTTTTGTCTCCTTTGGCTTTTGGGTAGTTATCCTTGTTGCATCGGGACTTCTTGGCCTGATGTTGTGGCTTCCCTAGGTTTTTGCTGGTTTTAGGACTGTGCTACTACATCCTAATATTTCTTCCTGGTCTACATCCTTCTGCTGCATCCTAGGATGTCCTTGGCAGAAATGATTTTTTCAAATTCCAATTTTCTACTTTTCTCGCTTTAATTTTAAATTTTAGTGGAGGGCAAGATGGCCCTGTTTTAATCATTCCATCCTTTAGGTGGGATTGTTTTGTTTATTTTCCTGCTTTAAGTGCTTTTGTATCTCGTGTTTATTTTCAAATAATTTTGGATGGGTCAACCCTGTATTAATTTTTATTTGCACGTGTTGCTTGGGTAGGATGGCCTTGATCCTCTTCTTCATCCTTTGTGTATGTGTTGTAAGGATACCTTGGGTGGGATGGCCATGTTTTAGTTTTAATTTTTTCTCATGTGTTGTGTTTTGCGTAGCCGGTTTTGGGTAGGTTGGCCCTTTCTTATATTCCCTATGTGTTCTAGTCCCACTTGCTGTGTGGGAAGGTTTTAGGATTTATGTAGTTTGCATCCTTCAAGGAAGGATTTTTGTTGTATCCTTAAGGTTTTTCAGCAATCTCTGATGTTGTTGTAATCAGGTTTTGTGTCCCTTGATAAAAACCCAATTAAATTTAAATCTAGCTGATAAAAAAATACCAATCTACCCTTACTAAGGCTTATATAAATTTGGGATAAGAATAAGGATATTGTCTATCTATATAATCTAATAATTCATCCCATATAAACTTTTTTTCTATTGCTACAAGTATTTACTCTTTTTCTAACACGTTCTTGTAAATACTAAAGGTATTCAACTATTATTCTATACATACAAATACAATTTATCCATCCTATGTACACATCATATATAAAAATTTTATGACTTTGTATAGATCCTTGTACTTAGTCTTGATGATTAGATTAGTCTTCTTTCCCATGCCCATGTAATTGTGAATTATGTTTGAACCTTTGAAATTATTATGTGATATAGAGTAGAAAGCTATAGGAATATTACATATCCTACAAAGGGATTGAGATGCTAATTAAGTTCAAAGGACACAACATAGTTATGATATCTAGTGGTTTTCATCACTCCCATTGGGTAATAGATCATAAATTGATTACATCATGTGATCATATTGATGACCAACCAATAAGACACTTAGAAGCATAAAGAAAGCCAAAATGGTAAGCTAAAAAGTGTTAGAGTGACCCTCATGAGTGGCAAAATTCAAAGGCAAAAAATGAAAATTTCATAAAAAATTATTAATGCATAAAAAATTCGATCCATTTACAACATCAATCTATTGATCCACAAAAATGCAATGACATCAACATGATGCCATGTAAATCAATCAAAATATAAACTAAGAGAGAAAAAGGTAGGGAAGGTTTTTTAAAAAAAGTATCAATTCATTGATATGTGATAACATTATGACATCAATGCATTGATCGGTTAATTATGAAAGAAGAGGAGATTGATATGGCGATGAAGGCCCGCCACCTACCACATTAGACATCATAGGATCCACATGAAATACAAAGTAGAATTGAATATAGATAAAAGTGTCTATAAATTGGTTTAAAAGGAAAGATAACTCTAGGATGAGTCATTGGCTAAGCGAGTAGCAATGAACCCCACTACATTCTATAGAAGCATAAAAATATCCCATGCATATATTGAAGTGAATAGATGAGAAAAGAGGTACTAACTAGTAAAAAATGAATGTGCAACCAATGAATAATGGCTAGCTATCATAGGTAAACATACTATACTAAGTAGCATTAAAATAGACATGAAATCTAAAGCTAAGGTAAAATCATCTAAGGAGTTAGAAGCGCTAGTTTATTGTCTGTTCAGGTTGACAACATGACATAAATTAATCTATTGAACCTTTTTGAAAGATTAAATTTATAATGGATGGTAAAAAGAAAATAATACAAAAATAAAAGGAAAAAATAAGCCATTGTATTAAATTGGAAGGCAGACATCTAGAAAAGTAGTTTTTTTAAAAGGGCAATATATATTTTGAGAAAAAAGGCTATTCTAGAGATAAATCAAGCACTAGAACTAGAAAATGTGACCACACAATTAAATGTTGCATTATTTTTAGATATTTGAAAAAAAGATTCACTATAGAAGCAATAATATTGACTTGATATTTTTAAAGATTGAATGCTTTTTATTTTCATGCAAGAATATACTAGGAGTTTAGTTTTAGAATCTTTTGAACAATTTCACTTAATAATAATTGCTATGATATAATTGTGAAGTTTTTTTGGTAATCCAAAGATCTAAACTATCCCTTTTGTCTAATATAATTCGAAAGAACTTATATAATAGTTATTCTTTGCTTATGATCAAATGTCATTAAATTCCTTGAATTTCAAGGAGGATATTAAGGTTTAAATATTTCCAAGAAATACATGCATATTTACCAATCTATTGTAATACCTATGGGTAAAATTCCTCATCCACATCCATCTCCTTAGAAGGAGATGAATTTTGTTAGTAAAATATTTTACTTTTTTTGTTAAGAAAAGCTAACAGACACCTGAGATAGTCATCAGACTAGAGCAAAAAAAGGAAGGAAGAAATCATGCAAAGTATTGCTAATAATAGGAAGTTGTCAAAAATATTGAGGTGATAACGTCAGTAACAACCATGAAAATATCTATAACTCAACAACTTAGAGCAAGATAATCTAGACTAGAATTTTTACTAAGTATAATGATTGGTTAGACTTTTGAGATGCTTATGTCAGCAAAGGAACCACATAAATTTAGAACTTGACAACTTAGAGAAAGATAATCCGAACTAAAATTTTAACTAAGTATAAAGGTTGGAAGGACTTTTGAGATGCTAATGTCAGCAAAGGAACAACATAAATTCAACACCCAACATTGAAACAAAATGTAAAAGAGTGCAATACATCAGGCAGATAATGATGATGATGTCAATAGGGCAAAATAAAAGCCTAGCATAACATGAAAAAGCATCTGGCATGTTGAAACAAAATTTTTGGCTAAGTGTGAATGGAAGTCCAACATTTGGCATAGTAGGAAAGTTTTTTAGGTATGATAAAATTAGGCTACAAGAAAAATGCAGTGTCAAATAATTTTGAGTGCTTACGTTAGCATGTGTATCATAAAAATCCAATGCAATAAAATAAAGGATATAGAAAAATATTCTAAGGCATAAAACTCAACACATATTTAATAATATGAAGTGTATCTAGATTTTGGTAAGAAGCATAGAATATTTTGAATGTTGACGTTAGCCTGAAGTGCAAAAATATTTGACAAAGATAAATTAATGTTGAATGAACATTAAATCGCAACAATGATATACTTGGTGCCTAGCGAAGCATGCAATAGAGGTGAAATATACATTAAACAGAAAGAATATCCTAAAATATGTGCATTAGAGAAGGAATATTGAATCTAGCTGGAGTGCCCAAACATGCTTTTGATAAGCAAAATCTACTATGAGAGGATCTTAACAGTTCTAAGCTCTCCTAACTAACAATTGTATTGTTATAGATAAGGTGATAGTGGGACAACTAAAGTAGAACAAACATATTAGAATATTATGTGCACCATATGAAGACACTAGAGCCCCCACTTCTTGGGATAGAACAAGAGAAAAGCCACATAAACACCATGATGCCAAATTAGTTTTAATAGAATGAGTTGATGGATACGTACATGTGTTGCAAAAACTTGTTGAGCATGTAATGCACTATTAGAATAAGGATGTTAGGCTAACTAATTTATTTTATAAAACTATATATACCTAAACATAAGCCATTCTAATGGTCAATCCTTTAGCATTTACAAATGCATAGTTATATGTTTGAGGCTATACGACTTTGTAATGAATATTGAATTGTTGTCTAGCCTCTTGCTCAATTATTTGTAAAACATGTATGTATGCCAATTGAGTCATTAAGCATTTATGTTAAATCTATGAATGGATAATTCTATTATAGTTATTCTACTTTCTAGATTTCTCCTTGGATTTACTATTCTAGTTCTAGAATGCTTAATAATGCTTAGGGTTCATTTATGATTAATTATTTTATCATAAGGAAAGCAAGTTGGTCTATTAGGTAATTCAATTTAATTTATATTGTGATACTCTCATGCATTATGTATCTTTTTGGTAATTATTTTAATAGATTAACAGTGGGTTTTTATAGAGGATCCCAAAACCTTATGTACAAAATTAGCCATACTTCTAATGATGTATCATGCCTCTTGGCTGGAAATATAAGCCGAATTGCAAGAAAAGCAGACCCTAGACTGATTGCCATGAGGCTACAAAAAGGGCATTTAAGCCTGATTAACCATATAACAAAACTAAAAAAAATCGGGAAAACAACAAGAAAAAGCCGAAGAAACTGGAACATGGAGATCGGAAGCACAACAACCAAACACCAGAAACAGCTAATCCTGGTCCTCCTGACCTTCCAAAATCTGCATGGGGAACACCTCATGAAGGGATATCTGCTCTGGCAATTCTTTCCACCTCTGAAGGGAAGCGAGACCGCCACACGACCGGACACGTAGTCGCGAGCCCTTTGTTGGCCATGTGGTCAGCCACGCGATTGCCTTCTCTAAGGATATGACTTGCTTTCCACCTGCCACGTTGGGAAAGTAGCGACCTTGCCTCAAGAACGATGTTGAAGACCCTCCAAGATGGGTCTTTGGTGCCTAGGAGGTAATTCACAATGTTGAGCGAATCTCCTTCAATAATTAGAGGCCGAGGATCCTCGGAGAGGATCTGGATTCCTTTCAGAGCGCCTCGGGCTTCGGCATAGTGATTCGTCTGAGAGCCCAACTCTTCACAGTAGGCCACCACAAGATTCCCATCATGATCTCTAACAACACCCCTGAACCAACGGGCCCAGGATTACCCTTTGCCGCTCCGTCAAAATTTAATTTAATCCATCCCACAGGGGGTTTGGTCCATCTAACACTTCTTCGACAAGGGCCTGTAACAGCTTCCAAAAACGGGCAGAGATTCATCCTTTTGAAAATCGCTTCTTCGATCGAAAGATGGGGGCGGGGACTGGGAACAACATTAGAGTTCTCAATGGCATAGGATAAGGCCCTTTGAGCGACACAAGGAGGCACTTTTGGGGCTCTGCCAAAGACTCTGGCATTCCTTTCTAACCAAATTTGCCAAATGGAATGGTGGAAGGAGGCCTCAAGGAGGAAGCGGAGTTTAGGATTCTTGAAAGGATTAGGCCATTGATGGAAAGCATCTCTGAGGGATCGGGGAGAGCACCAGAGGATTTGGAAGGAGGATAGGACAATGCTGAGGACCGAGTGGGAAAAGGGGCAATGCAGGAATAAATGGTCCCTCGTCTCGCACTCCGCTAAACACATGTAACACCTGTTGGGGAAGGCAAAACCCCTCTTGTGAAGGTTGTCAATGGTTAAGGCTTTGTTGTGAAAAGCAATCCACGCAAAGAAGTTCACTTTAGGGATGACCCCTTTCCTCCAGACAACTTTCCACCGATAATCCAGGGCAGCCTCGTTGGTAAGAAACTCATAGGCTGATCTAACAGAGAAAAGACCATCCTCCGTACCACTCTAGATGATTCTGTCAGTCCTCCTAACAGATGGAATTAAAACCGATTGGAGGATGTTTGCCAAAAAGGCAACCTCATTATTAAACCCTTCCACACCTGGAAGTTTCCACCGAGGGAGACGGGAGCTCCGGTCTATGAAATCCACCACCCTGAGTTGGGAGTTTGGGTCGGTTTGTTCTCTCAGCCCAACAAGGTCCGCCCTCAAGCCAAGGGCTTCTTCAGTCGCCCACCTGTCCTTCCAAAAGAGGATGAGGTTGCCATCACCCAAAATCCAACGAGCTCCCAAGCTGATCAAATGACGGGTTTGGAGCACAGATTTCCAAAAAGTCGACGCTTCAGGAGGGATCTCAACGTCAAAAAAAGAGTTGGAGCCAAGATACTTCCTTTTGACCAGCTTAACCCACTCCACCGGGTCACTAGTTAGGATCCTCCAAGCATGCTTCGCGATCATAGCCGAGTTCATAAGTCTTGATCTCCTCATCCCCAAGCCGCCTTGGTCTTTCCGCGAACAAACCTTGTCCCAGTGCAACAAGAGGAATTCTGGATTTTTCTTCATTGCCAGACCACGGAAAGGTCCTCTGAATCTTCTCGATCTTGGAGTGAACAAAAACTGGAAGCATGAACACCGACATAAAGTAGGTTGGGATCCCCTGAAGACAAGCTTTGGTAAGGGTGGCTTTCCCGGCTTGCGACAGGAGTTTGCCCTTCCAAGTGCCAAGTTTCTTGTGAAGGCGTTCCAGGATCATGTTCCACATACCTCCACCGGCACGGCCATTGCAAGACAGGGGCAACCCCAGATAAGACGTAGGTAGGGAGTCAATGGTGCATTCTAAAATTTTGGCAATCCGGAGTTGCCTACGTAGGGGAGTGTTAATAAAATAAATTTTGCTCTTGATGTAATTAACCTTTTGCCCGACAGCTTGCTCGTAACGGGAAAGGATCCGCTTGAGGGATTTGGCCTGGGCAACAGACGCCCCAGTGGAGATGAGGGTGTCATCCACAAATTGCTGATGAGTGACAGGTTCAACTCTAGAAGTCGGCAGAATGCCGAAAATCTTGTTCTGACGAAGAGCCTCTTTCAAAGACCAACTCATAACCTCCGCCAAAAGGATGAAGAGGATGGGAGACAAAGGGTCGCCTTGTCTGAGGCCTCTGGCGCTTTGGAAATACCCGACTGGGGACCCGTTGATCAGGACAAAAAAAGAGGGAGTGGATATACAACTGCATACAAGGTCAATCCAGTGGGGATGAAAGCCGAACTTGAGGAGGACAACACACAAGAACCTTCTATCAACCCGGTCGAAGGCTTTGTTCATGTCTAGCTTAAGAAAAAGAGCAACATTCTTTGAGCGGTAAGCAGAGTGAAGAGTTTCATGGACAATGATGACACCATCAAGAATGTTTCTTGCCTTTAA
The DNA here is from genome assembly GCA_028583015.1 of Wollemia nobilis. Classification (NCBI taxonomy): domain Eukaryota; kingdom Viridiplantae; phylum Streptophyta; class Pinopsida; order Araucariales; family Araucariaceae; genus Wollemia; species Wollemia nobilis. Next base: position 80,821 of record JAQPPZ010005051.1, read on the forward strand.
TAGTGCTTCCCTGACAAGGATCAACCAGGAGAGGGAGAACGGGTTTCAGTCTATTGGCTATAGACTTGGTGAGGATCTTGTAAAAAACATTGCACAGGCTGATGGGCCGGTAGTCAGAGAAACTCTTGCAGGCTGGAGACTTAGGAATGAGAGCAAGAAAGGTGGAATTGAGTTTCGGGTGGATGGATCTGGAAGCTTGTATGTCCCGAATAGCTTCGCACACATCCGAACCCACAACATCCCACATGACTTGGAAAAAATGGGGGGAAAACCATCGGGGCCAGGGGCCTTGTCTGGTTGCATGGAGAACAAAGCTTCTTTAATCTCAGACGAGGAAAAAGGTTCCAGAAGCTTGATGCTTACCTCGTGGGGGACTTTAGTCGAAAAGTTGGCAAGCAACGATTTTTGGACCCGAATGTTGCCGTCGGGAGGAGTGCCAAGCAAGTCCTGAAAAAATCAACCACTTCGCTCCCTGATTTCCTCTATCTCCCTAGTTACGCGCCCATCCTTACAATACACTTCTCGGATCTTTTTGGCCCCTCTCGTGCCTCATGGTAGACGCGTGGAAAAACCTCGTGTTGGAGTCTCCATTCTTCAACCAAAGGTCTCTAGATTTCTCGGCGCCGTAAGGTTTCCTCCCTTGCAAGAGTAGAATGGTAATCCACCAAAAGACTTCGTTCTTCCTCCCCGAGACCCTCAGTGTAACCTTCGAGCTCCATCCTCTCCTCCAAAAATTTTAGGTTGTCCGAGATGGACTTTTTGGACTCAAAAATGTTGCCAAAAACCTCTTTATTCCATATTTTCAGCCTCTCTTTGACCATTTTGAGTTTTAAAGCCACTCTCTTAGGGGCGTTTCCTCCCACCTCCTGTTGCCACCACGTTGAAACCAATCCTTTGAAGTCTTTGTGAGAAATCCACATGGATTCAAATCGAAGGGGGTCTTAAAAACGGGCCCGTTGCTCACCTCCAAAAAAATAGGGTTGTGGTCAGACCCAATCCTTGGTAGGGTCGAGAGAGTTGCACCGCCAAGGATGGGAATAGCTTCTTGGGAAATGAAAAATCTGTCGAGCTTGACTTGAATCAGGCTGCTCCCAATCCTTCTCGTTGCTCCACGTGAAGGATGCTCCTTTGAGTTCGATGTCAAGTAAGCCGTTAGTAGAGAGAAAATCTCTAAAGTCCTCCAAGCCGCGGCTTGAATGGTCGAACCCTCCTTTTTTTTTCGATGGGTGAAGGGGACAGTTGAAGTCACCCCCTAAGACCCAAGGAAAATTACTAAAATTCTCCCTCATCTGGGAAATAGCCTTCCACATTTCTGCTCTCTCCGTGGCAGAATTCGAAGCATAAACATTGGACAGAATCCAAGAAAAATTGGTAGTTTTGGAATGGAACAACACATTGATAATCCTATTGGAAATTGACAGCAAGTTGCCCTCAACACTCACTGGATCCCACAGAACCATGAGCCCTCCCGCTGTTCCCACTGCAGGGCTGTACAAAAATTTTGCCTTGGCCCAAATGGCCTTAGCAACTCTATCAGAGGAGATAGCATCGGTCTTGGTCTCTTGCAAAATTAGGATGGAAGGGTTAGTCCTCTTTCGGAGATCAGCCACTAACCTTCGTTTGGCTGTTCCGTTCAGTCCTCTCACATTCCATGAGAGAACTTTCATCTGGACAGCTTGAGGTTCTTCTTGCCTCCCCTCCCTTGTTGGGGGGGAGGTTTTGGTACATGCGCTTCGTCCGTCTGAGTATCGGAATCATCCAGAACCAGTAGACGTTGGGTTCCATTAGCAACATCTGTCGCTGTCTCTTTGTCTCGCCTGTCTTTGTTAGGAGGACGGCCTTGCTTCCTCTCACTACCAAAATCTACACTCTGTTTTTGGCTCCTCGTATTTCGAGGGCTAATGTGACCAGACTGTTCACCCCTCCTACCTAGGAGGTAGTCTTCTAGCAATGTTTGTGAATTGAAATCGGGGTGGCCCCGGTCCTGGAGCTTGCGTGAATTAGATTAAGTGATATTTTGGGAGGGAGTCCAATCCTTCTCCTCCTGCGAATGGCTCCTCCTAGCTGGGTTTTTGCTCCAAACTGCACAGGGTCCGTTTGGTGGGTGAAATTCTCAACAGGCTGGGAGAAATCGCCGTGGTCCCTGGAGGGGCCTAGAGATTCATGGCCCATCGCATTTGGAAGATTTGACTGTTTCGCCTGTCCTTCGCCATGTTCCAGGGGGTTACAGGTTTCACGCTTCTGCTTACCCGATTTTTGAAGAGGACAATTGGACTAGAGGTGCCCTTGAGAACGACACTGGGGCAAAAAGCTGGCCTATTCTCATAGACAATAGCTTGTTTGTGAAGAACGGTGCCTCCAGACCGGAGAGTGATGGAGGATGGGAGCTCCGCCTCCAAATCCGTCAACACGCAAAAACGGGCTTGGACGAACCTTGTTCGAGCTCGGGTGGGAGGGTCAATGGTGACCAACTCCCCTATGGAGCGAGCAATACCTCTTATTACATTTTCATGCCAACCGAAGAGGGGAAGACTCGGGAGCCTAACCCATATTGGGGCAATGTTGATGTTCTGGGTATCAGGATTAAAGTCCATGCCCCACTTCCTAAGGAACAGACTTCTACGGCCCGTAAACCATGGCCCGCCAGCCAGGATTTTACAGTAGTCCTCCTTGTTGTTCAGTCTAATAGCGAAAAACCCCGGGATAGGGCCGCCAACTCCATATGTCCAGAGGTCCTCCATTTGCTTGCCGCCCACTTGCGAATGGTCTCCATGTCGGGACGACCACCAATGAACTTACCTATGAGGGTATACTTCTCATACTCCACGAAGCTTGAGAGTACTTCCGTCGGGATGTCCAACTCATCCCCAACCGGGAACAGCTCCTTGGTAAAAAAACCGCTTAGGGTTTCTGAAGCCGCTGCCTGGGCATACGACTTCTGTGGCCCACCCCCCCATTTGTCTGGTGGGTCCTTACCCCGACTGACACCGTCGTCAATCCGTTCTTCTTCATTTGGCAAGGACGCCTCCGCATCACCAGAACCGGGGTGCCCTCCGCCCGCTCCGCTGTGCCCATGGTTCGAAATGCTGCCGCTCCCGTGCTCTCCCGTAGAGGACTTCCCGCCCATCGTCATCCCCCTTTCCTCTCTCCCCTCATGCATTATGTATCTTGATGTTGCTAAACCCTCACCACTTTCAGCTTAGCTTCTATCTCTTTTACATTTCTTACTTTAGTTTGCAACCCTATTTTAGTTATATTAGCTAGGACCATAAGAGTTGGCCTACTTTGGAGGTTGACCTAGAGATCCCTATTTTTAGCCATCCAATATTTCTCAAGGTCTTGAGGTTGCAACTCATCCACTTAGGTAGATTTTGGACTAAGATTTTTATGGTACACCCGGTGGGACACAAGTGTCCCCCTTAAAGAAAGCATTTACCCACCATGCTACCAAGAGTTTTTTGGTATACCTGATTGGACACGATTGTCTCATCTTTCTGATTAAGTAGAAGTTAGTGATATTCTACTCTAATAGATCATTTCCAATCACCTAGTGACTCTACTAAGATATACTTAGAACTAGAAACCCAATAACTATCTAGTATACCAAGATTTTTTTGGCACACCCGATGGGACACAAATCCCACCTTCTTGATTGAGAAGAAAGTTGGTTATATTTTGCTTTGACAGATCAAAACCCAATCACTTGATGACTCTACTAAAATTACATTTTGAAAGAAACCTATTTGCCATTTGACTAGCAAGCTTATGCTCACACGAGCAACAACTAAGAAACTAGAGGAACCAATATTATTCATAGAATTACCTCCTTTAGAATCTAGAAGACGTAAATCCACATCATCTCCTACATCACTATTTTCTATAAGACCTACAAAAATTCAAGGATCTACTCATTTTACATCTCCAACTTCATTCCACTCAGCCAAATCTGAATAAATATCTTAAAATCAGCCTCCACAAAACTTCCCAAACTAGAATAATACCAGACCATTAAATCTAATCAATCATAACCCTATTCCTCCTATAGCTCTTAAGGCTTTGCCAACATATGATGGTACTAGAAAAATAACTTATGAGCATTGCCAAGACGTAGCCTCACTAATAGCAATCCATAATATTCATGATGAGGACATTATGATAAGACTATTAATCATATCATTAAAAGGTAAGGTACTAAACTAGTACTAAACCCTTTAGGATGGTTACATTAATACATGGGCCCAACTTTTCGATAGATTGGTACAAGAATTCAATGAACAAGTAGATCCATTTTCATTATTAACCCACTTTACCACCATACAAAGACATCCTTAAGAGGTAGTAATGGACTTCTATATTAGATTTAGTAGAACATGAAAAAGAGTACCACAAGAAATTAGGCCAATTGATGTCCAAGAACTATATTTTCTTGGTAAGTTATATTAAAAGTGGGTTTTTATCAAGGATCCCAAAACTTGATTACAAAGGATCAGATTACAACACAATACATCAGATTGTAACAAAATGTAACACTAGAGGAACACAAACAAGAAAAAGGATATGCCATCCTAAATGCCATAGGAAGGTGCAATCATTTGCGCTAGAGGAAGACGACTTCCTATGTGCCAAAGGAAAAACGGGTAGGAAGGGAAAGTTCACCAGAGAACAAAAATTGAATCAAAGGATGCTAAAAAAGTATTTGAAGCAAAAAAAGGGTAGGAGAAAGTGCCAAACCGCCCCATCCACTAAAAACCATGTTGAAACTTTCCCAAGGGTGGGAAAATGAAACAAAGCCAGGATTTTAAAATTTGAAACAACCCAAAGGCGGGGAAACTAGAAACCACCCTTAGGAAATAGGCCTGAGAGAAAACAACTTCCCACGTAGGGTAAAATAAGAAAGAAACATAAAATCCACCTTGAACAAAAGGGTGAATCAGTATAGCAGAATGAATCATGCAGGGATAGTGCAAGATTATGAAAACTAAAGAGACCACTCCCTGAAAGCATAAAAAAATGAATCAGCATAAAGAGGAAAATCATAGGCTACAAATTATTCATGTAGTGGAACAACAACCTGGAGGATGGTGCATCAGTGGAATAGGAACAAGAGGAACTTCCCAGGTAATGAAGTCCTCAATAAGGAAAAAGAAAGTCTTCGAGAAACAATAGCCCAACACAGGAAACAACAACAGTGGAACAACACGTCAGAAGGAAAGGTAGGAAAGTGCCACAAGAATACAATAAGGAGTCACAAGGAGGCATGACTGCAGACAAAGGAGCCCAAAATAACAGGAAGCATCCAGGCATCCCATACAACCTTCAACACCAAAGCTTCAAGGACACAGAGAAGGGAAACCTGCAAGGATTCAGTAGCAATAAAAGCAAAGGCCCATCCCTGAAACCATTGAATAAACTAAAAACCTGCAGGAACCAACACCACGAACCCAAAGAGCAGAGTCATAGTAGAAAGCACACGATAACCCTTGAAACCGAAAGGATGTTGTGCAAAACTGCTCATGAAGCTAAAATTCCTCAGACCCGCCAACAAATAACTTCAAGAAAATGAAAGAGGAAGTCCTAAAAGGATTCAACAGCAAGAAGAACAGAGGCCCACCTGAAGCCATGAAAGAAGCTAAAATCCCCCAAGAACCACCACTTCAGACCCAAAGAGCAGAGCCATAGTATAAAGTGCATGGTCCCTCCAACCAAAAATATGTTGTGTAAAACTACTCATCAAGCCATAAATCCTGAGACTCAGCAAACCACAACTGAAGAAACCCAAAGAACAATCGAGAGAAAGACTTCCAAAAACAACCTGAGAAAAACCCTAGGAAAAGTTCCAGGGAAAAACCTGAACACAACCTAGAACCCAGGCACCAAAGGATGGAATAATGGAATAGAAAATGGGATAAGTTTTCCCACCTTAGGGCAAGGAAAGGGGCAGAACAATGGATCAAGGATCTCCCCCCCAAAGGAGATCATCTGCAACACCTTCCTTCCGTAAAGGATGGGAAAGGTGCCAAGGAAACTGGGAAAGGAACAGGGTCCTAGGACAGGGACAAGGAAAGGATGCAGGTAAGAGGAACATGACTTCCATGGGAAGTCACCCTGCAGAGCCTCCCTCCCAAGCAGTTTTTGGTCTTGTAGGACCTTGAAACCCCTACCCATGTCCAAGCACTGTATTATTATTTATGTGCCTTCAACATAGATCTAGGTTTGATGATACGACAATCTAATGTGTTGACATTTCTAAAAATCTATCAAGCAATTGTAGTAGCATAAAGTACTCTAATAGCTATAGGTAGACTTCCTCCTAGGAATGTCATGCCAATATTTCCAAAAATCCCATAGCTAGAGCATGAGAAATAAACACTAATTACAATCACTCATTTTCCAAATGTAGCTCCAACCCCTGCACCCAAATTTCTAACATTACCAACTCTAATATTACCTGCACCTCCTACCATACTTGCATTACTAGCTCTTGAGCCTCAAACTGCTAGTATGAATGACATTATGACAACATTAAAAAATCTGACAAATGAGATCACCACCATGAAGAGAAGAGAAGCTAAGAGAAATTTCTAGCCTAGGAGATTTCCATACATGGTAAAATATCAAGGAGCTTCTGCTAGCAATGCTAGAGGAAAGCCTAATGCAGTGTATAATAATCAAGAAGAAAGTCCTTCTACCTCTACATCAGAAGTAGACTATTGGTGTTCAACTTGCAATGACCCACATGGTGAAAGCACATGCATGCTTCACCAACATCAAATGTAGAAGATTGTAGTTGAGAAGGTAGAGAGAGCATAGAAAAGTCTAGATAAACATGTTATGGGAAGAAGACCAAAATCTAATGGTGCAAGAAGAGGAGCCAATTTTAGTGCTAACGCGATCAAGAAAGAAGCCATTACAAGTAGATCCCAAAAAGCTAGATCCATTCAAGGTTCCAGCCCAACAAAGTAAACTAGCCAAAAAAGAAGTACCTCAACTAGCTCAATAAAATGAATAAGCTATAGTAGGGCCTCTAAAATAATAGGCTAGAAATAGACTTTGATATCCTTCTATCACTAAGCGAAAAAGGATTGAAGCAACACAAGAATACCAAAAGAAATTCAATGAGTCGAAGAAGGTGGAAAAGAAGTAGCTAGAATCCTCTAGCTTCAACATTATGGATGAGCTAAAGAAAACACCATCCAAAGTAAGCATGTATGATGCTTTAATGATTCTGAGATAAATTGATCTTCTTCAAGCATTGTTGAAGTCCATCAGGTCAAAGGGTCAACAATAGTCAAAAATCAATCTAGCATAGGGTAAACCTACTCTAGGAGTAGGTAAAAATAGGCTGCCTCCTTTCTACATGTCCCTATGTATGGATGGATTGTGCACAACTGCATGGTGGATTTTAGAGTAGCAATAATGGTTATGCCAAAATCCATATGTGAAGCAATGGGTATGGAATACACTCATTCTAGTCCTGGAGTGTTGCAGCTGGATGAAACTCTAGTAAATATAGTTGGAGTGATCAAAGATATACCTATGGTGCTACATAGGATGCCTTAGATAATAGTGATACAAGAAGTGGTTGTGGTAGATTTGGAGCCTTACTTTGGTATGTGCCTTTCCCATGAATTCATAGCTAAACTAGGTGGATACTTGTCCTTGGATTATTCACACATGGAAATTCCTCACAAGGGCAGAAAGGTGAAAATATTTGTTGAAAATCCATCCACCTACCATATAGGGAAAATTGAAGATGAGGTGCAAGATGATAATATTGGCATGATTAGTGAGGAAATTGATCCAGTAGAGGAAATCATAGATGAGCTACAGATTGAAGATCAATTCTCACTTAAAAATTTCAATGCTATGGTTGAAATAGGGATCGACACTTACTCTATCTCAAAGCTAAAAAAGAAAAATTCTCTAGCCATCATAAAAAAGGATCTCTAACAAAATGAGATATGGAAGCTCTATTTTGATGGATCTAGGTGTAAAAATGGTGCTAAAGTAGGCATTGTGTTAATTTTACCATCTGGAGAAGCTAAAATATTATCATATAGGCTGACTTGGAGTTGTACCAATAATGCAATAGAGTATGAGGTATTATGTATTGGGCTCAAACAAGCAGAGAATATGGGAATCAAACTATTAATAATTTATGGAGATTCTAAATTGGTGGTAAATCAAGTGATAGAAAAATGCAACAACAAGCAACATTATCTAAAAGCTTATCAAAATAGAGTTTGGGACTTATTCAAAATCTTTGATGCACTAAATATAAAAGCAATTCCTAGAGAAATAAATGTGCAAGCTAATGCATTGGCTTCTCATAGAGCCAAATTTTGTCTAACCTTTAATTTAAGAAAAACTCAAGATCTATCAAATTAGCATTTAGGCCATCTATGTCGAATAAGGAATCCTTCTAGAAAGTATTTGATAATGATAGACAGATAGTAGATTTCTTAATTCAAGAAATGGACTACACAAATGTAGCTAAAGATATAAGTGAGGATGAAGTGATCCAACTAAAGAATAATCATATTCCCAAGGGACTGATCACCCTCAAGAATTTATTTGATAATAGTGACCAGCCAATTGGCCAAAATATGAAGATTGATGAACAAGAGTTCAGAGAAGTTCAATTGGAGCTAGAAAAGAATTTAAAGGTTGGTATAAGATGCTCTAAAGAAGAATTTCAATAACTTTTAAGTCTATGCAGAGAATATAATGACATCATTGCTTGGAGCTATGATGACTTAAAAGTCTATAGTAAAGAGACCATTCAACATACTATAGAATTACTACCCAATGCCAAGCCATTTTAGCAAAAGCAAAGGTTAATAAATCTAAAAATAGAAGCATTGATGAAATAAGAATTGTTGAAGTTGTTAAATGCAAAAATCATCTACCCAATCAAAAATTCAACATGGGTAGCCAATTTTGTTCTAGTCAAAAAAAATAATGGAGATATTTTCCTTTGTGTGGATTTTAGGAACTTAAACAAAGCCTTTTTAAAGGATCATTATCCTTTGCCCTAGATCGATCAGATCCTACATATAATTGTTAGGGTAGAAATATTTTCATTATTAGATGGATTTTTAGGTTTCAATCAAATTTGGGTTAGAGATGAGGATCAACATAAGACTACATTCACAACCAAATGGGGAACATTTTCTTATCAAAGAATACCTTTTAACTTATCCAATGTTGGAGCTACTTTCCAAAGGGCTATGGATTTAGATTTTGATGAACTTGTGAATAAAGTTATACTCATCTATCTAGATGATATGATAGTCTTCTCTCATCAAAAGGAGAAGCATTTTGAACATCTTAAAATGGTTTTTCAAAAATGCAGAGAATTTGGGGTATCACTCAACCCAAAAAAATCAATCTTTGTTATCCATGAAGGGAAGCTACTGGGTCACATAGTATCAAAGGAAGGTCTAGCTATTGATCTAGATAGAGTTAAAGCTATATTAGCACTCCCTTTACCTCAAAATAAAAAAGGCTTATAGTCATTCTTTGGATAAATCAACTTTATCTAAAAATTCATATCTGACTTTGCTCAGATAGTAAAGCCTATGATAAAAATGTTGAAAAAGTAGGTGGACTTCACTTGGATAGAAGCTAGAAGGGAAGCTTTCATGAGCATAAAGGAATCTATTACTAGAGCCCTGATATTAGCTAACCCATACTATAAGAAAGACTTTATTCTCTATGTATTTGGAGTGGAAGAAAGCTATGTATCTATGCTCACTCAGAAAGACAAAGATCATAATGAGTGGCCCATAGATTTTTTAAGCCAAACTCTACATGATCATGAAGAATGATATAATTTTATAGAGAAACAAGTGTTTGCTCTAATGAAATCACTCAAAAAGCTAAGACACTACATTTCTCAGAGTAGAACATTGGTGTATGTAGTACACCTAGATGTTTAGAGCTTCATAGTGCAAGGAGAATTAGGCAAAAAATGAGTTGATTGGATCATAAAGATACAAGAGTATGATATAGAGATTAATCTAACTAAGTTAGTCAGAGGGAGAGCACTATGTGAAGAATTAATAAATTTTACAGTGCTCAGACTCTAATTTATTAATTGAACAACAAGAAGAACATCAATCGAAAGAGGCCCAAATAGAGCAAAATACTTGGATAAACTAGATGATTCATTTTTTGAGACTAGTAAGTGTCTAGATGGGTTTACAACCTCTCAAAGGCATAGGTATAAATTGTAAGCTTTGAACTACGCTCTAATTAATGACATGTACAAATTTTTATGGTGTGTTATTGAGATGCATGCAACCAAAAAAGGTAGAGGAAATATTAAAGGAGTTTCATATTGGTTTCTCAAGAGGACACTATTCTAGAAAAACTATAACTACTAAAATTCTTAGAGCTAGATATTATTGGCCTACATTATTTTTTGATGCTTTTAAAATTGCTAATGCCTATGACAAATATCAAATATTTATTGGCAAAAGCAAGAATCTAACAATACCTCTACAACTAATTATTGTAGAAGAACCCTTTCAACAATGGGGGTTAGACTTTATTGGGATGATCAACCCAAATTATTCTATCAAACACAAATTCATATTGATAACAACTAATTATTTCACTAGGTGGTCTAAAGTAGAGGTAACTAGACATGCAGATCAAGATACTATTATAGAATTTCTAGAAATATTGATCACCAAGTTTGGGGTCCCTACTACAATAGTGTCTAATAATGCCAGAGCATTCATAGGAGCTAAAACTATGGATTTTGCAAGAAAATATGGCATTTACTAGAAGGTATCCTCAAATTATTATCCTCAAGGCAATGGACTAGCAGAGTCCACAAATAAGAATTTAATGAGGATAATTAAGAGAAATATTGGTGATAATAAAAAGAGTTGGCATTTAATGTTAAACCAAGCATTATGGGTAGATAGAATCATAATCAAGAAATCTTTGAAGACTACACCATACACTCTAGTTTATGGAAAAGAAGTCATGTTGCCAATCAATCTTGAGTTGCCTACCTTGAAATTCATAGACCAATCAGAATTAGAGGATATTGAGCCAATTGAGAAAAGAATGTCAGAATTATTGTTGTTAGAGGAAAAAGAGAAAAGGCCTATAATGATTTTTATCAACACCAAGCAACTATTAAGTGGTGGTTTGATAAAATATCATCATTAAAATCCTTCAAGGATGGGGACTTAGTGCTCAAGTGGGATTCAGATCATGCAAAACTAGGAAAGCATGAAAAGCTAGAATCATTATGGTCTAGTCCATATCTAATATTAGGAAGGAAGGAATTAAATGCATATGAGCTTCAAGATATGGATGGTCATATTTTACCAATTTTGATGAATGACCAATACTTAAAGTATTATGCATAGAAGAGTGTGTCATTGATGTGTACATATGTAAATAGTGACATATGTAAATAATTGCATAGTGGTAGTAGTGGTAGTAGCACTTTGTAAATAAAAGCAATTTGATTGGCTAAGGATTATGCCTAGTAGCCACCATATTTTGAATTCTTAGAAATATCATTGGCCAAAAGAGTTGGCAATATTGAAAAAGGACATGCATCACAAATGCTTACATAAACTTGTAGTTCCAAGAAAATATTTTATCATAGAAGCTGAGCATATGCAATCCTCAATATTTAATTAGCAATGACCATTTATTATAGGTATTTCTTGCTATATAAATAGGGCCAAAAAGAGGTAATATGCATTAGAGCATTTAGTAGTCAAAGGAGTGAGATACTATAAAATTGCCAAAGTACTCTATGTAAGAAGAAGGCTATACAATTTCTATGTTTCCATTCATAGAAGAAGTTGACTAGTGCAAAATAGCTAGAGGTAAGAGAGGGAAAAAAGTATATAAGACTACAAAGATAGACTTGTAAAATATCCATGACCCAATTATCATAATAAAAGCAAAGTGGAAGAGCTTCAAAGAAGGGTCAAAGAGAAAAATAAATATATCAACTAGTAGACTTGAGGCTACTCCATGGAATTCATTCTTGTCTAGATATATGCCCAAATTCATCCATCCCTACCCTAAACTCATCAAAGCAATTGTAAAATATTATGATCTAGAAGACAATGATGGTGTACAATGCACAAAAGGGAAGTTATTCACCATCACAGAGGAGGAAATCAAAAAAGCATTTGTAGTAGGAGCGCAACCAAGTACAAGACTTAAGCCCATTAATATAGATGAGTAGAGGAGTTATTTAGATAAATATACTTTTAAATCTTGGCTGACTAAGCTTATAGGCAAAATTCCAAAGGATTTTTCAAAAAATCCTCTAAAGCTTGAAAACTTTAGAGATACTCTACAAATAGTCTTGTCCATGTTAGTTATAATTCTAGGGTTATATTCTGATGAATTTGTATATGACTATCAAATATCTCTTGCATATGTAGTCACTAATATGTGCAACTATGATGGGTCTAGTGCTAGTAACCCTATATTCTTTAATTAGGCTCATTTTTTAAGTTATCAAATTCATAATCAATTAGTTTCCCTAAAAATAAAAGAAAGTGAGAAATTTTGCTACCCATCATTTTTAGCATGGTTATTTCTCTTCTATATGCCCCCAAGTTTGCATAGTATTAAGCTCACTCAAACAGATAATGATCAACTATGCTCAATAGTTGATTGGACTCTAGTCCTTAGGGAAACCTCTTCATACCTAGATTTTAATAGAATATTTTTAGGACCTACATTAGCATCCATCTATGGTCAAATACCTCACCTTATTATGAAGCCATAGATAAGCTAAGAGGTAAGAAATGAGAAATAGGGATTGGTATTTTTTGTTAGATGACACCATAATCAAAGTATATGGTTTTCCTAAAACACCTTATCTACTACCATACTACATCATAGACTGGGTGTTTAACATGGAGTTATGTAGGAAGATAGATGAAGCAGATGAACATTTTGGGTCCGAGGCCAAGAAGGCTTGCACCTATCACTACCCCTTTAAATTTGAAGATATAGCAATGACAACAAGGGGTCAAGAAAAAATTTGGATGATAATATTAATACCCTCCAATTGCAAATCATGCCTCACATGTGGCATTATGACCCAGAGGGTAAGTTCAAAGTAAAATTAGCAGAATTGAACAATAAGCCACCAACATTTGACCATCTACCATGGATGAAAATTGAGAAATTTAAAAACAATGATGAGAATTAGGCCATGGAGATCAATATATATGAAATGCAAGAAAGACCTCCATGGAGGAAATGTTATGAGTTCAAATAGGTTTATGACCTGACAAGGAATAAAGATCAATGGATAAGTGATGAACTCATAGATAAAATTAAAGATGATCTAGATTGGGATCACAACAAGATTAGAGAATGGTGGATATCACATTGTGAATATGATAAGTAACAAAAAGCCTTCCCCAACACCTCTAATAAGTTGTTCAAAAGTGAATTCAAATCTAGATATGAAAAGTGGATGGAGGACCACAAGGGAGAAATATATCCAGATCTAATGATACTGAGGGATTCAAAGGAAGAAGTATATCAAGAAGAAGAAGAACAATAAGTCCCTCAACCAACTCCCACACAAGTAGGTTCCTTGGTAGGCTACAAGGACTCAGAGGAGGATGCAAGCTTAAAAGATATACCTCTACAAATAAAATAGAGAACGTAAGCCAAAAAGGGTGATATACGTAAAAATATTCTGGCAATTGAGGCTCTATTAGAGTCTAGTGAGGAAGAATTAGAAAGGAAGAGTATAGAATTTGAAGTGGCTCAAAAGGTAGCATTCACAAGGAAAATAATTGTTGTATCAAGTTCAAAAAATACCACCCTTAGGTTCAACAAGAAAGTCCTAGTGAAAAAGAGAAAAATAACATCTGAGCACTAAGAAAAAGGAGGTAATCAAACTAGCCAAAAGATAGCAGTTAGAGTAAGAAATACTAAGGATTGAGATGTAAATTGCACTATTTGCCAACGTGAAAAATGAGAAGAATAGGTATACCTTCTTCCCCTTCTACTTAAGCTAAAATTTCTCTACCTCCTCAACGACCTCCACCTAAATAGCCACCCCACTTTCTACCCTTACTGATGAAGCCACTCCCTTGCTCAGTATACCTCTAGAAACAATTGTGATACCCCATGTATAGGAGGCACAAGTATCCCCAAATAATGTATATATGTGTACCCCTATAAATACCACCATTGTAGCATTAAACCCTTCATCCATGATTTTATCACCTTTCCAATATACGTTTATACCTTCACCTATAGTTGAACATCCATTATTGGGAACATTCTTAGTAATTCAAGGCATTGAGACAAACACTCAGATATGGGTAGAGTAGCAAGAATAATAGGATAAAATAAAGTTGGGAACTACCCAAACATATGATGGAGATATCCACTTACTAAAAAGGGTCAAAATGGTTGCATATCCCAAAGTCAAAAAGCTAATTGTAAAGATGATATTGGAGGACTATCATATCAAGGTGCACGAGTATGGTATCTCATAAATCCCCAGAATTGATACACTTTGAGCTCTGTGTATTGAAGCAAATACTCTATCTCTTTAAAGCAACTAGATAGATGTGAAGTTGACAATGATAAAGAATAATATTAAATCTCTATAACATAAGCTAAATAAAGACAAGGTTGAAAATGATAGTCTTAAGAATGAGATTTTGGAGCTTAAGCGCATAATAGATAAATCTCCCATTGAAGAGCAACTATAGTAGAGGGATGTAAAGATCCAAAAATTAGAAGAGAAATTGCAATAAGGAAGCAACAAAATGCATGCATAAGAAAATATATTACAATAATTGAAGTCAAAGCTCCAAGGCCAAGAAGAGATTCTAGCAACAATACAAATAAAATTGAAGAAGAAAAGAGAGAAGCCTTGGGGCAAAATGATCTCCAAAGATATGTTGAAGCATTTCATAGGCCAATATTGGATCAAGATAAAAAGTATTTCAATGAATTATTTTCCTTTGATAAGAAGGATAGCTAGCATTGTAAAATTAATCTAGGAGGCTAAGGAAGAATTTAGAAGAGGCAAAGATAAATTGATGGATAAAGAGATTGCATGACATATGTTGAGGAAAAAATGAGAATGTCCCTAAATAGCTAAATTCTTACAAAGATACCTAGGAGAGTCCAAGTTTTGCATAGATCATATCATATTTGGAAGCTAGCTAATTATAGAGGGAGGTGAAATAATCAGTGCCCTCAAGATAAGCATTGATAAGATAAATCTGGTAGTCCAAGAAGTCATAGGTCTTGGTGTTCTAATATTTTGGGATGCAAATGGGTAATTATATAATGAGAAGCAACTAAGCCAACTTTTAGACCAATAGTTGAATAATGGAAGTGAAGTTGACATATTTCCTGAGCTTTTGATGATAGATCAAATTATTATATTCTTCCATAGGCTCTCTACTCTACTATCAAAGACTTAAGAGTTGGAACAAATATATAAGGACCCTTCCTATGATAGCTATTTTCATCTACAAGTTATTTTCAATTTTAGAGTGATACATGTCCCTTCTCAAAAGACATGGGATAAAAAATGTGTAGGTTGTTTCAGTTGCTAGTAGATCCTTCAACAGCCCAAACAACTAATCAACATGTAGAAACATCTAGAGTAGCTTTGGAGGGGTAAGATCAATCCAATGATACAATTGAGACTTTAAAAATGGAAAGCATTTGAAAGGTTGACCCTTGTGTAAGCAAATTTTAAATTTTATTATATATTTTGTTTCATTTTGACTCCATGGCCCAAAAGGATAAGGCTATATGGGTTCAATGCTTTTGCAAGCAAAAACCCCCTTGTGAGGCACCAATAATGTGGGTTAAATTCCTCACCCACATCCATCTCCATAGGAAAAAAAAATTATCAATAAAATGTTTTACTATTTAAAAAAAAAAACTACTAAAAACCCGAGATAATCATTGGACCAGAGGAAAACAAGGAAGGCAAAAATCATGAAAAATTTGTTAAGTGTAGGAAGTTACCAGAAATTCTGAGGTGATGACATCAACAACAACCATAAAAATATTTTTCACCTCACAACTTAGAGCAAGATAATTCGGACTAATATTTTGACTAAGTAAAAAAGTTGCATGGACTTTTGAGATGTTGATGTTAGCAAGGGACAATATAAATCCGACACCCGACAACTTAGAGCAAGATAGTTCGAACTAAAATTTTTACTAAGTAAAAACGTTGGCCAAAATTCTGAGATGTTGATGTAGCAAAGGGATAACATAAATCCAACATCCAATATTGAAATATAAGGTAAAAAAATGTAACATGTCAGGCGGATAATGATGATGATGTTAGTAGGGAAACATAAAAAAATATGGTATAACATGAAAAATCATTTGACATGGTAAAACAAAAGTTTTGGCTAAGTGCGAATGGAAGTCTGACATTCGATATCATAGCAAAGTTTCTTGGGTACAATAAACTTAGGCTACAGGGCAAATGTAGTGTCAAACAATTTTTAGTGCTTACATAAGTAGTTGTATAGTAAACAGTTGATGCAATAAAATAAATAATATTGCAAAATATTCTAAGGTATAGAACCTGACACATATATACTAATGTAAAGTGCATCTAACTTCTAAAAAGTATTGAACATTTTGAATTTTGATGTCAACCTAAAGTGCAAAAAATTCTAACAAAGAAAAAATAATGTTGGTTGAACATTAAAGCCCAACAATAATATACTTGATGCTAGACGAAGCATGTAGCAGAGGTGAAAGGGACATCAAATAGAAAGAAGAGCCTAAAATGTGTGTATTGTAGAAGGAAGACTAAACCTAGCTAGAGTTCTTGAACATGCTTTTGACAAGCAAAATTGTTTTCAAAGGATCTTAACAGTTTCAAGCTCTCCTAATTGACACATGTATTGCTATAGCTAAGGTAGTAGTGGGATAGCTAAAGTAGAACGAACCTATCAAAAGATCTAGTGCACCAGATGAAGACACAATAGTCACCACTCCTTAGGATAGAATAAGAGCAAGCCACATCAACACCATAATGCCATATTGGTTGTAAAAAAATGAGTTGGAGGAGATGCACACATGTTGTAGCAACCTATCAAGCCTACAATCCACTCTCAGAATAATGATGTTAGGCTAACTAATTGTATTTGTAAAACTATATATACTTGAATGTAATCCATTCTAATGGTAATCCCTTTAGCATTTACAATTGCATAGTTGTATTATTGAGGTTATACACCTTTTGAATGAAGATTGGATTGTTGTTTGGCCTCTTGCTCAATTATTTGCAAAACATGTATGTATGCCAACTGAGTAATTAAGAATTTTTATTAAAGCTATGAATGGATAATTTTATTACAATTATTCTACTTTCTAGATTTCTCCCTGGATTTACTATTCTAGTTTTGGAATGCTTAATAATGCTTAGGGTTCATTTATTATTAATTGTTTTATCATAAGGAAAGTAAGTTGGTTTATTAGGTAGTTTAGTTTAATTTAGATTGTGAGACTCTCATGCACTATGTCTCTTGATGTTGCTAAATCCGCACCACTTTCAGCTTAGCTTCTAACCCTTTTGCATTCCTTACTTTAGTCTGCAACCCCATTTTAGTTAGATTAGCTAGGACCATAGGATCCGGCCTACTCTAGAGGTTGACTCAGAGACCCTTATTTCTGAGCCATCCAATCTTGGTTGAGGTCTTGAGGGTGCAACTCATCCACTTAGGCATATTTTGGACCAAGAATACCACAATGTGGTCATGATATAATATGGTTGGGAACCATTTCAATTCCATATAACTCATTAAAAACTATTATTATTTGTTTGTCCATGGTTTGTTAATATTGGTTTGTGTGCATGCTCTTTTTTCACTTTACTAGTATTAACAAAACATATTGGTTGTAGCAATGTAGTTTTGGCTCTTCCATTCCTATTAGTCATTTTATTGAATGCATGTTGGATCTTCTTTAGATTTAAATTATATTGTGGCTATGAGGGTGTTTGTGAAATATATATGGATCAAATTAATCATTATTATGTTTACTTTTATATGTAATCTTTCTAACAATTTTTCCATATAGTATTTGTTTTTAAAAATATAAACCATTAAAGATCCCCTCTTTAGAGGTTGATCAGGTTACAATACAATCATCCAATCTTATTGTCATATAATGTGTAAAGTAATCATCAAGGTATTTATTACTAAATATTTTTGGAATGTTTAATGTGACACAAATTCAAATTTGTATTTGAATCTAAGCTTTGAATAAGATATAATGAATTCAACTAAGAACCCATGGGTTTATATTCATGTGATCCAATACCCATGAAGCAAAGGAAATAGTCAAGTTCTATGGAATTCCACCAATTAAAACAAGGTACTTGTATGGAGGTAGGTATGCTTCATCTCCTAAGGAAATAAAAATTCCAAAACCCCATAGATTTGTAAGAAATCCAAGAACTAGAATCCCAAAAGTCTAAAAGTCATTATCACTTTAAAAAAAAACTTTCAGCATGAGAAACATTAGATCCATATTTTCATTCATAAGTTTATAGTCATGATGGCTCCATCAAATCTACTTCAAAACTATTTTAGCATGGAATATTGAGGATCCACTATTTGTCTCGATATACTCAAATCCTTTAAGTAGCTCTAAAGACATTGTCAATATTCAATGATGATAAAGGAAAATGATATTAGAGAATCTATAATAGTGATCAACACTACAATCCATTTACAACATCCATAATAAATACATAATGATTAGGATACTCATTTTCTTGCTAAGAGGAAAGGTTGGTATATCTAGTATAGATGATTATGAGATGAACGAGTAATGAATTTGGATATATTTAAAATAATTTTGTAGAAAGATACGATAAGGAAATTTATTGTTACTTTCTTTTATTATAGTTGCATACAATCTCAAGGTATTTAGATGAGAATATACATTATTTTAACATTAGGTTTAGTCAAATATATAATTGAATCACAAAAACTATTAAACCTATAGAAATGCAAACCTTCAAATGTTATGTCAAATTGCTACAACCAAATTTGGCCAAGTTGTTTTAAACAATAAATCAAACCATTTTTTCATAGGTATCTAAGGATGTAATTTGTGCAAAAATAATTCTAGTCCAAGTGGGTGTGTTATCACCTACACCTTCTATATCATTCCCAATAAACATCAATCATACATCACCCCCTAGTTGCGGTTTTCTCCACTACCACATATAGTTCCTTTTCCAAATATTCCACATATCAATTGCCTACAATAACACTTTCTCTAATAATAAGATAATTGGATTTGCCAACACCATTAACATATCAAAACTATTCAAACCAATATTGGAAGAGTGTCAACAAGGTAGAGCAAACATTAGATGAGGGTGTCATGCATTTTTATGAGGGTGGTGTTCTCTATGAAGAACCAATTCCCTTGGTGCTTACCCTATAAAAACTACATCTAGATGGTTGATAGGATTTTAGGATTTTGTCCTCTTAGTTCCACCAATGTGGGGTTCACAAAATTCTCCACGAACCCTTAATAGGAAGAGGACCCTCTCAAGGCTTTTGTATAAAATAAAAATACCAAGCACGACGATATTCATCCACTAGACTTACAACCAACCTAGGATATGTACCCAAAATTTAAAACAAAACCAAATGGGCTACAAATGAAAATAACCTAAATATTTTAGTTTTTTTGAATCTAGACAACCTTTCATGGATCTTCTTGGTGATATAGTCATTGAATTCAAAGACTAATCTCTATTTTATGGGTATACACCTCATTTTATATAAGACACTAAGTTAGGTTGGAAACAAGTTTTTGTTATCTTTCAACTCAAAAATAAATGCCAACATTCTCACAATATCCTTGGAATTTTCTTTCAAGTAGTTGAAACTTAGGAGAAATTTTAGAAGCTTGTCGTCCCTAATGTCACACTCCTCCAATTGGTATCTTAGTTTATTATGATGGCATTGTAGATCTTGATAGCACTTTCAAAACAATTGATGAGCCTACCAGTCTCCACCATAAATATTTTTCAAATAAGGTAAGAATGGATAACAATCATAAAACCTCCATCAAGTGACTAGAGTTCTTAGGTCTAGATATTGTAATATTCTATGCATATGGGTACCACTTTGTAGCAGTTATGTACCTTAGGTACCAAGTATTTGGGCTAAGGTGCTTCTCTAAATTTGAGCTCCAAAGTATTCAAGCCTACTCTAGTTGAATCGTTATCATGCCCTTTATCTTAGGCTTCTAGTTCTCTTGGATAGATTCGGGTCAACCACTTCTTTCACCACTTCCTAATATCTCTTGGCTTGAGGTAGAAGGAGATGCAACCATCAAAGTAGAGAATTACCCAAATCCTATTATAGGTTTGTGGGTGTCTCTCTTTCTATTATCCATGGATCTTTGGATATCTTCAACTGAGAAAGCTCTAGCTTGTCTTAGATTTGTTTCTATTGATGTATCACCTTGTGCTCTATGGACTTCTTTTTTGCTTGGATGATTTATGACTGAAAATATAGAATTTTGAAAGCATGGAGTCTTCCTCTTGTAGGCTCATAATTTAGAAATTAGTGTGTCTACTATCCTTAAATTCTTCTTGCATGAGATATATTTTCCCCTTTCCAAGGTAGCGAGAGATATTTGTTGTTGCTTTGGCATTCCTTTGTTTGTTTTTTAAATGATTTCTTGCTTGAACAACCCTATCAAAAAATACTACCACTACTATTTTGTGCTAAAATATTTTGTTTGGATCTAATCTATAAATATTAGTAGCCACAAATGTGCAATGTGGTTGCTCATCTCTGATAGATTAACACTTCTACCAATGCACTAGATTTTCATTCTCTTGCCCATGCAAGGAAATTAAGGAGACACTAATACTCCCTAACCTTTATTTCACCCAAGGTGAACTAATTGTGTATACCATTGGCATGGGGAGGTGACACCATATTATAAAATTTTAGATAGTTGTACGACATTTTTTATTATCCAATCGAAATCCCTACATTATTCCTAGGTACCTACAGGCAATGATTAATTTATTAGGGATGTGTATCAAGATTTTCCTTGGTGATTTTATATTTTACATGTGTCTTCCATGTATCATCCTCTATGGTCTTAGAATCCAATTCATGGTAGGTGGGTACCATGGCACTCCTCCCAAGGGGTGAATCTAGTGACCTTAAGCCTATCTCGAGGTTGGATCGTGTGGCATGTGCCTTCATTAATATCAATCGTTACTTGAGAATGTTTATTTGGTGTGGATCTACTACCTATGATGTTGTTTGTGGATCATTATTGATTTGATTGTGAGCATTGATTTGACCTTAGACGTATCTTCTCTAATTTTGGTTATTGCACATGCATCATTGTTCCATCCTTTTGCAATCTATTGGTTGGTGTTGTTTTGTAGGGTTCTGATATTTTTACATCTAACACCTATCTCATTTTAAAAATCCTTGATTGGATGGTTCACATTGTTTTGGTTTTGAATTTACTCCTATCAACTCTATTTTAGAATGGTTGGGTTGTGTATATCCCTATGAGATAGATGTTAACTTTCTTCAAACAGAGTATCAAGACTTAGAGAATTTTCTGCATAGTCCCCTCCATCCCTTCCATGTGTGGCCTACCTACATATTGATCCAATGGATTTCATAATACTAGAAAGGTCCTTCATGACTCATATGATGGTATCTCAATCTTCCACTACCTTAATATATATATTTTTTCATATATACATAAAATATGTACATGATACTTATAGTGATATCTTACCCCATCTTGGCTTGATTGAATGCTCCATAAGGGTTCGAATCTCATTTCTCGGTTTCCCACTATTCTAGGTGATCATCCACGATGTATAAAAAAACCTTGTCCACAAATAAGTTTGACTTGGATAGCTCCTCCTCGACTATATAAGTTTGTTCCTTGCTTAGTATGATGGAGAATATTTGATTCACATGGTGGATATGGACTGGATCCAATGGAATTTTAAGCTTAGTGCCATACTTAGTTTTGAGTAGCATGTGGATCCAATGTAAATATAGATATCATCCAATTTTGGTGGTTAAATATCTTAGTAAACATATGCAAAATATGGCTAAAATCCTGATCATCATGATATCTTGATAGATTGTGAGATCAGGGTAAGCTTGGAGTACAAGGAAAATATTTTGCACTAGTTTAAAGATCTACATCGGAGTGCCATCTAGCTAGAGTACCCTATTATTAACAAGTCCATATACTGGCGTGAGTGCATCCACTATTTTTTTGGGTATGATTGAAGTGCTAGACCTAGAGTCCATTAGACAATTATTTATCTTATCATCATAGACTAGGATTATATAGAAGGACATAGGCTTAGCTTGGCTCATTTTGGAGCTACATCTCTATAGGATTGTGGGCATATTTTGCTTACTTAAAGCCTTCTATTTCTATATATCCTCCTCTAGGTATTTCATATATTTAGGCATTGACATAATGTCCTAGAGGGACATGGCTATAACAAACCTTTTTAGATGGTCCACCACATTAAATTATCCAATAGAGTAGGTTTTTTGGAGGGTGCTTTATGGTAGTGGGAGCTTGGAATTTTTAGTTGATTGAGGTATTTTTAAGTCTCATCATGTGTTTCTACTTTGGAGCTTTTGGACCATCTTTTATAGTTTTTAGGATGGTCCATGTATTATAAATCGATGATGCTAGGGTAGATACTTCCTCCTGAGCATCAAATAACTTGCTTTGGGGCTTAGTTCCTACTATATAGGTCCTCCCTTGTTCCTCAATCACCTTCCTCTTAGTTCTAATTATGTAACCCAATAAAATAAATGGTCTTTTGGGAGTCATACAACTTGCTTTTTCTAACACTGTGTATAGATCTACTTCATACTAGGTCACCAGTGTTTGCTATGGAGCTAGAGAATTGATCCCTGAAGAGGATTTTAATATTTGGGTAGGAGGTTCCTGGTTTAGTATCTTAGTATCCAACTTTGGGTAAGAAGTGGGTGGTTTGGTATGTATGGTTTCATCAATGGATGAGATTCATTTATGTTATGAGAGTCAGAGGCATGACCCTTTGTGATGGAATAATACCACATATTGGGATCTTCTATATAATTATTTTGTGTGGTGACTACGTCCCTAATTGGATTAAGGAGAATTTATTGTAGGGGATGAGCACAAGTACTATTTGCTAAGATAAGGTTTAGGGCTATCCATAAATCCTATTAGGTAGAGGTGGAGGTCTCTGATATCCATTTGAGGGATATTTATAGCTTTGGTTGCCTTTTTGGAAAGGAAGCTTTGGGTAATTTTGGTACATAAACCTCTAGGTGTTAAATTATCTCTTAACAATTTTTATCTCATTGAATATTATCCTTAGTATATTCCTCATCTTGTCCAACTCTAAGGCATAAGGATTAGGATAGGGATGTGATAGAGTTGAGTAAGGATCTTAGCTTTTCTTAATTTATAGCAGGTGTAGGTTCATAAGCAGTGGACTAAATAGCTAGAGTTAGTTGATAGAGGGGTTAGGTATAGGGAAAAAATGGTAAGGATGGCCTAGGTACTAGCCTACCTATATATATTAGGTCATTATCAACTAGAATAACTATCTCATAAGCTGTCAAAAAAGGAGTTAAATCCCCTAGATTGACCATCATGGCTATTTTCAAATTAAATTCTTTCAAATAATAAAAATGCCATACCTAATGGAGGCTTGATCTCATCAGGAATCCTTTGCTAGGTATTGTAGAATCAAATATTGAAATCATTCATTGTTTTAGTGGTAACCCTCTTGATGGTCATCAATTGTTTGAGGAGAGACATACTTTCCACCTTATCTCCAAATTTATTTATCATGAGGTACCACTCCTAAGCTTTTCCTCTAAAAGAAGTATCCAACAATCTTAGGGTGGTGTTCTATTCTTCAATATTATGCACTACACATGAGCTCACCATATGGTGTAAATTTACTATCAAATTACTAGTATCTTCTCCCATGAAATATGGTAAAAACTTGAGCATCAATGTGGGGATTTGGCCACATGTGATAGGTGCAGTAGGTAGAATCAAGGGGCCTCTATAATTCTATGTCAAGGGGCCTCTATAATTCTATGTCATAAATATCCTAGTAGGTTGGTTCTATTGTGTTATCATGTTACATCTATTATTTCTCCTTGCTTTCTGATTCAAAGGTGGTACCAACACTTGTGGATTAGTTCTAGAAAAGGACTTAGTGATAAGTCTCCTACTCACATATTTTTGGATCCTTTCTTGGAGATAATACCATGAGGTAAAAGTTTGAATTATTTTAATAGGCCAAGAGATAAATATCTCCCACTATAATCTTAGTATTATCTATTATCAAATGGCTTATTTAGGGTCTTCTTCTTTAATGGAGTCATAAAGTGAATATTTTTATGCTTCAAAAAGTAGGTTGACTAAGACCTTCATCAAAATGTCAAGCAAAAAATAAATTCTCTTCTTTTTTTCTTTTAATCTCATGGAGCAAACATGTTAATTGCATCCCATTGGGTGCCAATTTTAACTGTTGTCATATGAGAGTGTCTTAATTGTTTGTGGCAGTAACCTAATATCATTGGGCACCTATGCCTTGCTTTGAAAATCTTAGTAGGAATCTTCGCAAGAGGTGAAAGTGCCCATGGGGCAAACTCTAATATTTTTTCTAAGGTTAGCTCCTTGTCAGATGTGATCTTTATGCACCTTTCTTAAGTTCCATTTTTTTCTACATGTAATGTGCCAAGGAAAAGGGAAAAAAATAAAATTAAATTAAAACTTTGCAGGAAATTAAAACCTAAGTTATGAAGATGATGCACAAAGATCTAAAAATACTTGTGTATAATGAATTTAAATGAACAACACATTCATCACATACTAGCATCTAGAAATTAAACATGGTTTCAATCTATACCGAAGCATCCAAACATATAACAAATGGATGACAGAGTAAAATTAGTCACAACTTCCATATATCAAGAAATTATGGAGGCATTAGACTGAAAGAGGTTCAATGCTTTATAGTAAATGTAACTCAAGGCTCAAGTGCAGCTTATATAAAAATATGTATGAAAGAAAGAGCATACAAGGATAGGTATTAGGCACGAGCAAGTAGCTCTAAATGCCTTATAATAAAATTTACATGCCCATATGTTAACAAAGTTGATGTAATTTTTCCTCCAAAATTTTGTGTAGGAGATCCAAGACACCACCTTTGATTTGTGCCTAAGATCCTTTCACATTCAATAGTTGATGGCCTTGAGACTTCTAGATTTAGGACCATTAATTTTGAAGGCCTCTGAGTCTTTGGATGGGTAGCTACTACTACCATCATAAACTACCTATAATAGGGATTCCCCTTTAGGAAGTGTATGAGGGATCCTTTACAATTAAATTTTTTTGGTTCAAGGATTCAAAAACCAAAATTCTTCTAGCCACCACATGTTCTTCTAGAACCATACACCTTATGTGATGTTGCTCACTTGACCTAGGGATTTATTACAATGGAATGTAAATGCTAGTAATGGATCCATATAGATGTTATCATCACTAGGATGGTCTCATTTGATTGGATATCTAGTGGGGCTCCTTAAGTCTACTTCTAATTGGTGCAAGTTGACAAGGTAGGCTCATCCATGTGGTAGATAGCAAGCTCAATCATCACATGTATAACTACAATAGGCCTATCCATGTTAGTAAAATTTAATAGACCCTTCAATGGATGGTAGAGCTCTTTGAATTATTTATTTATGTTGTCGCTTCCATCCATGGACATCTGCTATATTTTCCATGTGTTTGGATCTTGATTGTCAGAAAGGCTTCCCTCTTGCATTGAATTCATGTGATGAGAATAAATGTAAACATTGGATGAAGGATTAAGGGCCCACATGGATTTAGTGAACCTCAATCACTCACTCAAAGAATAAAAGGAGTGTCAACCTTATATGGAAGATCAAATGGTTAGTGCAGCTTTGATGCTTACCCCTCCTTTTCCTAGCAATGAAGCTAACACTTGCTCCTTTACTTAAAAGTGGGTTGCACCTTTCAACCTACCTTTTCATTGATCCCTTTTTGTTAAGGTGATTCTTTAAATGAGGCAAAGTGTATGGAATCCTACCTATAATTAGAATAGAAAATTCATTAAAAAGTATGCTTTTACCTTACAAATGCAAGGTGGACACATTGGTTAAAGCAATGTTTCTTACATGCAAGACACTAAGGTATGATTTTGAATATGGATTTTTCAAAGTGAATTGACTAAATAACTTCTTTGGCCAACATGATAGCCTATATGGGATGCTATGTAACCCATTTTTTGTACATATCTAACCTTCCATCTAATCATGATGCATTAGATGGTAGGATTTTAGCTAACTAGAGATTGACAAATGGCATAGGATGTGTAGTTATCACCAGTGAATGATCAATCACCAAGTGACATGTTGAGATTAGTTGTTTCATTTCTAAGGTTTGAAAGGTTAATTTTTATATTTTTGAGAGCTATTTCGATAAAACTTCTAGAGGCCATAAATTTTGCATACGAAATAATTTTGAGATTATTTTTTTAAACCATGTGATTTTTTTATCTCTATGCATTGGTGACATTAGTTTATAAACCTATAATGGTACTAGGGGCCGAAATATATGGAATAGTCCTCAAGACCTATTTTCCTATTTTAAAATGATAGATTTATCATATAATATTCAATAAAAATATTTGGTATACCTTTTTGGGAGATATAGTTGGATTTGTGATAGTTGCAACAAATTTTGAGTCTTTTGGAGGTATATAAGAAAAATAATTTAGGATATGCTTTAGTCAATTCCTCTTCTTCCTTTAAGCTATTGATTCAACTTATTCATGAATATCCAATTATTTAATATCTCTTCCTTCTATTCCTTGTCCAGGTACTCTTGGAAGTTTGTAATAGGTAATATTTTAAGTATGCTTATGTAAAGCCTTTTTGGTGATGAAAATTAGGTGCCCCAAGAGCAAGTTGAAGACTTCAAACAAGGTGATGTATGTAGTAAAATAAAAGGCTATATCTTCAAGGCATGTCATATGTGACTATGGAAGATTGAAGCGCATTTTACTTAGATATGGTGGTAATCCTAACTTCTTTTCCTCGTTTGGATCCTTAGAAAATATTTTCATTAGATGTGTGTAGAATTATCTAATAGTGGCAGTGATGACTACAATCTAGCCTAAGGAGACTCTTGTGTAAGACGCATGGGGGATTCAAATGAGTGTACCCCAAGTGTGGAGGCCCGCTAGAGCATCCATCATGGGGGAAGATATAATTGTCACTAATATCTTCTCTTCTTGGCCCTTAGTTTAGATTATGAGTGGTGTTGAAAGTGTAATATAATTCATGGCCAAGGTCGATATTGTATAATATAATCTTAGACAAACCCGATGGAAAACATTGTACAATATATTTAATTTACTATAACATTTCGCTATAAAATCCCTATGGGCCATGCTAACTTTGCATGGTTAAACCCACCTTATAATTTGTAATTAACCTTAAATTTATCTTGTTATACCAACTTAGATTAAACTTATTGATGTAATTATTGAAATTGTAATATAATTCTTGGTCAAGGATGACATTATGCGATGTATTATATAGGCCTAAGGATATTTCATTTTACAATATTTTTATAATTTTGTAATATTTTGTTATGTAAGCCCAATGGGACATGGTTAGCCTTTTTATGGTTAAACCCTATTTATTACTTATAACTAACTTGAATTCCACTTGTTATGTTGGCTTAGGTTAAACTTTATGATCTAATTTAGTTTTTGGTATTGCTATAAATACCCTCCTTACACTCCTTATTATATCGTCAAAGTTTTGTGTAATATTATCTACAAATACAATGATTATTTATGGTGCTAATGGGTGCCCACCAAATCCTTCTCTTTTTTGTCCTTTTTGTTCTTTGTATAAGGTTTGAGTGTAAGGTTTGCTTCTAGATAGCATTGTGAATTTCAATGTGGTATTACAATGGGTAAGAAGATGCCTCACTTGATTACACAAGAATTGTGTTTGGTACGTCTAATATTTCTTTTGAACCAAAGGATGATTCTCCATTTTTCATCTCATTCATTATTTTTGCAAAAGAGGTAAAAAAGTATGTCTTCATTTATTATTTGCTTACCCAAGTTTCTTGGAGGATATCCATTGTGTTTAAAAAATCTAAGATCCAAAGGATTAGCTTATGAAAGTATTCTAAGTCCTTGGATTTGTATGTTTCCACCTTACCTCAATTTTTATGCATAGATTTTGAATTCAAATGGTGGCCCCTTCACATGCCTTGGCTTGGGCTTGGTGGCCTTGTGATAGGGGGTGCATGTCACCTTTCCCTATAGGGAAAGCATGCATCCCATATTTTCATGTAAGACAACCATTATGGCTAGGTGGGTTCATTCAAAGGTGTTCCCACCTAGAGATTGCAAGTTCAAGTTGTTGTAGATGTCTCTTTTAGTGATAATGCTTGTATAAGGTTTGACATGCTCTTAGGGTGTTATCAGTACCTCTACATATAAAATATCTTAACTAAATATGATTATGGCATGGTGTTTTGGCATTGATAATATGGAGGATGTAGGGTCAAGTCATGCATGTTATTCCTCTTCCATTGCATGGGCATGTGTTAACTTCCTACAAGGGATTTATCCCTTTGAACGTGATAGTGTGGAATACTTTAACAAATAGCAACGGTGTTTTAGGGTTGTGGACATAGGTTCAAACCACATGCTAGTATTTTTGTCATTAAAATTTGAGAGGTTGGCAAGCAAAAGCTTGAGCTACCCTTTTGACACTCATATGTGGCACATCTATATTGGTTAGTGTTGGATTTTAAGCAAGATTATCTTAGTCCCAATATTTTGGATCTAGAGTAGACTCAAATATAAGAGCAATAAATATATAATATGGCCAAAATAATTAATTATTATATACATGAAAATGAAAAATATGAATATAACTAGTCAAAATCATTAATGTAATAACATGAAGAACACTTGCAATAGAATTGTTCAAAATATGCATACAATCTTCAATATCTATGCTTGAATGTTTTATACATTTTTCAAATACATTTCATGGAGCTTTGTCTCCATAATATAACCCTAGAAAGGCGACTATTCAATACTTGACTATTGCACTCCTCACATATCTAAGAGTTGTAACCTTTCGTATTCCATACATATGACAAATACCACATGTCCTTTGGCTTCTGACTCTTTACATACTCTAATACATGACACTTGTGCATATTTTAAACATAGATAAAGGAAGATACAAGACATGTACCAAATAATGTAATATTCTCTAACATCCCTTGTATTACATTATTTGGTATGAATAATTCTTGATGTACATAGATGATTCTAAAATATTTGATATTTTTTTTGACCAAGAGCTTTTGTAAAAATATCTACAATATGATCTTTAGTAGAAATATGTTTTAACTAGATATGATGATCCTCAACATGATCTCTGATAAAATGACATTGAGCTTCAATGTGTTTTATTCTTTCATGAATCACTAGATTTTTGATTAATTTAAAAAATCCTTGATTATCACAATTTATTACTATAGGAGTTCTCTTGCTTCCTATATCTGACAATAAGTATTATAACAAAAGTGTTTCACATACATCATATTTTGTCACATGATATTCTACTTCTAATGATGAAAGTGCTACTGCATGATATTTGTTATAATACCAAGAAATAATAATTTCATCAGCCTCCAACAGTATCAACCAGTTGAAGAGTCTGTCTGGCCTCATCAGTGCAGCTGTTGATTTGTGTGATTCTCTAAATCTTCTGTTTTATAGCCAGCATTTCCAGGGGCACAAGGAGTCGAAGGCAAAATCTAAAGATGATGGCAAGGAGGATGATAATAAGTTAGATGAGGACTACAAGCAAGAATGCTTGGCCTCTTGGTTGTCCATTCTATGGGATGTTTTTTTGACCATATTCTATTATTTTTATATGGGCACAAGCTACTCTGCATGGTGCTTGCATGATTAGTTTTTGTCTTTGTTAGTTCTATTTTGCGTCTTTCTTTTTTGATGGCCATAATATTAGGCTTCCATAGTTTAGTTTGGCTGTATTCTATTGGAAGAGTAGGTCTTGGCCCTTTTTGTTGTCAGTTTAAACTTTTAGGGCTTGGCCTTTGTCCAGTTGGTCAGTGGACCCTATTCTGTAAAATGGTTTTGGGTCAACCAGTTAAAACCCGGTGTTAATTATATTATTCTCTTACTTACCAAAAAAAAAATAATACCAATAAATAAGCCCTAATATAAGATAGAAAATATTTCTTGATGTAGATTTTCTATCATCTATAGATCCAACATAATCAAAATTTGAATATCCTTGTAGACAAAATTTGTCATCACTTTTTTTTAGTCTATATTTTGTAGTTTTGCTTATTGGAAGTATTATATTATTTTTCCCCCTTGTAAATATTAGTTTGGTAGAATGATTTATATTTTATATAATGTATGTATCAATATGAGAGAAAGTGCAAGGTATCAAGAGAGAGAATGAAGAGTCACATGATATGTGGTAAGATGAGATTTTTGTCTTTATGAGAAGAATATGAAAGGATGCATTTCTTGGATGTTTGAGAAGAGTAATAGTTAAAGTACTGAAAAGTCATGTAAAATTATATATTGGAGTCAAAGCTCCATGCAATGTAATCAATTTACATTATTCTTATAATATTTTGATATTTGTATATTTGAGTTGTATTTGTGAGACATTGTCTTTATTTCAATATTGTGTTAATAACATTTATTTGATTTATATTTGATTCTGGAGAAATATTTCTAAGAGCTAATCTACATAGAAATATATCAGTGGTATTATATCTTGGCTTGAAGCTACGTTGATAATAAATTATTGGATGAGATATTACCAGAAATTGGTGAAATTAAGAATTGCATGCAACAAAGGGTTTGAAGAAGAAGCTTGGAGAAGAAAAAAATGGAGTTTGCTGGAATATTGCTGAAGAGAGAATAATATTCAAGTTGGTAATGTGGAGGAATTTTTTTTTAGAACATCTATAAAGAAGAGATATTTGAAGTTTAACAACGGTGAAGAAGAGTGGAGAATGTCTATGTTGATGGACTGATTGTGCCCACACTAAGATTTAAGAACAATAAGATGTGTGGATTAAAGCATCTCAAGGAACATCAATGCAATCTTGTGAACAAAGAATATTGAAGTAGATATCAAAGTTGTTGCAACCTAATTATCTACTGTAGATGTTCGATCTATTCATTATCTCATTTTTTTGTTGTTGTCTTTGGTGAGTATGTGATAGGTGATTGGCTGGAAGTTTTTGCTTTGGAAATCATCCAATTTGTCTCTACAAATCGTTTGGCCTTTGCAAATGATACAAACCTCCATGGGAAGGTAATTGGGCTTATCTGGAAACTTACTTATGTCCAAGAATATCTCAGATAGATAGCTCTTGAAATATTTGATAGGGTAAAATATCCTTGTGTTATGTTGCCTCTGTATTCCTAAGGGTCCATATATATAAGAGTTGTGAGTGCCTTTTCTTGATCCACATATTCTACTATGCTTCCTCTATAAATATTTCCATATCTAATGATGACTATGGCTTCTCAAGGGTCCATGTCCATGGCTTTAATAATTGTGTAATCTTTCGATCTACCATAGTTAACAAAAAATACTTTTGTGAATGGATTTCTTGAGTGAGAATAGGTGTTGGAAGGTGTAAGGGTAACTGTATATCTGATCTTTCTTAAAATTTAGTAGGATCACCTCTCTATTCAATAGAAATACAAAAACCTACCTTAATAAGGGGTATGTGAGCAGAACTTCATACTACCACAATATGTAGTATGTGATGGAAAAACTTTTAGGCATTTTGGCCACATGCGGATCATGCTTGAGGATTCACAATTTTTATGGATCCAAATATAGATGAAGTTGGAGTCTATGTGAAACAATTTTAAAAGTGATATAACAACAATGATTAGCTATAGAGGAAAGTTTCATAGTATTACAACAAAACTATTCAAAGCATTACAAAGAAACACTTTATAAAAGCGATATAGCAAACGTCTCACATAATATACAAGAAAACATTAGGATTAGCATAATAGTATTACCAAACTTCAAACAGAGGAAAATTTCCTTGGGAGTCGTAACGCCTACTCAAGTGCCTGCCCAATGAAAAATATTAGAGAGTAATGCAAGACATTACAAAATAATATTGAATAACATGCATACTACCAAGTGGCATTAGGGTTTGCATTGCAACTAATGTTTCAAGGTGAAAGTGGTTAAAGATATGTCAAGGTTGGATGAGCTAAATACAAGCACAAGATTTTCAAGGTTTACAAGATTGGAAAAATTGGGAGCAATCTCAATGTTTGGAGATTATTAAGGTTAGTCAAACTAAAGCATTCAAAAATGAGCATTAATTAGAGTTTGTTAATAATTAGGAGCTATAAGGTTTGATAAAAAAAATATATATTTAGTTATTCTTTATAAGCTTGGAGTAATAAGGATTAAGAATTATTAATTAGGGTTTTCAAATATTAATATTAATTTAAATTTTTTATGGAGTAATAAGGTTAAAATTTAATGTTTATTTTTGAATTTGGAGAGATAAGGTTAAAGTTAAAGATAGTTATTTTTTTATTTAAAAGTTAAAGTTATTTTTTGGAGTTAAAAGGATTATTAATTTTTTCTTGAGTGGAGTGATACTATTAAATATTTGATTATTTAAAGTTTTTTTTAATTGAAAAACTTTAAACATTATTTTTTTGAAATTTAATTGAAGTATTTGAAGTTTAGAAAATTTGAAAATCAAATTAGGGAGTTAAAATATTTTCAACATCAAAGGTATATATATATATATAATTAGAGTTATTATTTGAACTTGGGAATCATAAGGTTTTCTACTTCAAATATGATCTGAGTTTTTGGATTTGATTTGTTAGTAGAAAGTTTTTTAAGAATTGCATCTTTTGAATTTATTTAAAGTTTTTAAGTTCTTTAATAAAATTTTGAAATTTTTACAAATTTAATTTATTAGGGAGTTAAAATGATTCTACTTCAAAATTTTAGAAAATTAAATTTAAAAAATTGCAAAATTTAGTTTTTTGAATTTAAATTCTGGAGCTATAAGGTTGTCAACTTCAAAAGAAATGGCAAATACAAGAATTTTCTTTTTTGAATCTCAATTATTAAAGGGGCCTAATTTTACCCCATGGAAAAATAAGATGAGGTCAATACTTATTGTTGAAAAACTCTAGGATGTGGTGAATGGACAAAGAAATATTCCGAAGATAAAACAAGAATTCAAAAATTCAAAGATGATGATGTTAAAGCTTTTATGTTAATTTTGTTTGGCATATCTGATGAAATTCAAGCACACATTAGTGAAGTAGAAACTTCAAAAATTGCATGGAAAAAATTATGTAAGATATTTGAAGGAAAGAATGAGGCAACCATTTTACACCTACAATCACAATTGTATGCACTAAAAGTTCATGATGGAGAAAACATAGAACATTTTCTTCGAAGGATATCAGAATTAAAATCAAAATTGCATACCTTAGGAGAAAAGGTTGAAGATAAACTCTTAGTTTCAATTGTACTTAGAGCACTTCTAAATCATTCAAAATGTTGGTCACATCTCTTCTAGTATCAAAAAAAAAGGTGTCATTTGAGGAGTTAATAAATATTCTTCAACAATATGAACTTGAAAATCAATTGAGAAATGAGTCATCCAATAAGGCTCTTGTAGTAGAAAAAGGATCTTGCACTTCATCACAAAACCAAAAACAAAAGAAGTATTGTCATATTTGTGAAAAAGGACATAATACAAAATCTTGTAAGTATAATGCATTGACTAGGAAGGATCAAGACCAAGAATCTTCTAAAGGGAATCAAAGAGATCAAAGTAATCAGCTAGGGTATGTTGCACAATCAAAATATGTACATAGGAATATTATGGCAAATCACATATGTTTATTATCAAGTAATGAGGAATCCAATAAGGACTTGGAACCTATGATAGTAAATGCATGTTGTGACACAAAAAGAAAAGATATAGAGTGCAACTCAGATGATTTGAGTATAGTTCATGATTGGTCAGAAAAAACTTATGCTATCAAAATTGATGATGATAGAGATTCAAATGATGATAGGGATAGTGATGCTCAGAGTTGTGTTGATGTTGATAGGGATCAGTCTGATGATCATTTTGGTTATTTTGAAAGGTATACTAAAGGAATTGGTTCAAAATTATTAAATAAAATGGGATACAAAGACACAGGTTTGGGAAAACATGGACAAGGAATGAAAGAGCTAATTGTACCAAAAATAAGACCAAAATATGAAGGTCTTGGATATACAGGACAGACCAGCAGTAATAAATCAAGAACTAAATTCATGATAAAAAATAGTGACATCAAATTAGTGATAAAGACTGATAGAATCAGTAACAATGAAGGATAGAATGGAAAAAGAAATTTTGTAATAGGGAATAGATGTAATCATTGTGGTAGATATGGACATAAGATAGAGAAATGTTGGAATCTCCATTGTTGTGAAACTTGTGGAGGATATAATCATTCTAAAAAATCTTGTCTACATAAAGAGAAGAAAAATAAAAAATTAAAAATGGATTGTGGATGGATAAGTATGAATGAATGGAATAAGATGAAAGGAATGTTGTATGGTTTCTACAAAAGGAAACCAAGTATGATGAAAAATCAAAGTTTATTGAATGTAAAGAATGATATTAGTCTTACCATGAAGAAATGTGAAATGAATGATTATGACCCAAGCATAGCTTGGAAGATGGCCTATAGTGAAAGCACCTGTAGTGATGATCCTATAGATATGATAGTCTTATGAATGTTCTAGTGGATGACCCAGAGACAATGATAATTCATAGGTAATTCAAAGATAAAGTTTTAGTGGTAGTGACCCAGTGGGAGTGACCCAGAAGTAGAGACATAGAGGTGACTCAAATACATTGATCTAGAGGTAGAAATGGATAATTTATAAAGGAAGACCTAATGAAGGTTACATATATCCAACCATGCCAAAGTTAGAGTTGAAAAATGAAGGGAAAGAAGAATCAAAGAATGAAGGAAAAAAGCCTTCATCAAAGAATGAAGGAAAAAGCCTTCCTATAAAATAATGTAATACGAGGGGGTGTTGGAAGTATTACATTAATTTGCCCCCTTATTAGTTTGGTAGAATGATTTATATTTTATATAATGTATGTGTCAATATGAGAGAAAGTGTAAGGTGTCAAGAGAGAGAATGAAGTCACATGATATGTGGCAAGATGAGAATTTTGTTTTTATGAGAGGAATATAAAAGGATGCATGTATTGGATGTTTGAGGAGAGCAATAGTTAAAGTATTGAAAAGTCATGTAAAATTATATATTGGAGACAAAGCTCCATGAAATGTAATCAATTTGTATTATTCTTGTAATATTTTGATATTGTATATTTAAGTTGTATTTTTAAGATATTGTTGTTATTTTAATACTACATTAATGGTATTTATTTGATTTATATTTGATTTTGGAGAAAGCTTTCTATGAGCTAATCTACATGGAAAGATATCATTGCTAACATATTGTATTATTCTTTTCATGGCTTTCCAATGAATTTATCTAGGTTCTTGCATAAATATTGAAAGATAATTTACAAAAAAAATAATATCTGGTTTGGTATTTTTTTAAAGCAAAAAATCCCTTGCGGGGATGCCTTGGTTTGAGAGACCATGACCAGGGGGTTCTACATTGTCAAAGTCACCCGAGAGTCACACCCGTCCCTGCCCGCACCAACATTATCAATTGGATTTTGGATACCCAATTCAACTTTTTGGTAGGGTGGAGATTCAAACCTGGGACCTCCCTTGGAGGATTGCCCTCTCGTCTCCAACTTACCTACAGCACCTGGGTATATCTGGTTTGGTATTTGTTAGATATTATAGACTTTCAATTAATTAGTAATAGATAGTGGCTAAAACTAGAGGTGTTTCATCGTATCTAGATAGTTGTAACCCTTGTACCATAGGTGTATCTTGAGATTTACAATTTTCCATTCCATACTTTACTAGTAATGACTTTGCATATTTTGTTTGTGTTATCGTGATGTCATTTTCATTTTGAAAAATCTAAAAACGAAGGCAATAATAAAGTACTCCCAAATCTGTCATTCCAAGTCCTTTTTGACTTCATCTATCAATATTTTTGAACTTCTTGAAATTACTATATCATCAACATATACTATAAGTAATATTCTTTAGAATATTTGGATTTGATATGCTTATTTTAAAATTATATTATAATAAATGATTATTAATTTTTATATACCATGCTCTCGAAGCTTGCTTTAGACGATATAAATATTTGTTCAACTTACAGACCTTTTGTTACTATCTTTTGATCACAAATCCCTCTGGTTGTGACATATATACCTCTTCTTCAAGATCACCATTGAGAAATACACATTTTATATTTATTTGATGAATTTTCCATCCAATTTGTGTTGCTAACGCACAAAATTTTCAAATAGTAGTCATTCTTGTTAACTATCTAAAAATATTATAGGTCCCAATGTAAATAAGCCAACAATATTATAGGTCAAAATATCAATAATCAAGAGTAGAATAATATATGAGCAATCAAATATATATCAAGGCCAATATAATAATGAAAATAACATTCACTTATAATATCAAATATGAATTTAAATGGCCAAAATCATTCATGTACATGCATGAAGAGAACTTACAATATAAATTGCTCAAAATCTATATACAAGTTTTATTATCAATGCTTGCTCCTTTTCTCTCATTCGTGTTACATTGTATGGAGCTTTGTCTCCATAATATAGAAATAGTAATATGACTCTTCACATACTTGACTATTGCTCTCCATATGACATATCCCATACACTTTGGCTTATCATCTTGCCACTTGTATACTAGAATCTTCACTCTCTTATTAAATGCATACTTGACTCTATGACACTTGTAAACTTTTACATGACTCTTACTCTCCTACATGCACTCCTAATACAATAAACTTGTGCACATCCTCATTTTATATATTTGCACACTTACATACATGACACTTATGCACATTCTCTCAATATACACTTGCACTCTTTCTTACATGACACTTGTGCATTTCTTGCACATTGACACTTACATGACACTTGTGCATATCCTGCACATTAACACTTACATAAAAAGGAAATATAAATCACTCACCTAAACTAAAGACTCAATCCTAATCTATTACATATTTAGATTTGTACCATGAAGGTACCATGGGGGTACATTTGCATGTACCAATAATGTAATATTCTCCAACACTGCCTTGTATTTTGTCTTATATATTCATTTACATCCTACTGTATCTTTTTCCTTGTGATAAATCAACAAGATTTCATGTTTTTTTTTTATAAATGTTGCATATTCTAAATCCATAGCTTTTTTCTATTCTGGAATTCCTAGCGCAACTTGAGTGGTTGCAAGTTTTGTTACTAAACTCTCATTAATCCTATATTTATTCTCATTAAGCTATGATTTTGAGATCTTGTACTAGTAAGATCTGGTATTTTCTCTAGTTTTGAGTCCTTAAGTGTATATTTTTACCATCTTAGCTCTTTCTTTTGAGATGTTGATGTGATTTTTGGATCTTCAACTTGCTCATTATATACTTCTGATTTTGATTCTTCACTTGAATATTTCTCTTCATCTAAAATATTTAGAGTTAATTGTGTATCAACTTTTTGGGTTTTAATAGCATTTTTGTTTCTTTCATCAAAATTACATCTCTACTTATATAAATTTTCTTCGTAACTGAATCAATTATTTTGTATCCTTTTGAATCATCATCATAACCAAGAAATATTCCACAAATAGTTTTATCATCCAATTTTGTTCTTCTTTGCTTTGGAATGTGCACATATGCCTTACATCCAAAAATTCTTAATTGTTCTACTATTGGTTTTTGTCCTGATCATACTTCTTCGAGAGTAACATTTTTCAGTATTTTTGTAGGTGATCTATTTTGTATATACACAACTATTTTAACAACTTCTGCCCAATATTGATGATCAAGATGAGCTTATTTTAGCATGCAATGAACCATTTCCATAATAGATTGATTTCTTCTTTCTATAATACCATTTTGTTGAGGTGAATATGTTGTAGTAAGTTGTCTTTTTATACCATTTGTTTTAAAAAAGAATCAAATTATTTTGATAAAAATTCTACACCTCTATATGAAAGAAGATTCTTGATTGATTTTTCTCTCATTTTCTACCAATTGTTTGAATTGTTTAAAGCAACTAAACGCTTAATATATATATATATATATATATATATATATATATATATATATATATATATATATATATATATATATATATATATATATATATATATATATATATATATATAATATAAGCAAAAAACCCCTTACGAAGCCGCTTGGTCTGAGAGACCATGAACAGGGGGTTCTACACCATCAAAGTCACCCGGGGTCGCACCCGACCTTGCCCGCACCAACATTTTCAATTGGATTTTAGATACCCAATTCAGATTTTTGGTAGGGTGGAGATTTGAACCTGGGACCTCCCTTGGAGGATTGCCCTCTCCTCTCCAAATCACATACAACACCTAGGTTAAAGGCTTAATATTTTTTTTTAAGCGAAAAACCCCTTGCGGAGCTGCCTTGGTCTAAGAGACCACGAACAGGGGGTTCTACACCGTCAAAGTCACCCGGGGGTCGCACCCGACCCTGCCCGCACCAACATTATCAATTGGATTTTGGATACCCAATTCAACTTTTTGGTAGGGTGGAGATTTGAACCTGGGACCTCCCTTGGAGGATTGCCCTTCCTCTCCAACTCACCTACAACACATGGGTTAAAGGCTTAATATTTGAGTTTCATGAAATATACCCACATTTTTATAGAGTAATCATCAAGAAACAATTGAAAATATTTTTCCTCCAAGACTAGTAATGTTCATTGGTCCATATAAATATGTATATATCAATTCTAATGGTTCTTAATCTCTATAGTTACTGAGTTCAAAAGGTATTCTATGTTGTTTTCTTGCAAGACATTTTAGACATATTGTAGATTCCCATAAGAGTTTAGGTAAACCCTTAACCATTTGATGTTTACTCATCTCATTTAAAGAAGATGCACTTATATGTCCTAGTATTCTATGCCAAAGATCTTTTGTTTTTGAAATGCTTACTAATAGAGCCACATTTGATAATGTATCTAGAGCAAATAGACTATTTTTGTATGAACCAGAAGCTATGCATTTTCCTTGTTTTGAACTCAACTACTAAATTTTAATCCATTAATTGAGATACTGAAAGAAGACTAAAAATTAATCTAGGTACATATAGTACATTACTAATTATACCTTTTCTATTTGATAGATCAATTAAAATATCTCCTACTCCTTTGACCTCATAAGTCATATTATTTGCTATAACAACTAGTTTTTCATATTTTTCTTGAAAGGTATTGAACCATTGTTTATTTCTTGTCATATGCCTACTTGCTCCTGAATCAATATACCAATAATCCATGATTAATTTCCTTTGAGGTAGAAAACATTTTATCTCCCTAATTTATTAAATTTGCAAATTCTAAATTCCTCAAATTTCAAAATATTAAAATTTTCCTTTTTAGATTAGAAATCCTTCTCTCCAAAATCTAATATATTAAATTTTTCAAAAAATAAATTTTTGAAATAAGGTTGTAAAAACTAATTGCAAATAATATATTTTGAATTTTTCATAAATGTGGTAGAAGTCCTTATAATTCCCACCTAAATATTATTTTTCCTCTTAAATATTAATTTAAAGTACCTAAGTTTCAATGCTCTACTTAACCATTGACTTAGGGATTTATCAAATAATTACAGTAATATTACTTACCTTATCCTCTGCTTGCCAAATTAGGGCAGAATCTTTACAACTTTGAAAACGCTCATTTTCACTCTGGCAAAACATGTGTTGTTAAATGTTGCCAGTTTTGTTGACTTTACACTTGTGTAACATTCATAAGGGTTATGCATAGGGGCAAATTTTGTAAATTAGTGCTAATATTCAGATTTTCACAATAAAATTTTTACAAATTTGGGGACCCTAGAGGTCAGCCCATTTGCCCAAAAATTTTGAGATTAAATTTTTTTATGGGTTAATTCACCCCCTTATCATAAGGTTTCCCACCTAATTTTTGCCTTAAAATTATAAAAAAAAAATATCCCATCAAATTCGCCTCTTGTACCCCATTATATATAGCTAAAATGACAACAAAACTCATACAATTAAAATATTTTTTTCTTCAATAGAGAGCGATACAAAGCAAGCGAATAACACAATGCGACTAAAAAACGTGACTAGCATGAGGTGACTAATAGAAGGTGAGTGGCAGAAGGTAACTTGAATCAGGCGAGTGGCATAAGGCAACTTGCATCAGGCGAGTGGCACAAGGCGACTGACACAAGGTGACTCGTATCAGGCAACTGACATAAGGTGACTCACATATGGCAACTGACATAAGGCAAGTGGTAGAAGGTAACTCACATTAGGCAACTGGCAGAAGGCGACTAGCACTAGGCGAATGGTAGAAGGTGACTAGAACTAGGGAATTAGCACAAGGTGACTCACATCAGACGATTGGCACAAAGCGACTGGCACTAGGTGACTAGCAAAAGGTGATTAGCATAAGGTGACTGGCACAAGGTGACTAGTAGTCTGGCATAAGATGATTAGCATAAGGTAATTGGTATTAGGCGAGTGGTATAAGGTGACTAGCATAGGGTGACTGGTATAAGGTGACTGACATAAGGTAATTGGTACTTGGTGATTGGTAGAAGGTGACTGACATTTAATGATAGCCATTTATGGTAAGTTTCTTTTACCATTAATTTTCCTTTTTTAAATATTTTGTTCATGGACACTCAATAAGGAGGTTTTCCTATTATTTGGATACCAATCTCAAGCATAGTTGGATCATACATCCTGTTGTCTTGAACAACAGTTCTCTTTTACCAATTATTTTCATTTTTAAAAATGATGTTCATGTTACTCTTCTGTTTATACAGGTAAAATATCACATGCTGGTAGTGGAAATAAGGAAGACCAGTTTTTTGATAAAAGGAGTATCCTCAAATACTTTCATAATATTTTGAAATCCAATCAGCCATCAACATATGCACAAAGGTACGAATGCCTTTACTTACTAACAGTTAATTTTTGTACATTGTTAATTTTATATATAATGTCTTCATTCATTAAGAAGGGTGATTTTTGGTTGATGGCTTTATCCATTGTTTATCTATATTTTTTAACAAAAGGTATGCTTTTAAATACAATAATGATATGCAAA
Source organism: Wollemia nobilis (assembly GCA_028583015.1). Lineage (NCBI taxonomy): Eukaryota > Viridiplantae > Streptophyta > Pinopsida > Araucariales > Araucariaceae > Wollemia > Wollemia nobilis. The sequence continues at coordinate 122,338 of JAQPPZ010005051.1, forward strand.
AATTTTCTCTACAAAAAATACTATTGACCCTCGTATGCCTCCACTTCCACATATCCACGATAATGAAAAGTCCACAGATGAAATTTTTCTTAATGAAATGCAACAACAACATGAAGAGATTCCTAAAAATAACATGCCAAATGGAAAATAAAATAATAGTTCTCATGCATTCCCTACTTTTGGAGAATATTCTTCTAAAAAATTAAGTGTACAAGGTTATCTAGGTGGACAATAAATAGATCATATCAACCTGATTGGGTATTATAATTTCTATTTATTGATCCAGTTGTGTTAGAGAATAGTAGTGAGAAAATAACAAAATTTAGATGCATAATTTACAGTTGGAAACACAGAAATGATCATAGATTGCAACTCAAGAAAGATATAGTAGAAAGACATTGTGAAAAGGTTTATATAAAAACAAAAGAAAGTGATGGACCAATACAGAAAAATTATAAGTGGAAGGATGCATCAGAGTTTATACATATGAGATATGCACAAGAATATGATAAATAAATGAAACAAAAGCAAACATTGGTTGAGAAAGGTGCAACAATTCAAGCCCAATTTCAACAAATGAATAAGTTCACTTTGGTTTTAAAAAGTTTATAGTTTGTTGTTGTACTCACTATTATTAAAAAGGGTAGACGTATGTTTGATTTCATTGATTATAAATCTCTATTTCAACTAGATGATGTACAGAACCTACCCATCATCCATTGGTTAGATCGAAGTGGTTTGGAAATGGCAAAATACCTCTTATTGGTTGAGCAGGATGATCTTAAAGAGAAAGTTAAAAAAGACAAATTTCTTTCACTTTGAATTGATGAGGTGACTGTTGTTGACAACACATCTTGGATTTGCATGTATTTTTACATAGTGGAAAATCATTAAGGTAACCTCATTTACTTGGAGTAGGCAAGATGGTGTAGAATTGTAAGCCAAAAATATTTACAATGTTGTTGTAACTGGTTTAAAGGAAATAGTAGGAATGGATGAAACGGAAATAGCCACTAAGTTAATTTGTGTTGAAGTTGATGGTGCTACTATAATGCAAGGACACAGGAATGGTCTTTGTGTTTGACTACAAACATCTATTACCACATATTTGATCCTTATTCATTGCATGGCTCATAGAATGAATATTGTATACAAAATAGTGGATACATTTACAAATGTAGTAAGAGTGGAAGAGCTTGTCCGTGAAATTCATGATTATTTTTCACATAATCCAAAAATATTTTTAGAGTTTCAACAGTTTGCACTAAGAGTTACTAAAGGTAAAAAAAACTCTTAAAAGATGTAGATACTAGGTGGATTTCATTGTATCAACTGACATATAGAGTTTTCAAAGAATATCAATCATTGGCAGGGTTTATGTATGCAAATCGTAGGGTAGTTGATAAGGATAAAGATTTTCTATTTCAAATGAGTAACTTTGAAACACTTATCACATTGTGTGGTATTTTTCCAATATTGGAAGAAGTGAATAATTTGATTAAAATTGCATAAGAAAGATCGATTTATATTGTGGATTTCATTAGGGCGAGAAAACAAATTTGCATGCATATTGATATGATGTATGTGTCTGGTGAAAGTTTTATGGATCCCATGTTTGAGAGTTGGAGAGCATTAATAAATGTGAATGATCCTCAGAAATTTTTGAAGTTCAACATAAACGATCATCTATGTATTAATGTCCACAGAAAGGAAATACCTTTATATTGTTTTAGTCAGTGAATGGATATATATAAAAATGAAGTTGAACAAATGCCTATCACATACAACAGATTTCATGTAGTTGTACAAGATACAAAAATTAAATTGAAACAAATAACAAAATCATTGATAAAGGAAATAAGAGACTATTTTCAAAGAGATGAATTGCTTGAGGCTATGGGTGTGGTTAACTTGATAATATGATATCCTTGTAATGAATATCGGACTATCAATAATTTGTTTCTCAAATACATTAGCACTCTTGCTAGCCATTTCACTAAACATGTGGTAGTCAATGGTATTCAAATCAATGGCATTCTCAACAAAAATCTTTTGATAAAACAATCAAACTGTTTTGGAATGACAATGTCTACTCAAGTTTCACAACTCACTAACCGTCATGAAACAAGTACTATTTCACATTTGTGTAAAATATTACATCCAAGTAGTATCTTACAACATACTATGAGTGAATATTTTCATTTATATGAATTATTTCAAACAATGATTTTAGGATCTATGGAAGATGAAAGGGTATTTAGTGCATTATCATATGTAAAATCTAAAGTTTGAAATAGGTTGGAAAAAAATTTAGAAAATTATTTGAGAGTATGTGTCGACCTATGAGGTGGAGAAGTTTCCTTATGAAAGAGATTTGGCATATTGTAAATCTCTGGAAAAGAGAAGAGGTGTCACGAATACTTAGGATGATGAGGGTAATGGTAACATTGATCAGACTGTGATGACAAAAATTTTGGGTATGAGTACAAAATATTTTGTACAATCTGAAAAGAGTTTGTTCCACCTTCCAGCATTATAATTAAAGGATGCTTTCATTTGATTTGATTTGATTTCAACATTATAATGAAAGGAATATTGAGATTTGATTATAGTTTGAAACATGTGTTTTTTATATCATTAATCATAGAATATGAGATTAGACGTACCATTGGATACTCTGTATATCATAGCCCTTTGATTTGATTATGTATATTTGGATGAAATTGGATTATTTGATTACAAATATGTTTATTATGGAATTATTTATATCATAGATGTGTTATTGGATATTGTGTATATCATGTTATTTAAGCCTTGTTATTGGATTATTTAGTAGATTTGTATTGTATAAACCATTTATGGCAAAGTAAATATTTGTGTTGCATTTCAATAATTTCAAATTATTTCATAAAACATAAAAGAATGTTTTATTGCATTCACATAATTCAAAATTATTTATTGCATCTACACAACTAATCAAAACATCACAATATTTAAAACAAAATTTCAAAAATATAATACATTTTTTTTTGGAAATTGTCTCTTTAATTGATTTCAAAAAGATACCATTCTTTTACAATTTACAAAAAAGCTATGCAACATGTTTGGTTTTGCCTCAAAGAAAAAAACAATAGTATCCTACTTTTATTTTTGCACGGTGCATAAAGTTTCAACTACATCTACCTCAATATCCTTTGCTTCCAATGCACCAACCCTTACCAGAATTTCAGGTGTAGTGTTTATGCCTAATAGCAATATGTTAGCATATAATATATTATATGATATATTATTGTGCATATATTAATTTATAGACATAAAATTATTTAGTCGTCAATTAGTTGGGTAGTTGGGAAAATTGGTTGGTTGGTTGAACTAACCAAACCACCATAGCATTTATATTTATTCTTCCAATATTTCAATGAAATGTTAATTGGTGTTCTATCATCTACGTTCTTTATTTTTTGTATTCCTTCATGGTACCAGAGCAGAGGTGTTAGGGACAAGGATAGCATGTTTCCCAACCTAGCACTATGTGAGGAGAGGACAAGGATAGGACATTTCCCAATGCACCAGACTAACCAGACCTAATAGGACCTAACGTAGATGGGACTGACATGGGATTGACATAGACCAAAATGTAAACTAATGCAAACTTGAATCGATGCAGACTAACATAGACACTAGAAGACATGCAAATTGATGGACCAAAAGACACATAGATCGAGGTGTGACGTGTCACAAATGTGAAGGTAGTATGTGGCTGATGTGAGAGGTATTTTGATGTGGTGTTCTGATTGCTAATATGGCATTTCGTAGGGCAAGCACTGTGATGTGGCAGTTGTTGGTTCATTGACAGGGTGGGCAGTGTGACGTGTTAATTTTTGGTTTGTTGACAGGGCGGATGACAAAAGGTTGGTACAAAGGGTTTATTTCCTGAAGGTAATTGAATAACAATGTGATCTGCACTGTTTAAATTGTATCCACAGTGTAGTGATGAGCTACGTGTGGGATAAAGATCCCTATTTTTTTTATTTTTTTACCTCTTCAGGTTCCTAGAGAGGATAATACGCACAAGGTGTGTTCACTTCATCTGTCTTTGCAGGTGGATTGCTAGACAGCCATGTGTTAAGAAGGTTGGGCCACTAGAGTTCAAGGGTTCCAACCCCGCCCAGTGTCAGGCCAAAGTGTTTTTTTTGTGCCTGGAAATTTTTTTGATTTGATAAAGGACACATTGTGCCTTTCACTATTCCATCCGCTCAAATAGAGCAGTTGGTTGAGTGGCCTGTGCACAATTGTTGGTGATGCAAAGGACACGGGGTCCAATCCCACCCGTGCCACTCATTAAGAAATTTTTTGACAAAAACAATTTTTGTGCTGCAAGTTTTTTGACAAGAATTTTTTTGCTAACAAGATTTTCACATTTTTTTGTCAACCATTTTTTGCCAAAGAAGGGTCATTTTTTTTGCAAAGAAGGGGTATTTTTTTGTCAAATGAGGGCACACTAGCGCATTTTTTTTTCCAAAGCACATGCAAGCACTATTTAAGAGGTATTTTTCGACAAAAATACTTTGTTTATTCCTTTCAAGCAATTTTTTGGAGGGATAAGTTTTTTTTTTTTTGGAAATTGAAAGGGTATTGTACAATTTTTTCATCCTTGTTTATTTTCAACACAAAGGGGGGATCAAAAGCATTTTCTTTTGCAAAATTCTAAGAGAAAGGGGGGAAGAAAATTTGTTAATTTGAAAAGCACTTGTGAAAGTGAATATCTTCATTGTAATAGGTGCATTTTTGGTGGAAACTAAAACCTAGAGTGTTTAAATTTTGTAGGCACTTATGATTTTTTTGCATTTAAATTTTTTGTTTTCTTGCATTTCAATCATAAAGTAAAATATACAAAGCAAAAACAAAGAGACCCCAAATTTTACACCTATTTGTGTAATTTATTGCACAACATCATTCGGTATATACGATACCTCTTGTCCACACTTACAGGTGATGTTGTCATGCTTGGACTACTATATCTAATGCCTAATATAGCTACAAAAATGATGTCTGAGCTATTGTTCTCTATCAATCATCGGGGAGAAACAAGGTAAACCAATTTTGATATTCACTCCATTTAATACCCTAATTCTTTCTGATTGCTTGGCTTAATTTCCTCCAACTCATCAACCTTATTTCGAAGGGTTTTGAGGTAGGTGCCATAAATCTTGATCGAATTCCCTTTCACATACTCTTGCAAGTATAAATAAAGGGGGACCATTTGGTGTTATAAGGAATCTTCACAATGGCCATTGTTCACAAATATCTATTAGATTTACACTTGCTCAAAGGTTCTAATTTTACACCATGGAAGACAAAGATGAGAGCTATCCTTCAGGTTGAAGATTTGTGGGATGTAGTGACTGGCACTACAAAATGACCTAGAATAGTAGGGCCAGATCAAGAGGCCTTTGATAAAAAGGATATAATATATCTCATGTTTATTCGGCTTGCTACTACAGATGAGGTCCAACCTCATACCTATGATGTCAAGACTGGTAAGGAAGCTTGGGATGCTTTGATTACCATTTATGAAGGTAAGAATCAGTCCACTATTCTAAACCTTCAAACTCAACTACATACACTCAGTATGAAATTTGGTGAGATAGTTTATCTATTCCTATGCAGAGTCGCATAATTGAATGCTATGGGATAGACAATGGAAGATGCTCTCTTGACCTCAATCATCTTGAGAGCTTTGTTAGAATCCTATAAGGTGTTGATTACCTCTCTTAATATATCTGGTAGACAAGTTTCATTTGTATAATTGGTGAACTTGCTTCAAAATGAGGAGGCAAATCAGTTTCAGAAAGATGAAGTGCCAGATAATGCCCTCTACACTAAACAAGGGGGTAAGAAACAAGGTCATTTTCAAAAGGGAGGATCTTCATCAAAAGGAAAAGGGAAACAACATCAGCATAAAGACAAAAAATATTGCAAGATTTGTGATATAAATAACCATAACACCAATAGGTTTTGTTTTAAGAACAAACAATAGAATGACCAAGATCACAAGAAGAAGAGCAAAGGGAAATACAAACCATAGGAAAAGAATAAGCAACCCAAGAAGAATGTTGCTTATGTCGAATCAAACACAGACTCGGATTCTAATTGAGCACACAAGGTTCTCATGACTCATACTTCATCTAGATAGAAAGATATACTATGGTATATTGATTCAGGTACCAGTAAACACGTGACTGGAGATAGATTGTGGTTTGAGACATTTGAGAAAAAATAAGGTAAGCAAGTAACCATTGCTGACAATCAGAACTACCAAGTGCAGGGTGAAGGAGGTGTTTTTGTCACTCTTACAAATGGCAAATGTCATATTGAGAAAGTTCTCTATGTTTATGGATTTGTCAATCCCTCAGATCTTGGATCGAGATATGGATGTTGTGTTCAGTATTGAGAAAGGGAAAAATAGTTTTTTTATCACTAGGAAAGGAAAACATGTAGCAATAGGATCATACAAGCATGGCTTGTTCATTTTAGATGTCGTTTCAATGCCTCATGTTTCCCTAGAAATAACTACAAAGGAGGCTACTTCTTTGTGGCACAAGATATATGGGCATCTAAGTTCAGGATATTTTCTTGGGTTGAGAAAATATGAGATGGTGAGAGGTATTCCCAACTTTTCATCCATATTGTCAGTGTGCTCAGATTGCTTAGCAGGGAAGAAACACTGGGTCCTATTTGAGGTTAGCTCTTCTAGGGTTAAGAAACCTTTGGAGTAGGTACACACCGATCTGTACGATCCTATGCCAAACAGCTATGGTGGAAAGAGGTATTTTCAATTGTTTGTTGATGATTACTCATGGAAGATGTGGGTTTTATTTCTCTAATTGAAGTCAGAGGTATTTTTATACTTTCAATAGTTCAAGAAGCTTGTTTAGGAGTTAGGATGTTCCATCAAAACCCTCCACTCAGATCGAGGGGGGGAATATACCTCCAAAGAATTTTCATCATTTTTGGGATTAAGAGACAACTGACTACAACCTATACTCCACAACAAAATGGAGTTGTTGAAAGGCAGAATCGTTCCATTGTGGAAATGTTTCGATGTATGCTTAAGGAGGCAAATCTTGAGCATGAGTATTGGGCAGAAGCAGTTATTACAACATCATACCTCCTGAATAAAGTACCCATAAGATCTCTACAGGGTAAAAATCCACAAGAAGCATGAAGTGGTACAAAACCCTCCATTTCTCATCTAAGGATTTTTATATGTAAGGCATTCATGCACATACCAAAACAAAAAAGGAAGAAGTTAGATGAGAAAACCATGCAATGTATTTTTCTTGGTTATGATGAGCATTCAAAGGGATATCGGTTGATAGATCCTATAACCAAGAAAAATAACATAAGTAGAGATATAGTATTTGATGAAGCTTTCACATCAGATAACACTTCTACAGTTGTATACCTAGAGGAAGAGGAGCCTAAGAAAGAGGCTTAACCCCCACAGAACAAGATTCCAAAATGGTATACTAGTACATTAAGATATTTAAAGTTGACATCACTTCAAGATCTAACTCTAGATCGACCTTGTACTCATAGTATGACTCAACAGATGAGAGTAGAGGCATCAACTTCAAAGGTTGATGAGCTTTACCAATAATTTTATGAACTATCTATAGATGCAGAGGAAGACAAAGAAATAGATATGGATGATGAGAGGGTTTATATGTCAGCATTGGATGAAAATGAACCCACAACTATTCAAGATGCACTTAGTGAGCCTCAGTGGAAGGTTGCTATGGAAGTAGAACATACATCTCTCATGAAAAATTATACATGGAAGCTAGTAAATCTACCTTCAAGAAAGAAGCCCATTGGCAGCAAATGGGTACTCAAAGTGAAGTATAAGGTAGATGGTACTATTGATAATCATAAGGTCCATCTTGTTGCAAAGGGCTATGCTAAAAAAGAAGGCATAGATTATGAAGAAACTTTTGCCCCTACTACAAAAATGACTACTATTCGAGTACTTTGTGCCATGGTAGCTCAGTTTGGGTGGAAGTTACATCAGATGGATGTAAAAAGTGATTTATTGAATGGTGACCTACAAAAAGAAGTGTACATGACCCAACCAGAAGGATTTATCATTGAAGGGCAAGAATAGAAAGTTTGCAAGTTGGTCAAATCCTTGTATGGGCTAAAACAAGCTCCACAAGCTTAATACATCAAACTAGATAGTCACCTAGTGCAGCATGGATTCAACAGAAGTCCTTCAGATGCAAATCTCTATATCAAGAACAATGGTTTTGACATAGTAATTTTGGTGCTATATGTAGATGATCTGATCATAACATTGAATTCAGAGAGTATGATTGATGCAATAAAAGATGATTTGAAACAATATTTTGAAATGACAGATCTAGGACTTCTTCACTATTTTCTTGGTTTGGAAGTGACTCAAAAAAAAAATCATATCAGAGAAACACAAAAGAAGTATGCCAAGACATTGGTTGATAAATAATGCATGACTGACTACAAGTCTAAGGCAACTCTAATGGAGCATGGACTTAAGTTATCGTGATATGATAAATCACCACAGGTAGATGGTACTCTCTATCACAACTGGTTGGGAGTCTCACATATCTGACAAATACTAGGCCAAATATCAATTTTACTGTGAGTTATCTTTCAAGGTTCATGCAGGACCCTAAGGTGAGTCATTGAAAAGCAGCAAAGAGAGTTCTTCATTATGTTTGTCATACTATAGATTTTGGCTTGGAGTACAAGAAGAATAGCAAGTTATATTTACAGGGATACACGAACTCATACTATGTTGAATCCATTGATGATCGTAAGTCGACCTCTGGATACATTTTCCATAGTGGATCTAGTCTTGTCTCTTGACACAGTAAGAAGCAGCGGGTGGTTGCTTTATCATCTACAAAGGCAAAAAACTTATTTTAGCCCATACACAGATTTGACCAACTTGCAAACTTTCTGTTCTTGCCCTTCAATGACAAATCCTTCTGGTTGGGTCATGTACACTTCTTCTTATAGGTCACCATTCAAGAAACACTTTTTACATCCATCTGATGTAAATTCCACCCAAACTGAGCTACCATGGCACAAAGTACTCGAATGGTAGTCATTTTTGTAGTAGGGGCAAAAGTATATTCATAATCTATGCCTTCTTTTTTAGCATAGCCCTTTGCAACAAGACAGGCCTTATGCTTATCAATAGTACCATCTACCTTATACTTCACTTTGAACACCCATTTGCAACCAATGGGCTTATTTCCTGAAGGTGGATTTACTAGCTTCCATGTATGATTTTTCATGATAGATGTATGTTCTTCTTCCATAGTTGCCTTCCACTAAGTCTCACTAAGTGTATCCTAAACAGTTGTGGGCTCATTTTCATCCAATGTTGACATATAAACCCTCTCATCATCCATATTTGTTTCTCTATCTTCCTCTACGTCTACATATAGTTCATCAAATTATTGGCAAAGCTTGTCAACCTCTGAATTTGATGTCTTTGCTCTCATCTACTAAGTCATACTATGAGTACAAGATTGATCTAGAGTTAGATCTTGAGGTGATGTTAACTTTGAATCTCTCAATGTACTAGTATACCATTTGGAACATTATTCTATGGGGGTGTAACCTCTTTCTTAGGCTCCTCTTCCTCTAGGTATACAATTGTAGAAATGTTATCTGATGTGAAAGCTTCATCAAATACTACATATCTACTTATGTGAGTTTTATTGGTCATAGGATCTATCAACCTATATCCCTTTGAATGCTCATCATAACCAAGAAAAATGCATTGCAGGGTTTTCTCATTTAACTTCTTCCTTTTCAATTTTGGTATGTGCATGAATGCCTTACATTCAAAAACCCTTAGATGAGAAATGGAGGGTTTCATACCACTCCATGCTTCTTATGGAGTTTTTCCCTATAGAGCTCTTGTGGGTGCTCTATTCATGAGGTATGATGTTGTACTCATTGCTTCTGCCAAATACTCATGCTCAATATGTGCCCCCTTAAGCATATATCAAACCATTTCCACAATGGAATGATTCCGTCTTTCAGCAACTTCATTTTGCTATGGAGTATAGGTTGTGGTCAGTTGTCTCTTAATCCCATGTTCTTTTAGAAATTATGAAAATTCCTTGGAGGTATATTCCCCCCTTGATCTGAGTGCAGGGTTTTTATGGAACATCCTAACTCCTTCTCAACAAGCTTCTTGAACTATTGAAAGTACATAAATACATTTAACTTCAATTGGAGAAATAAAACCCACATCTTCCATGAGTAATCATCAACAAACAATTGAAAATACCTCTTTCCACCATAGTTGTTTGACATAGGACTGCACAGATCGATGTGTACCAACTCCAAAGGTTTCTTAGCCCTAGAAGAGCTAACCTCAAACGGTACCCGATGTTGCTTCCCTACTAAGCAATATGAGAACACTATAAATATGGATGAAAGGTTGGGAATACATCTCACCATCTCATATTTGCTCAACTCGAGCAAATATATTGAACTTAGATGCCCATATATCTTATACCATAGATAAGTAGCCTTCTTTGTAGTTGCTACCAGGGCAACGTGAGGCATTGAAACAACATCTAAAATGAATAAGCCATGCTTGTATGATCATATTGCTACATGTTTTCCCTTCCTAGTGATAAAACACCTCTTTTTCTCTTTCTCAACACTGATTACAACATCCATATCTCGATCTAAAATCTGAGGGACTAACAATAAATTGTTAGCCAATACAGGAACATAGAGAACTTTGTCAATATGACATTTGACATCTAGAAGAGTGATAGAAACATCTCCTTCACCCTGCACTTGGTAGGTCTAGTTTTTAGCAATGGTTACTAGCTTACCTTCCTTTTCCTCAAATATCTCAAACCACGATCTATATCTAGTCATGTGTTTACTGGAACCTGAATCAATATACCACACTGCATCTTTCTGCTTAGATAAAGTATGAGTTATGAGCACCTTGTGTGATCGCTCAAAATCTGAGTTTGATTCTGATTCAGCATAAGCAAGATTCCCCTTGGGTTTCTTATTATTTTTCTATTTTTTGTATTTTCCTTTGCCCTTCTTCTTGTGATCTTGGTCATTCAATTGTTTGTTCTTAAACCAACACCTGTTGGTGTTATGGTTATTCATATCACAAATCTTGCAATATTGTTTATCTTTGTGTTGATGTTGTTTCTTTTTTCCTTTTGATGAAGATCCTCCCTTTTGAAAATGACCTTGTTTCTTACCCCCTTGTTTGGTGTAAAGGGCATTATATGGCACTTCATCTTTTTGAAACTGATTTGCCTCCTCATTTTGAAGCAAGTTCACCAATTCTACAAATGAAACTTGTCTACCAGATACATTAAGAGAGGTAATCAACACCTTATAGTATTATGGCAAAGCTCTCAAGATGACTGAGGTCAAGAGAGCATCTTCCACTGTTTGTCCCATAGCATTCAATTTGGCTTTCAATTCTGCCACTCTACATAGGAATAGATCAACTATCTCACCATATTTTATATTTAGTGTATGTAGTTGATTTTGAAGGTTTAGAATAGTGGACTGATTCTTACCTTCATAAATGGTAATCAAAGCATCCCAATCTTCCTTACTAGTCTTGGCATCATAGATATGAGGTTGGACCTCATCTGTAGTAGTAATCAGAATAAACATGAGACATATTCTATCCTTTTTATCAAAGGGCTCTTGATCTGGACCTGCTGTTCTAGGTCATTTTGTAGTGCCAATCACTACATCCCACAAATCTTCAACCTAAAGGATAGCTCTCATCTTTGTCTTCCATGGTGTAAAATTAGAACCTTTGAGCAAGTGTGAATCTGACAGATATTTGTGAATAGTGGCCATTGTGAAGATTCATTATAACACCAAATGGTCCCCCATTCTTTATACTTGCAAGAGTACATGAAAAGGAATTCGATCAATATTGATGGCACCTATCGTAAAACCCTTCGAAAGAAGGTTTATGAGTTGGAGGAAATTAAGCCAAGAAATAAAAAATAATTAGGGTATTAAATGGAGAGAATATCAAGATTTGGTTTACCTTATTTCTCCTCGATTATTGATAGAGAACAATAGCTCAAAAATAATTTTTGTAGTTATATTAGGTGTTAGATACAGTAGTCCAAGCACGACAACATCACTTGTAAGTGTGGACCAGAGGTATCGTATATACCGAACGTTGTTGTGCAATAAATTGTACAAATAGGTGTAAAATTTGGGGTCTCCTTTTTTTTACTTTGTATATTTTACTTTATTATTGAAATGCAAGAAAAAAAAAAATTAAATGCAAAAATAATCACAAGTGCCCACAAAATTTAAACACTCTAGGTGTCAGTTTCCATCGAAAATGCACCTATTACAATGCCAATTTTACAATGAAGATATTCACTTCCACAAGTGCTTTTCAAATCAACAATTTTTCTTCCCCCCTTTGTCTTAGAATTTTGCAAAAAAAATGCTTTTGATCCCCCCTTTGTGTTGCAAAATAAACAAGGATGAAAAAATTGTACAATACCCTTTCAAGTTCCAAAAAAAAACTTATCCCTCCAAAAAATTGCTTGAAAGGAATAAACAAAGTATTTTTGTCGAAAAATACCTACTAAATAGTGCTTCCACATGCTTTGGAAAAACAAATGTGCTAGTGTGCCCTCCTTTGACATAAAAATACCCCTTTGCAAAAAAAATGACCCTTCTTTGGCAAAAAATGGTTGACAAAAAATTGTCAAAATCTTGTCAACAAAAAAATTCTTGTCACAAAATGTGTTATTGTCAAAAAATTGCTTAATGAGTGGTGCAGGTGGGATTGGACCCCACATCCTTTGCGTCACTAACAATTGTGCACAAGTCACTCAACCAACTACTATATCCGAGTGGATGGAACAGTGAAGGCATAATGTGCCCTTTATCAAGTCAAAAAAAAATTGGGCACAAAAAAAATACTTTGGCCTGGTGCTAGACGGGGTTGGAACCCTTGACCTCCAGTGGCCCAAACTCCTTAACACACAGTTGTCTAACAATCCGCCTACGAAGGTAGATGAAGTGAAGAACACACCTCGTGCGTATTATGCTCTCTAGGCAATTGAAGAGGTAAAAAAAAATAAAAAACATAGGGATATTTATCCCACATGCAGCCCATCGCTGCACTATGGAGATAATTTAAACAATGCAGAGCACATTGTTATTCGATTTTCTTTGGGTAATCAACCCTCGATACCAACCTTTTGTCACTTGCCCTATCAACAAACCAATAACTACCACATCATACTGCCTGCCCTGTCAACAAACCAATAACTGCCATGTCACACTGCTCGCCCTATAAAATGCCATATCAACAATCAGACTGCCACATCATAATACCTCCCGCATCAGCCATGTACTACCTTCACATTCATGATATGTCACACCTCGATCTATTTGTCTTCTAGTCCATCAATTTGTGTGTCTTCTAGTGTTTGTGTTAGTCTACATCGATTCAGGTTTGCATCAGTCTGCATCGATTTTTGGTCTATGTCAGTCTCGCATCAGTCCTGTCTGTGTTAGGTCCTATCAAGTATGGTCAGTCTGGTGAATTGGGAAATGTGCTATCCTTGTCCTCTCCTCGTCTAGTGCTAGGTTGGGTAATGTGTCATCATTGTCCCTAGCACCTTAATATTTCATTGAAATCTTGGAAGAATAAATATAAATGCTATGGTGGTTTGGTTAGTTCAACCAACCAACCAATTTTCCCAACTACCCAACTAATTTGCAGCTAAATGAGTTTATGTCTATAATGTAATATTTTTTATTATTATTTGTGGAAAACATCCCAAAAGGGATGTCAATTTTGGGTAAGACCCAAGGAAGCAGGGGTATCCATTCCGTCAAAAATGCCCAAGACTCGGACCTGGCCTACCACCTTTGACATACTCAAGGAGCAAACAAACACACAAAACCAATTTAAAAATAAGCAAATAACAACAAAAATAATAAAATAAAATAAAAAACATGCTCCTTGAGTGTGTCAAAAACAAAAGCACAACCAAACACGCACAATAAGATAAAAGAAACCATAACACAAACCACATAGAAAAACACAAGAACCACATAATAAAACACAAACAAGACAAAAAAAATTGTCTATAATGTAATATATGCACAATAATATATCATATAATATATTATAAGCTAACGTCCCCCCTTATTACATTATTGGTAAATACAAAGAGCATTGCAAAACAATTCAAATTTGACATGTGCAAGTGCCTTGGTGAAAATATCTGCAACTTTCTCATCAGTGGAAATGTACTGGAGTTGTATGTGATGTTTTGGAACTTCATTGCGAATGAAATGTCATCGAGTGTCGATGTGTTTGGTACGATCATGAAATATTGGATTCTTGATGAGATTCAAAACACCTTGATTGTTGTAAAACAAATAAAGTGGAAGATTCTTCAAAAGACCCATGTTTGTAAGAATGCAACTTAACCATATTATCTCATAGACTACTCCACTTGTTGCATGATATTCTGCCTCTGTAGATGATAAAGAAACCACCCATTGCTTCTTACTCTGCCAAGAGACAGGACTAGATCCAAGATGGAAAATGTATCCAAAGGTCAATTTACAATCATCAATGGATCCGATATAGTCTGAGTCTGTGTATCCCTGTAAATAGAACTTGATATTCTTATTGTACTCCAAGCCAAAATCTGTAGTACCATGGACATAATTAAGAACTCTCTTTGCTACTTTCCAATGACTCACCTTAGGTTCCTGCATGAACCTTGAAAGATAACTCACAGTAAAATTGAGATTTGGCCTAGTATTTGTTAGATATATGAGACTCCCAATCAGTTGGTGATATAGAGTACCATCTACCTGTGGTGATTTATCATATCATGATAACTTAAGTCCAGGCTCCATTGGAGTTGCCTTGACTTGTAGTTAGTCATGTGATATTTATCAACCAATGTCTTGGCATACTTCTTTTGTGTTACTCGGATATGATTCTTTTTCTGAGTCACTTCCAAATCAAGACAATAGTGAAGAAATCCTAGACCTATCATTTCAAAAGATTGTTTCAAATCATATTTAATGCATCAATCATACTCTCTGAATTCCCTGTTATTATCAGACCATATACATATAGCACCAAAATCACTATGTCAGAACCATTGTTCTTGATATAGATATTTGCATCTGAAGGACTTCTGTTGAATCCATGTTGCACCAGGTGATTATCTATTTTGATGTACTAAGCTCGTGGAGCTTGTTTTAGCCCATACAAGGATTTGACCAACTTGCAAACTTTCTATTCTTACCCTTCAATGAAAAATCCTTCTGGTTGGGTCATGTACACTTCTTCTTATAGATCACCATTCAAGAAAACACTTTTTAAATCCATCTGATGTAACTGCCACCCAAACTGAGCTACCATGGCACAAAGTACTCGAATGGTAGTCATTTTTGTAGTAGAGGCAAAAGTCTCTTCATAATCTATACCTTCTTTTTGAGCATAGCCCTTTGCAACAAGAAGGGCCTTATGCTTATCAATAGTACAATCTGCCTTATACTTCACTTTGAACACCCATTTGCAGCCAATGGGCTTCTTTCTTGAAAGTAGATTTACTAGCTTTCATATATGATTTTTCATGAGAGATGTATGTTCTGCTTCCATAGTAGCCTTCCACTGAGGCTTAGTAAGTGCATCCTGAATAGTTGTGGGCTCATTTTCATCCAATACTGACATATAAACCCTCTCATCATCTATATCTATTTCTCTATCTTCCTCTGCATCTACAAATAGTTCATCAAATTATTGGAAAAGCTCATCAAACTCTGAAGTTGATGCCTCTGCTCTTATCTACTAAGTCATACTGTGAGTACAATGTCAATTTATGTATGCCTAGGTTGATCACTCCTGAACACACACGACACCACGGCCCCAAGTCCCACTTGGCCGACGCGGACTACGCCTTCTTCCTGCTTTGCACCTGTCAAACACTTAGCCAAATATTTATATAGCGGAAGCAAACACTCAATGGGTTAGCACAAGCACAAGTATATCACTTCTGGTAAATCTTAATAGCAACAAGCATTCACCACACTTAGCCAACACAATGAGAAGCACAACGACATGTTGTTTATTTGATAGTAATTTTGGCAAAATGGCCTTACACTGCTTGAACGTGGAGGCTTACAATGGTGGGGCAAGGTGCCCGCAATCAACGCCAACACACGCCAAGTCTTTAACCAACCGTACCGGAAAACCCACGGAACGGACTCAAGCCCAACAGCACAGGACCTAGCCCCAAGCGCCCAACAACACAGGACTTAGCCCCAAGCACCCAACAACACAGGACTTAGCCCCAAGTGCCCAACAACACAAGCCACTTCGTTCAACACACTGACACAATACTCACAAGGGACCACCCAATGCCCAAGCAACCCACTCTAGAAAATGAACAAGGCACCTGGTCGATATCGCAAGTGTCCAACCTTACCCCAATAAAATCAGACAATCAGCTTCTCTCAATTGTGACACAATCCCTTTGACTTCACAACAACAACAAGGTAACGCACAATGCAATGACTAAAAGTGATGAGGAGGCTTGTGGACAAGTGTGAGCGACTAATAAACCTTCTTCCTTCGTTGGATCTTCTCTAAATGGTACATTCAATTATTTCTCCTTTTCTTTTAATACAACCTCCACATCTAGGCCCTTATCTTTGATAAACTTCTTCATCCAATTGTTTTCTCTAACAGTGTATTACAATATTTTTTCACTTCAATAGCATTAGTCACACTAATTTTTACAGTCTTAATAAATGTTTTCATGGCACTGACTTGCTACCTTAAGTGTTGATAATTAGATTGCCAAATAGAAGATAAAAGGTTAATATTTATAACCAAAATATATTTAAGAAAAAATGATTTGCAGTTTTATGTAAAACTTACATCAACGATAAGTCTTGCAATTTCTAAAGCTACTACTTTTTTTCTTATCTAGTTTCCATTCATTGAAATATGCCTAGGCCTCAGCATTGAGGTTTTCTAATCGATCCAGCATAATAACCAGAACTTCATCACTATATGTAGACTCAGCTTGCATAGTGCCAGATTCAGCTTTACGTAACAAAGCATCAAGGTTTTATGGCTCATTCTCCATCTTTAAAAATAGCTCCTTTCTATTTGAAAAAATATTGTATTGCGAATTTATTGCTTTTATCAAAACCTTGGCACGATATTCCCAATATTTTAATCTATCAATATCTACAAGTAGACTATTATTTACTATAGCCTTACATCTATTGGCTAATAAAACTTATTCTGGAAAACTAACTTTAGCATCATCGTTCAGATGATGATGGTTGTTGACTTGCTAGGGGGGAAGAGGAAACTCCAACAACATCTGCCTGAACATTGTCTTATGCTTCATCATAGATCTCTAGATCCTGAAACATATCACTTACTTTTAATAGGAAATTTTCAATATTTATATCCTAATAAATAAAATCATCATCAAGATTCCCATAGGGCATTTGAGACGCGCTCTCTACATTTGAAAAATTCTTAAGGGTTAAAATTGGGAACACAAAAATATTAGACTGAGATACATTGTGTTTCTGGGAAAGACTTTTGGTTCCCGGAGATGATGGTGTGAGAAACTATTTTCCACGCATGCGAGATTGGATCCTCACCGGTGACTGTTGTAGATGGACAGGGACTTATTGTGGCACTTTTTGTCAGTGTGTTTTCGGTTGTGCAAACAGTGGCTGCATCTTTTTTAGTCTTTTGAATGTAACCCTTGCATCTACAAAATTTCACATGAAAATATAAATTAAAATTAGTGTAAAAAATAATGTCATAAAAAGAGATTAATTTTAACCAAGCTTACCAGACTTAGACTCTGCATTCATTGTTGATGCAACCATTTGCCCTTGCTTTGAAAACATTTAAAATATTTCCTCAAACTAAATATAATTTTAAATCATTAAAATACATCATTTTAAATAGTACTTTTGAATAATAAGGTTACCTTGTGAGCTAGAGATTACTTCTTCAACATTGACTACAACACATCCAGAAGTAACAAGAGCCGTAGGTGTATGTTGAAACTAATCACCATGAAACCTCCCACGTTTAGAGGGAGATACTTGTGATGATTGTGATTGTGTCAGAATCAGCAGACGCTTCTTGAACCCTAAATGTGACATCCCTTTTATTGGAAGATTGAGCTACTTTTTTCTGCTTTCAAAAGAAAATTAGAAAATAACAAGATTGATTGAAAAGAAAGAAAACAAAAATTATTCCAAAAAATAATTTTACCTATATTTCATTCTCTATCATGCCAATAGCCAACAAGCTTGGGTGCAATGCAGTTGGAGGAGGGCTATTTTGAATATTGAAATATGCTTCATTAAAAAGACAAAGAACAAAGTTGTTGGTTGTTACTGTATATGAAGACTAAATTTTTTGGGCACTCAAAAGGTCCTTTTCAATGCGGTTGGAAATGTGTGTGGACCAATCATATCTAATGCCACCAATACATTGAATCAATAAGGATAATGCCAAAAACAATATTTCTGTAGGTTGCCCTTGCAAAATAAGTCTTGCCTGGAAAATTTCAATGCAAGCATGAAAAAATTTGTCTCCAACGTTGGAAATGTTTAAATCCCTTTTCGACTTAGAAGAATTAACTAAAAAAAATGGAGAACATGATTAGAAAATAGAAATTACAATAGGGAGAACATTATTAGAGAATGAAAACTACAATACATCAAAATTGAAGAAAAATAAAATCTAAATTTAAAAATATACCTTTCAAATTATTTCAATGGATAGCATATTTGGATGCTAGCTCTTGTTTTTCATCTTCAGTCAAGACGTACTGGTTTTTCACTAGGTGACCATCCGTAAATGGTAGCCTTGTTAGTCGCTATACATCTGAGGGTTTAACAAAAAAACAATATCCTTGTTATCCACTTTGATCTTAATAGTGGACTCATCATGGTTGTAGCAACTAACTATCCATTGCATCAGGGTAATGTTGATGTTTTACTATAGCATCTTCATTACTCCTACAACTCTGAAGGAGTAAACCCATTCAGAATCTCTTCTAGCAATGCTGAAAATGTTCTTAATATTGGGGTAGTAGTAGTTCTTGAATGGCACTCTGGAAGGCAAAGGAGAGGAAGAGCTAGCCATTTTTGTACTAAAACAATCTAAAAAATTCTCTAAAAATAGTTTTAAAATGGTCTAGAAATGTCCTAGAAAACATTCGAAAAACCATTAGAAAACGCTATGGAAACACCCTGGAAAACATTGTGAAAACCATTTGAAAACACTATGAAAAACCTCTGAAATGCTCTGAAAACCATCTGAAACCACTATGGAAAATGCTCTAAAAATGTTGGAAAATGCTCTAAAATTGCTCTGGAAAATGTTGTGGGAAAGGTAAAAAATGACCCTACCTTTTTTTATAGAAGTTTGCATGGTTGAAGCCTATGGATGTAAGACATGTGGCAGAGAAGAGGGTACATGATAACTCCTTATTGACGATATTTGATGATCATTGTTTTTCAATCACCATCCACCACTTGCCATATGCTAGTCACCATTTACCAGTCACCATCTGCCAATCACCATCTACCAGTCGCCAGATGCCAATCATCAGATACTAGTCACCATATGACACTCATATTATACTAATTGCCATCTACCACTCACCTACCAATCACCATCTGCAATTCATCATATGCCAGTCACCATATTCACCATCTACCACTCACCTTCTATCGCTTGCCATCTTCCAGTCGCCATATGCCAATCACCTTTTATCACTTGCCATCTACCACTCACCTTCTACCACTTACCATCTGCCACTTGCCATCTGCCACTCACCATTTGCCAATCGTCATATGCCAATCGCCATCTGCCACTCGCCATATACCACTTGCCATATGCTAGTTGCCATCTACCACTCGCCTTCTACCAATCACCTTCTACCACTCGCCTTCTGCCACTCACCTCCTTATGCCACTTACCTTTTGTCAGTCATCTTCTACCACTCACCTTCTTCCAATCATCTTCTGGAACTCGCATTCTACCTCTCACCTTCTACCACTTGCATTTTGCCACTCGCCTTCTGCCACTTGCCATTTAAAAAATTTGATAGTTTTTATGCAAATTTTTTAAAAATTCACCATATTTTGATAAATTCTCTATAAAATTTTGAAAAATTTACCCTGAAGTTTATACACGATTTGCCTAGATTCGCCTTGATTTTACAATTACTTTTTTGGTACTACCCTTATGCATAACCCTGATATTCATGCAAGAATATTTCCCTAAGCTTTCAATACCTCCATGTGTTACTGATTTTGACTATAGTAGTAAAACTTCATAAATAAGATGCTTCAACATCTTAGCGCTTCAATTTTTTGCTTTAGCTAAATTGAACTTCTTAGGAGATATCACTCTAGTCAAACTGCTCATGACTATTCTTTCCCTACACATGAGCTTCCAATTAGCTTTTCTTATTTAGGTGCTCTAGTTGGCTTACATAGGTGCTTCAAATCACCCAGATACTCAAGCACTTAATCTTTGCTTTGGCTTGCCTATCTCCCTTAGTCACTTTAACTTTGCTTATCTTGTTATAGCTTACCTAACTCCTTTAGACTTCTCAACTTGTTTGTCTCTACTTTACTGCTATACTTTTCAAAAACTATATTTCAAAAAATATTTTGCTTTAACTTTCAAAAATAATCTTTGCTTTCAAAATATTTTATAGAAAGCTTGGATGCTTTCACTTCTTACTTTTCTTATTCTACTTACAATTTTACCTAAGCTCTTCTATCTTCCTTTTTTTCTTTCTTTATCTCAGGTTCTAGCATGAGTTCTTCTTGCTTCTTTCTTTTTCTCTCAAGTACAAGCCTGAGTTCTTCTATCTTCTTTTTTTTCTTCTTTCGTAGGTTCTATCTTGAGTTCTTCAATATATTCTAC
The DNA here is from genome assembly GCA_028583015.1 of Wollemia nobilis. NCBI lineage: Eukaryota > Viridiplantae > Streptophyta > Pinopsida > Araucariales > Araucariaceae > Wollemia > Wollemia nobilis. Next base: position 143,393 of record JAQPPZ010005051.1, read on the forward strand.
ACCCTTCTTGAGACTACAACCTTATATGTGCACTATCTTATCAGGGTCAAATATGTCAAAAATTTAAAGTCCTAAAAATTTTCTCAGGTGGATTTTGGCCACTCAATATGTGGTTCTCTACTTTCAGAGATAATCCAAAAAATCAAGGTGACTTTTGATTTATCCCCTTAATTAAATCTTCAAGTCGAGTCCTAGTATTCACTTCTTTTTTGAGTGGAGAGACTTTAGCATATAATAACATTTTCTAAAATTTTAATAAATAAATTTATCAATCTATGAATTCAAAATTAGTGGTAATATAAGTCTACATTTTTTCACGTGACTCTAAATATAAATTTACACCGAAGACTTCCTTTGATGCTCAATAGAGTCTACTTGAAGTAGCTCTAATACCATTGTTGGCTTTTAAGCCAGATTATCTTAGTCCCAATATTTTGGATCTAGAGTAGACTCAAATATAAGAGCAATCAATATATAATATGACCAATATAATTAATAATAATATTCATAAAAATGACAAATATGAATATAAATGGCCAAAATCATTCATGCAATAACATGAAGAACACTTATAGTATAATTGCTCAAAATATGCATACAAGATTCAATATTCATGCTTGAATATTTCATACATTTTCTAGATACATTTCATGGATCTTTGTCTCCATTATATAACCTTAGAAAGGTGACTCTTCAATACTTGACTATTGCACTTCTCACATATCCAAGAGTTGCAACCTTTCCTATTCCATACATAAGATAAATACTCACATGTCCTTTAGCTTCTTATCTTGCCACTTGTATACATGACTCTTGACTCTTTACATACTCTAATATATGACACTTGTGCACATTTTGAACATAGATAAAAGGGAAGTATAAAACATGTATCAAATAATGTAATATTCTCTAATAGTTAGAGTTGCTTGGGAGAGACCCAACCTAGATCCCCTCTGATTTTCCTTGAGAATTTTGGAATATTTCAATAGATATGAGGCCGATGTGGCCTCTATTTTACCATGTTAATCCATTTTTATGTATTTATATATGCTTGACCAATGAAGTGGAGATAAGTGGTAGTAGTTAGGTAGACAAGAAGAGCTAAAGTGGTGAACCACAATTGGAGCACAATAGCAAATCTAATTTTACTAAGTGGTAGGTCAATATTGGCACTTGCAACCCTACGATTTGAACAATTTAATTTTTATTGCTTTGGGGTCCATTAGGGAGAATCTTTTCAAGGCAATAAATTTTGCATACAAACACATTTTGAGCCCTTTTTTTTAAATCTCATGATTTTCAAGCTTTATGCACTAGTTGCATCCGTTCATGGATCCAGTATAGTGTTAGGGGTGAAATTATGTAAGATGGACCATAAAGACCTATTCACTAGGTGAAACTACGATGTTTGGTCAACTCAGATGATTGGCCTACTACAAAGTAAGAACCTATGATGCAACTTTCAAGAAGATAAAAGTAACGGTTCTTGATGATGAAACCCTCCATCAAAAGGAAGAAGATTTTCTTGGACTAATTTCCTTTCTTAGTAAACTAGAGTTGTTTTTCCACATCAAAGAGGAGGGTGACCCTATTAAGGTATGGTCAAAACTCCATACGCTTTTTGGGAAAGTTAATACTACTAAAGTAAATCACTTCAAACTTGAACTTTCTTCTCTTAAATTGGTTGATTTTGATCACATTGAGGACTATATTGTGAGATTCAAGGCTTTGAAGAAAGATATTACATCTTCTAGAGGTAAAAATAAAGATGATGCAAAATGTGTTAAGATTGTCCTTACTAATCTGTATCCCTATTTTCAAATATTGAACCTAATGGTTCATATGATATCTATGTTATTGGAATCTCATAAGACTCTTACTCTTCATAAATTGTTTTATCTCCTAGTTCACTTTTATATAGCAATGCAAAATTATGATGGGACTCCACAAATACATGCTCATGCAAAGAATTCTAGATCTAAGGAGGCTATGACTTAGGGGCTCAGTAACTAGGCTAAGTCTTCAAAAAATAAATACCACTTGCAAATATTATAAGAGGTGGGGACATCCAATGAAGAATTGTTTATTGAATTTGCAAAGGATTGAAGTTGAGTTCTTAAAGTTAGATGGACATCTTAGAAATTATGAAAAATATTTGTAAGGATTTGTCTCAACTACAAAGGTCCAATAGAGCATCCATTATGGAGGTAAGATATTATTGTCTATAATGTCTTATCTCCTTAGCCTCTCAATTCAAATTATAAGGGGAATGTTGAAATTTCAATTTGATTCTTTGTCAAGCCCAACATTGTGTGATGTATTGGATAGGCCTAAAGGTATTTTATTGTATAACGTATTTATTATTTTAAATATGTTATTATGTAATCCCAATGGGGTATGGTTAACATTGTTATTTTTAAATCATATTTATTATTTGTAATTAACCTAAAGCCCACTAGTTATGTCGACTTAGGTTAAACTTTATGATCTAATTAGGATTTTGATATTGTTATAAATACCCCCTTACACTCACCATTTGATCATAAGAGCGTTGTATACTATTATCTATGGATATAGTGATTATTTATGGCACCTACAAGTACCTACCAAATCCTTTTATTTTTTATTCTTTGTATAAGATTTAAGTGTAAGGTTTGCTTCTATTCATTTTGAAAGCATTGTGAACTTCAATAGTAAATTAGTGATTAGGTATTGTTATAGATATCCCCCACCATTCCATCCATTATATCAAAGTGTAGTGATTATTTTTTTTTACATTGTGGAATCGGCAGCTACCACGAATTCAAGCAGGTTGTTCGTATTTTTATGGCCACCATAGTATTCTACGATGTCCACCCCAGAAGCTACCACACAGATCTTCGTGTAGTCCGCCCCTATAACCACCATGCCACGATCATTTTAAACCTTTTACATTTCTGAAAGCACTAAGAAAGGGACAAGCGTTCAGTCCGATGAGGTCCAAGATTTAAACCTTGGACCTTCGCCCCCCTTACAATGTTTGGGAAAACCAATTGGTCTACACTTCGAACCTAAAGTGTAGCAATTCTTATCTACAAATAATATAGTGATTATTTACACTGCCTAGGGCACCCATTATATATTTATGTCTTTCATCATTTTTATGCTTTGTGTATAAGATTTAAGTGGATAGATTGCTTCTATTCATATTTGGAAATATGTGTGAATTCCAACAATATTGGTATTATTACATCTTGACTATTATACATGTATTGCTTGGAAAATTTTGAAATTGATCTTCTCCTTGAAAGTTGAGGAAATTTAACCAATTGAACTAATGTCATTTGATAATTTTCTTTAAACATGTGATACATTATATTGTTTTTAATTTTATCCTTAAGATTATATTTTTGGCTGAATGGGAATCTAGATATCACTTTAATAATTAAGTTAAATCTTAAATTTATTAATAATGAGTGTAAATATTCAAAGATTTGTGAATATAAAAGAGTTTTACATGGTTTGTGTGATCTTGTCAAAATTTTTAATTTATTAACAAATTGAATAAACACTATTATATAGAAATAATTAAGAAATAATATGTTTAAATATCTAAAAGTAATATATGAGATATATTTTTCTTATTTTATAAATGAATTAACAATAACTAAATAATTATAAATGTCCACTAGATTCACATTTAGGCTTAATAAGCAATAAAAAATTAAAGAAAAATGTTAATGAACTCGATTAGAAAAAAGAAAGAGGCAATTTAATAGTTTGTAACTTTTTACCATAAATGCCCTTTAAGATGGTTATTGATAAATTGTTTGTTATACCTTTTCTATCATAACATTGATAAGCAAATAATTTATTAGTCTCATGAAGCAAGAGGTTGCAACTTTTGGTTAGGTCAAAATAACCATGGCATCCATCTATATTTAAATAATAAAATGGTTTAGATCCTACACCTATAATAATGTATATTCGAGTCTGTATAGATTTGAAGATTAAATAAGTGTAGATTTTTTTCGATGAGATTGATGAAGGTTTTTTAAAAGCAAGTGATTGTGCGAGGGTTTCATCTGTGTTGAGTGCAAGCAGCTCCAGAGGTTATTTTTTGGGGTCTTTGAGCTCTAGCAATCAATATTTTGATGGAACTTTGATTGTCAAGCTAGATATGGGCATCATTCAGAATAGCACAGAAGATCTAGAAAAAAAGAGGACTAATTTATCATTTCTTGGGTTTTTGTTCGAGCCTATCTGCTTTCAAATTTTGGGCTGCAAAAAACTATAAAAAAAAAGGTAAGTTACAAATATCTATTTATCCAAATGGTTATTTTCTTATTTTATTTGCTAATAATGAAGATAGAGAGAAAACAATTCAAGGGGGTCCCTGGTTCTTTGGAAGAGCGAGGCTTTTCATGAAGCTTTGGCATACTAAATTTAAAGTTGAAGAAGAAATGTCTTCTATAGATCCTGTGTGGGTTAGACTCTTTGGGAACTTTTATGATGATTGTTGATTGTACTAAAAAATTTAAACATATTATTTATACTTGGATTTGTGTTTTAATGGATTTTTACAAACTCCTACCTGAAAAGGTCTTATTACAATTTGGGAAGGACACTTGGGAGCAAGTGTGGGCTATGAGAACAATCATTTTTATTGTAGAATTTTCCATGAATATGGTCATTTGGCTAGTTTTTACCCAAATAATTTTCTAGATCAAAAGAAAGAGGATACAAACTTAACAGGTTTACAAATGCCTAAGAAGAAGAACACTAAAAAAATAAGTTATGAAGGATCAATCGAAGTTATCAGCTAATCTATTTGAAATTCTTTCCACAAATGATATCCCAGGTGAAGAAGATGAAATAATGGAGAAATAAATCTTAGAAATACAATTTAAATATGCAGGGAAGGACTCTGATACATTGATGTAAATTAAAGGTTTTCAACAGGAAAAAAGGAGGAAATATACACAAGAAAAACAATCTTTTAAATGTTGAGACTTCAAATAATACAGGTCCCAAGATAGACTCTATTGAACCTTCCAGTAACAATTGTCTTTGTACATGCATTCTTCAAGGTTAGAAGCCATCCCAGATTTAATTGGGGTAAGCCAAGAAATAGGAAAAAATAACTAAATATGGATTCTAACCAAAAGGTAGGTTGCAAGACTAGTCAACATCATATGGTAAAAGAAGGTGAAAGCTTGTAGAGGAAGGTAATATTAATGCTCTTACTAGTTTTTTAGCCTTGGTATTAATGAAGATCATCACTTGGAATATTAGAGGACTCAAAGTGAGTTTTTAAAAACAAAAAAAAATAGAAGAATGATTCAGACAAACCATCCACATATTGTTTTCCTTCAAGAAACAAAGATGTCAATAGATAAATTGGATTCAATTGCTAGTAAAATATGGCTAGTTGGAAAAGTTGCTTCCCTCAATTCCTAGGGGAATTCTGGTGGCATTGCTTACCTTTGGGACCCAAAAGAGGTAGTTATTCACCATATGATTGGTAGTTGGAGTCTTTTGGCTATAGCTATTCAAAGTAGACATTCTAACCAAATTATACTTTGCACAACTGTTTATGCTCTGACTACTTTGGAGGAAAATAGAATACAATGGAAGGATATAACCTATATTATCTCTTATTTTTTTGAAGCTTGGATCCTGATTGGAGGAGATTTCAATACCATCCTCTCGTTGGATAAGAAATTAAGAGAAAATAGAAATTTGGACAAAAGACTAACCTCATGAGTGAATATATTGCAAAGCTTCATATTATGGATATCTAGCCATATAATGGCCTTATGATTTGGTCTAACATAAGGTAAGTCTTGGCTTGTATCACCGAAATATTGGATAGGTTCTTGTTCTCTGATAATTTATTAATCCATGGTCACATTCCTAAGGTGAAGACTCTTAATAATGCTAGTTTGGATCATTGGCCAGTCATGGTGGAAATTTGGAAAACCAATGTGAGTTTCTTGTCTTTTCAATTTTAGTTAATGTGGCTTAGAGATAGTTCCTTCAGACCTCGAGTGCAGTAATGGTGGAAGGAAGGTAAACCAAGGTATGGGACTAAGATGTTTTATTTTTCCAAAAGGTTTCAATACATTAAATCCAAAATCAAGATTTGGAACTGGAAGGAGTTTGGAGATATCCAACAAAAAAACATGAAGTTATTGCTTAGCTTGAAATTTTGAATGAGAAAATCCTTTTAGATGGCTTCACAAATAGTATAAGTATAGATGAAATTAGACTCACAAATCAATTAGAGGAATGGGAAAAAAGATAAGAACTCTTATGGAAGCAAAAATCTAGGATCCAATGGCTCAAAGAAGGAGATTGTAACACATATTTCTTCCATGAATCTCTTCTAGCTCTAAGATCTCATAACTTTATTTCTTCCTTGAAATATGATTCTACAGATGTTGTCTACACTTGGGATGGCATGAACTCTATTGTTGTCAATTACTTTTCCAATCTATTTGTTGTTGCACCTCTTGACTCAACTTCTTAATATAATATTCTTCAAGCAATACCTACTCTTATCACTTTTGAGAAGAACTTTGTTTTGACTGGTCCAGTTACTATCAATGAGCCTAAATAAGTGGTTTTTAAATTGCAAAAAGAAAAAATCCCAAGTCTTGATGGTTGTTCTATTGAGTTCTATCAAGAGTTTTGGGATACTGTTCATGCTAATTTATTAGAGGTGGTGGAAGAAACCAAGAAAGACAAAGAAATTTTGAAGGTTATCATTAAAAATTATATAGATTTTGTCCCAAAATATCAAGAGGTAGATCATATCTCAGCTTTTAGACTTATATCTTTATGTAATGTTCTTCTCAAAATCATTACAAAGATCATGGCAAAAAGGCTGAAACCTTTTCGCATAAGATTATTTTTCCTGAACAAGGAGGTTATGTGGAAGGATATCAAATAGTGGATGAGATAATTCTTTCTCAAGAAGCCATCCATTCCATGGAAATGTAAAAATATCCATCTTTTTCATTCTTTTAGACTTATCTAAAGCTTATGACAGAGTGGATTGACACTTCCTTATCAAATTTTTAAGGCAATTTGGCTTCTCTCGGGATTGGATGTACTAGATTATGGGATGCATATCTTCAGTGTCATACTCTATTCTTATCAATGGCAAGTATTCTTAGTTGTTCCTTACTTCTAGAGGTATCAGGTAAGGTGACCCCCTCTTCCCTTATTTATTCATCATTCTTGTTGAATGCTTGGGTAGGACTATAACAAAAAATAGAGAAAATAAAACCCTTGAGAGATTTACAATTGCTCGTGGAGCTAAGCCTATTTCTTATCTTAAATTTGTTGATGACTCTACTCTGTTAGGTAAAGCTACAATTAAGGAAGCTTCTAAAATTAAGCAAATAATTAGTTGTTTTTCTAATGCTACCGAACAATTGATCAATGAAGATAAATCTAAAGTCATTTTATTTCATTGTTGTCCCAGATAGGAATTAATAGTCTTGGATAAATTAAGATATATGAAGACCTCTCTTTCGATCACTTATTTAGGCATTCCTATCAATATTCAAAGATATAAAAAAATACTAGAATTGGTTGTTGGATAGAGTTAAGAAGAAAATTGAAAGTGGACCAATAGGTGGCTTTCATTTATGGGTAGAATTACCTTGGTAAAATCAGTCCTTCAAGCTATACATATTTATGTTTATGTTGTGTTGAGTATCCCAAAGACAGTTCTTCAAGAATTGAATCAAATCAATAATCGATTCCTCTAGAGTGGTACTAAGAAGAAAATAATCTAAACTTTATTGGAGGATTTTGCATAATCCCAATGCTCTTTGGGTTAAAAATCTTCATGCTAGATATGCTGAGAACAAAAATCCTTAAGACATTGTTCGCTATCAATTGCCTACCAAAAGTTCTCCCATTTTAGCAGTTCTTAAGACCTATGAGGGTTTGATTAAGTAAAATTTATTTTGGATCATTCATAATGGTCAATAGGTAACTTTTTGGATAGATTCTTGGGATGGTCATTAACCTTTGATAACTCGGTTTCTTGATTTGAAGCCTTGGATGGAGGAGCTTCATCGAGCTAACTAGACAAAGGTTGCTAATTACTATCAGTACCATACTGGTAATTTAGATGTTGGTAGATATTGAATTCCTATTGAGGACTAGCCTAGTCATATGCCAAAAAGGCAAAGAAAAGGCATCCAAAGAATCCTTCATATGAGATATCTCTCTTGGTCCCATGATAAAAATTGTTTTGGATGGAACAACACTACTAAGGGTGAGTATTCAGTTTCTCAAGGTTATTTGGACTTATGCCATAATAATCCCAACCAATCATATGATATATTTACTCAGTTGTGGACTCAAAAGCTTTGGCCTAAGGTGAGGTTCTTTACATGGCTTTTATTGCATCCTAGGATGCTTACTAGTGAGAAACTCATAAAACATGGTTTTCATGGCTCGTTTAGATGCAAATTGTGTGGAGAGAATATGGAAACTCTCAACCATATTTTTATTAAGTGTATCTTAGCCTCTGAGCTATGGAGGAGAATGGCCATCGTACTTAGCTTACAATGGTCCAATTTTTTAACTTTTGAACTTTGGAGGGATTGGCCTAATCAAAAGGGTGTTGATCATTTTATTAGGCAACTAGTTTGGATGGGTTCTACCATTCTATCTTGGAATATCTAAAAGGAAAGAAACAATTGGATTTTCACTCAAGAAAAGAAGGACATTCACTATATCTAGTAAAATACCATTGCCAACTTAGGTCCAAGAGATCCTTAAACACCCCTAGAACTCCCACCAAAAATAGGATAAAGTGATGCGAATATTGAAGATTAACTCTTTTAAGGACAACCAACTTAAAGGAAATTTGAGTAATTGAAATATGGATAGAACAAGGAATTGGTAGCCTCGTTCTAAGGATTTTGGAAAAGTCAAGTCCAATGGAGCCTCTAGGGGGAATCCTAGAAAAGCTAGAGTGGGAGGAATTGGTAGACTTTCAGATGGTTCCTTGGTTTTCATTTTTACTGAGAATTTGGGTATACTTTCCAATTACCTTTTTGAGGGGCATGGTTTTCGTAGAGGTCTTCAAAAGGCTACCAAGGTCGGATGAAGAAAGGTGTTGGTTGAATCTGATTCTCAAGTCATGATTAAACTGTTGAAGACTCATTCTAATAATCATAAGGTTGATTGGAGAATAAAAAGAATTATTGATAAGATTCAATTAATCCATATGGGTTTTTTGAAAGTTGAATACAATCATGTGGTCAAAGAATAGAACAAGAGTGTTGATGCTTTAGCTAATTAGGCATTGGATAAAAGTGATCTTACTTACTATGACCACCCTCCTAGATGGTGGGATTTACAAATAAGGGAAGTTCTTATTTCTATCCTTTATCTAGATGGATCCAGTACTAGGGGTACTTAGTTTTTTTTCTTTGTTTTTGCTTCTCTTTGGTATGTTTAGGGTATTTTAGTTCCCTTGATAAGACTAATCATTCTTATGTTTCCTCTATTGAATCTTGCTTGAATAGCCTTTTGGCCTAGAAAGGCCAAAGTTGTTTTTTGTTTTTTCCTTCTTTTTAATTTTTTGGTGTGTGTGTTGTTTTGTTTTATTTTTGTGTTTTTGGTGTTTTTTATGTTTTTGTATTTTTTTTTTGTGTTTTGTGTTTGTGTTGTTTTTGTGGTTTTTTTGTGTATATTTTGTGTTTGTGTTTGTGTGTTATTTTTGTGGTTTTTTTTGTGTGTGTTTTGTATTTTTTTGTTGTTTTTTATTGTTTTTGTGTTTGTTTTTTGTCTTTTGTTATTTTTGTGTTTTTTGTATTTGTTTGCTTGTAATTTTTTTGTTTTAGGCATGCTCTTTAAGTGTGCCAAAGGGGGTAGGCTAGGTGTGATCCTTGGACGTTTTTGACAAAATAGATACCCCTACCTCCTTGGAACTTACCCTAAAGTGGCATCTCAATTGGGGTGTTTTCCATAAATAAAAAATAATAATGCATATTCCATGTAAAATTCTATCACGATATAGTAGAATGACCATAATCACAATTTTAGAATTTGTTATTGCCATTGTTTTCCTTGAGATTTTAAATTGTGGCGTATATAAAATATATATATATATATATATATATATATATATATATATATATATATATAAGATAGTTCCCATTTATTCAGTAATACAATATCCCATTTAGTGTGATAACTAATCTAGTCCTTAATCAGATATTTTTTTAGTAATGATATTTATAAGAACATTAGTTATCAATATTATTATATATTTAGTTTGTTCATCACTATTAGTTCCTGCACAATGTAAAATCTATTGTGATAAGTAGATGAAATGGTCTAGATCTCCAAATAAATCATTTGGATCATGCATTAAAGCACCTCTCAAGGATTCCTATTAGACAAAACGGTTTCACTTGAATGAATCTTTATAAATTGAATATTGAGATTAAGGAGGATGATGTTTCAAAAACTTTGAAGTATTCACCAAAATACTTCCTCAAGTTACTAGTTTCTCTAATGTATTTTAGTACTCTTTGTGATAGATAAAATAATAATATTTTCTTCATTGATATGTGTGTGTGTGCATGCACATGCATACACACTTTTTGAAATTGATTTTTATATTCATTCACTTTTTTAATCAAGAGTTTTTGCCATAGAATATGGATGTTGATGTTGAGCAAGGTGCAGCAACAGTATTGTCATTGTTGTCAACACAGTCAGATAGATCTGGTGATGCAGTGGATAGGAATTTCAAAAGCTATTAAGATGCAGAAGACAGGAGTTCAAAGGTTATTCAGAGTATGTACAGTGTTTTTCCAAGAAGACCGACATGGCCCGTATGCAAAAGATCAAAGAAAAAGACAAGTAAGAAAAGTGTCGCGATATCACGACATATACAGCAGGCAAGAAAAACTGTCGCAATTTCACGACATGTTGAAAGAGAGAGAAAAAGTAGGAAAAATTGTCGCAATTTCACGACATGCTAGAAGAGAAAAAGGCAAGTGGAAAAACTGTCACGATTTTGCGACATGTTGGAAGAGAAAAAGGCAAGTGGAAAAACTGTCGCGATTTCGTGACATGTTGGAAGAGAAAAAGGCAAGTGGAAAAACTGTCGCGATTTCGTGACATGTATTTTCGCGGGCCAAAGCTAAGAGAAAGATCAAGGAGAAAAAGTATCGTGATATCGCGACATGTATTTTCACGGTCCGATGCAAAGAGAAAGAGAGAGAAAGAAAAAGTGTCGCGATATCGCAACATGTTGTATTTTCGGGGGCCAAAGCAAGGAGAAAGAGAGAGAAAGCGAAAGTGTCGTGATATCACGACATGTTGTATTTTTGCGGTTGAGTTGAAGCCGACGAAGACCGATGATAGCCAACTAAAATTAGGGTTTATAGTTGTTATGAAAGCCGACTAATATTAGGATTTACAGCCGACTAAGATTAGGGTTTTCATCATAAAAATATTGTTATGAAATGAGGGTTGTTTGGAGAATTCATGGAGGGTTGAAGGTGTGTGAGATACGATCGGTGTGCACAGAGAGCAAGTCATGTCGAATCGTGCTAAGTGTGAAATTTGCAAAGAGAGCAGAGTGCGCAAAAGGGAGAAGACGATCATGAAGTTTGACTGTAACGAAGTAGAGTGTGCGAAGTGATTGCACAGAGAGAGAAAAGGTTGAAGTTTGACCAAGTGCTACTGTGATTACGCAGAGAAAGCAAAGTGCGTAGAGAACGCAAAGGTGAAGAAGACCAGTTAAGGTATTACAAAAGCAAAGGTATTTTACTATCAATCTTCTAGTTTCAGAATTGAAGTCCAAGTTGGTGCTTGGCATCAGGGGTTGGTGCTCCTTCCAGTTGGTGTTGGTAAATCAGGGGTTGGTGCTCCTTCCAGTTGATGCTGGTAAATCAGGGGTTGGTGCTCCTTCCAGTTGGTGCTAGTAAATCAGGGGTTGGTGCTCCTTTCTGTTGGTGTAGATAAATCAAGGGTTGGTGCTCCTTCCAGTTGGTTCTGGTAAATTGATTGTAAAGTTGTTGCTTTGCAAAGGCTAGATTTTGATGGTAGTCCAAGCAGTCAATTTTTGAGGAGTAGCCACATTGGTGAACCTCGTTAAATCTTATGTTGTGTGATGCTCTTTTGTTATACTTGTTGTATCTAGTAATAAGTTTTAATTGTTGCGGTATTAAGAGCTGTAAATTTAAGTTTATAGAGCTACACTGATTCACCCCCCTCTCAGTGTCATTGTAAGACTAACAGTTGATTCTATATTAATAATGCTTTATTAACATTTATTAGGGTCTTTTGGTGTGTTTCCTTTGATTAGTAAGAGTTATATGACATATACAAACAATAAAGAGTCTTTAGGTCACGTGTCTAGTGTATACATGCACACACAAAATAGGATAGAGGATACACCATCTACATGTGATATATTTTGTTTATTCATGTTTAAGATCCTTCCATTTTGATTTTTTTTCATTATTTTAAAGTGAAACTTAGGTTCTACTCAATTCTACATTCAACGTATTTTATGATGATTAAATTAAAGGAATATCTTTTAAATCATTCAAAATAGTCGTCTAAGATATTTCACATTCATTAGGCTTGATAGCTAATTCTATATATAACCCTTGAACATATGAAACTCTCCCTCTCCAATCCTTATTAATATTTTTAATTATATCCCATCTATATGAATTTGTTGAGATTCATGTATGAGTGGTGAAGTAAGCTCAAAATTCTACTGGTACAAAGTTGGAAGTGGTTTCATAATCAACTACTTCTGGCACATCCCATTTGTATTTATCTAGTGACTCTTACTTTTACCTTCATCCTATGGGCTTCAATAATTTTTAACTAAATTTTGGACAAGTCTAGAAGGACAATACAACTTTGAGTGAAAGCAACACTAGTATAAGCCTCAAATTGGATAAAAAAACCTAAAAATGGATAAAAATGGAAAAGGTTAGATTGAAAAATATATTGAAAATCCTAAAGTTATGATCTTATGAGGTAGATGGTTAGAGTAAGGGTAACACCTAAACAAAAAAAGTAATATGGGGATATTTTAAGGTGTGAAATCAAAGTAAAGCAAAGAAAGTTAAATAAAGTACAAGAAAAATATTAAAAAGGTATAAACAACATGTAACAAATGAAAGAAACAATGTATTACCTCTTAGAGATGCTCGAACTCATGTTAAATTTAATATCCTTGATCCTTGAGCTTGAAAATTTGATGATCCTAAATATTTATTAATCTTCATTTATGGTACCTTTTTAGCTAATGAACCCTTGCAATGACATTGAGGCAAGTATGGGAACCTAATGAAGGAATACCAAGGCAAAAGGACAAAATAGAAGACATAAGACAAGCTTCAATACCATTTTTACAACAAGCCCTTTGCATAACATAATAATAATATGATAGACCTATTATTTCCATTAAGATCCTTGAAAGATATTAGTAAGTAGGGTTGTAGATGCTTCAAGTGGTTTATAGATGGTTTGCAAGTAAGAGGTAAAAGATAGAAAATATTGTACTGCGAGTTATTTGTCTATTTCATCAAAATATATGAATTAGTAATTGTATAGATGATTGTTAAATGCTTGGTTTGATACTCTTTATATATTTTATGTTTGACTTAGTCTTGAAACAAAGTTACCTAACTATACAGGTATTATCAATGCTAAGTTAAAAGTCAATCTAATTTGAGAATGATAAAATAGGGTCTAAATAATCTAGAAGAACTAAACCCCGTGATTTACTTCTATTTTAGCAACAACACCAATTATAGGTGTTGTAGCTTGAAGGATAAGCATTTTTCTTAGAGAATATATTGTTGTTGATTATGGACCTAGGGATAAAATTAGGTAGGTGCTCTTGTAATATATGTTAAATATTGTTTCTTAGTAAATATTCATAATAAAATCAAAAGTAGATATACATTTATTATATAAACTTAAATTAATGAGCATAAAACGTCAAAGTGATAATATGTATGTCCATGATGTCCATTTTCATGGTATCTACAATGGCAAAATTAAATTTTGATTATGTTTACATTCTTCTAGCACTTAAGTTTTAATAGTGTGATTTTCTAAACATAGTCAAATTTTTAGGATTTCATGTTTCCAAACTTAATTAAATTTTAGCATACATTTTAGGACATAATTTTTTTTTTTAGGAGAACGTTTACAAATTACAGCAACAACCACCCTCAAGGGGTTTGAACATAAGACCGCTTAAGAAACAACCATCATCTTAGCCACTAGGGCAACTGCCTGTCGGTAAAGTTATTATATAGAAACTCTATAGTATTCTAAGGCTAAAAAGAGGGATTGGAGTAGTAGATCCTATGGACATTCTAAGGCTAGTCCTTATGTCAAGGCCTATCAACTCTTTCTCAAGGGTTATTTAGTAAGAAATGAGTAAAAGGGGCTTACCTATGACTTACCTTTATAAACATTGTAGTATTATCTAAATAAAATATTATCTTGTGAGTCTAGACGAACATTTTTTCCTTGCTAAATCAACAACTTCCATGAGTATTTGACAATTATTGTATTAAGAATAGTTTGTTAAAATTGATAGCTTTTTCAATTTTGTGCACACTTAATTTCCATGAGGTAATATACTATTGTTTTATATCGCGCTTTACCCTAAAATGTTTGTTCTTATCGGGACATCGTAGTGGTATGGCTTTGGGTTTTCATTAAGGAAACTCGGGTTTAAACCACTACAAAAGGGACTGAGACCCTTTCAAAAATTTGTGCTTTACCCTAAAAATTTAGTCCCATAGAGATATCGTAGTGGTAAGTTCTTGGGTTTTCATCCAAAAGACCCAAGTTCAAATCCTAGTATGAGGGGATTAGGATCCCTATCAAAACCCGTGCTTTACCCTATCATTTTTAGTCCTGTAAGAAATATAATAGTGGTATATCTTTGGGTTTTCATTAGGAGTCCCAAATTCAAACCTCGATACAAGGGGATCAAGGCATCTTTCAAAAACCCATGCTTTATCCTAACATTTTTAGGAGAGGACTAAGACCTCTTATAAAAACCCACGCTTTACCCTAAAATTTTAGTCCATGAGGGATATTGTAGTGGTATATCTTTGGGTTTTTATCTAAAAGACCCAAGTTCAAACCTTGGTAAAGGGGACCAAAACCCTTTTAAAACTCATGTCTTACCCTAAAATTTTAATTCTGTGAAAGATATTGTAGTGGTATGTTTTTGGATTTTCATCCAAGAAACCCAAGTTTTAACTAATACAATAAGACCAAAATCCCTTTCAAAACCATAATTTACCTTAAAATTTTAAATGCAATAAAAATATACTATTTTTTTATACATAGAGGAATCGACAACTACCTTTCCTTTTCGAACAATTGGTCACAGGGTCAAGTCGCATTACCTCTTATCGTAGCGTCAAATCATGGTGCTACCACTATAACCCCTATCTCACCTCGGTAAACATGACCCGGAGTGAGGGAGACCCTCGGTGGCTTGGGGTTGGTACCACCGTCATCAAGCTGGCACACACTCAACGAACTCAAGTCAGACTACTACCTTTGCCCTAGATTGGGCATGCTCGTGAGGTTTGAACCTAGGTCTCTTCTTGGTAAGTGTCCAACTTCTTACCAATCTACCTAACCCTTGTGGACTAAAAATATACTATTATTTTATATACATAAAATTAGAAAAATACATATAAAAATTTATACGTTGTATCTTACTATCATCATTTCTTGAAGTGCTATATATTAATTATTAATGGACCAAATGACATGGGTCTATTATAGATTTATTGTCCACAAATTTTATAGATAACATAAGGCACAATATTTTTAGTAGTAATCTATTTTGAATATATTAAAAATAGTTTTAAATATATTTATCTTTTCTAAATGGACATTACATTATTCAATTCCATTTATTATAATGAAAAACAATCTAGTGGATGAACTCATATTGTTTAAGTCATAACTAAAGTTAAAATATCTTATATTTAAATTAACTATTAACATGTTGATGGGTTTTAGTTTTAATCAAATTATTTTAAATTTTCATTTAAGGTATTATGAAACAATATAAGTTATATTCTTATATAAACATAAATAAAGTTTAAATTCAATTATTAAAATAGAAAATAAGTTCCAATTTTGTCAAATGATATATGGATAATATTTAGATTCTTTCATAGATGAGTGATATATGATGTATTGCAGCAAGATATAGCTAATTAGCTTTTATTCTTATGTATATTTAGTTATGGATGTTTTACTCCTTATCCACCTCATTTTATTTTTTAGTTGAGAAGTGCTAAACCGTTAATGAATTAATATAACCTAACTTAAAAAAAAAAATTGTATTCAAGTTTTGTTATAATACCACGATGTGGTGATGACTTTCAATTTCATATGATCCATTGAAAAAATAATCAGTTTTTTTTTAATGCACAATCATCCACACACCCACTCCCTCACACACTCACCTGCGTTGTAGTTTGAACCTTGGACCTTCAAAAGAAAAATCCGAAACCTTGAGCTATCCTCCCTAAAATAAATAATCAGTTTTAAAATAAAATAACTTATAAAAATAAAATTTATAATAATATTATTATATTTTATTAAATAAATATAATATAAAACCATTTTAATTAATTGAAAAATGTTATTATGCAATTGAAAAAATCACGTCACATCATAAAACTGTGATATAGTTACGTAATACCTGACTTATGGATAAGCTAGCCACCTCATACTTTAATTGTCAATGAGTTTGTCAACAAGTTAATTTTCAATGCGTTTAATAGTCCCACCATGATAAAAGTTATGTAACTTTTAACATAAAATGAATGACTATTTAAATATACATGTGGTATTTTTAACTTATTTAATTGGCTTTAATAGAATGGTAAGAAGGTTGAGTAAGAGTTTAGATTTTTCATATTAAACAATATTTTTTATAATATAAAAATTTTATATAATATTTTAGAAATAAATATTTAATAAATTTAAATAATATTAATATTTATTGAAAATAAAAGGAGTGAAACCCAGGTTCACAAATTAAAAGGTTTAATTATAATTTATATATTTAATTTTATAAAAGGATTATCGTTTTATTGCATAACTAATATAATTTAAATATTTAATAATATAATTAATTTTTTTTATTGGTAAATAGGAATTTTGAAAGGATCTCGTAATTTTTTACAAGAAGAAGGTGATTATAAGATGATAGATATTAATGTGAAAGGGGATGGTATGTTATGTTATGCTAGACTGGAGAAAGAGAAGGAAGTTGGAGGAAAAGTGCAAATCAAGTAGGAGTCACCACCTTGTAGGAGTTCCAGGTGGAAGCTTTCCCCTTTGATCTAGATAGGATTGTTTTAATTTTCGTAGCTTCCTTTCAATGGTTGAGTAGAACCATACTGCAAAATTAAATGAATATTGATGTCTTTTAAACAATAGGTAAAAGTAGTCAATGTCTATAAGAGGTTTCATGGTTTACATTTTGTCTTGGATGCTTGTGCCAAAAAGGCTCTCCCTTTTCTTTAAAATGATACCTGTGTGACATTTGTTTCCTCTGCAAACATCTTATAGTAGGTCAAAATCGAGTTTACGTAATTTGATCATATTTTAAGAGTGACATATATTGACTGATTGGTTCTGTAATAGATGGTTCTTCTCGATAATGAGATTCTAGATTAGAAACCCTGTCTAATGTTGTCGAATTCGTTTTTGTTGATTATGGTCATCAGAGTGTATACTAATCAATCCTTAGTCCAATGCATGATAGTAAGGAGTCCCTAGCTCAAAATTCAGATCTGTGTATACTGCCTAAAAGGGCTATCATTATCTGCTTTGTGTTCTCATAGAAATCGGGCCTGATGTTCCAAAAACCTTAGCATCCCAATTTTGTTTACCATTCTCAGATCATAAGCACAGATCCCCGTAGGCTGTCCTTTAAGTTTCAGGTTATCATTCCATGTCCAATGTTTACCATTCTCAGATCATGCGCACAGATCCCTATAGGTTGTCCTTTAAGTTTCAGGTTATTATTCCATGTCCGATGTGCGTCGTGCGGACGTCAGATAGCAATATCTAGTTGTGATAAAATGAACATTCAAAGCTCCTAACCAATCTACAATAAAAGCAATAGATCCTTTGCAAGTCATCGAAGATAAATTGTTCAAACTAATAGGAGAAGCCCATGTAAGAGGAATATATATATATATATATATATATATATATATATATATATATATATATATATATATATATGGACGTCGGATGGCAATATCTCGGTCGTGATAAAATGAACATTCAAAGCTCCTAACCAATCTACAATAAAAGCCAACGAGATCCTTTGCAAGTCATCCAAGATTAATTGTTCAAGTCATCCAAGATTAATTGTTCAAACTAATAGGAGAAGCCCATGTAAGAGGATATATATATATATATATATATATATATATATATATATATATATATATATATATATAAATATAGAATTATAATTATTTATTTTAATTAAATTTGATCAATTTTAAAAAATAATGAATTTTATAAAGTTTATTGTAATATAACAAGTGATAATTATTTTTATAATAAATTATTGAAAATTAAGAAGGGTCTCATCTGTATTACATCACAATTATACAAAATAATAGTATCACAACAACTTTATATATAGAATTTGGGAAGATCAAGTCTTGATTTTTTTCTTGAAAATCAAGAAATTTAAGTGATTGAATTAATACCATTTGATAATATTTATAGATTATTTTATCAATGCATTAATTTTTTTTGGATTTGATTTTTACAAATAACCAAAAAAATATTATAAACAATTTTTATTCAAAAAAAAATAAATGTAAATCAATAACTATAATAATATGAATTGTATTCAAATGTCATTATCTAAACCTGTTAAATTTCTTAGTTTTCAAGAAGAGCTTCAAATTTCAATATACTAACTATGCATAATAGTAAACTTGTTGTAATATCATTATATGATCATGACTAGTAGAAGTGAGGTTTATTTCAATCTAATATAACTAATAAAAAATTTATAAAATTATACTCTACGCTTTAACAATATAATTTGTGTTAATATTATTTTTTTCAATAAATTATGTTAACATTATACTTTAATTAAATGTTATAAAACAAATTCATTAAAATTTATTTAAAATTAAATACTTTTATGCTTTGATAAATAATTAAAATTTATTTAAAAATAAATATTTGTTTGTGTTTAATATAAAAATTCTAAAACAAAACATTTTAATATTATATATATATAGTTAGCTAGTTAGTGTGAGAAACCCATATGACCAACGCACAGGGTTGAGCAGTCTCCTCCCAACCATGACCCTTTGTAAAGCCCACACACCCACCCCCTCACACACTTGCCCAGGCCGCGGTTTGAACCTTAGACCTCCAAGAAAAAAGCCAAAGCAGTTGTCTATATATATATATATATAATTGAAATAATAATATGCTTATCAATGGGGAATTTAACACACACTCACCCATGCCACGGTTTGAACCTTAGACCTCTTAGAAAAAAGCCAAAGCAGTGGTCCCCTATATATATATATAATTGAAATAATATTTAATAGTTTATGCACATAAATTCATAAATAATCTATTTTATATAATATTGATTGAGTTGACATGATTTTTTTAAATAGGGTTTTGATTATGTTATATTGATTTAGTTATATAGAACTATTTGATACTACCGAAATTTGAATCTTGGTGTGAAATTGACATGAATTCAAGTGGTTAGAAACTTAGAAAATGTAGAAAAAATCCTTTTAAAATAAAAAGATAGAAAGATAAAGTAATTTTTAATGTTTACGAGGCTATATATGTTATATAAAATAAATCCACAAAGGATTTTGTTTATCCAATATATTGTTATACAACCATAATGCAATGATCAAATATATGGTTATCCAACATTTATACAACCTTATTGTCTGAAAATCTTTAAACCTTTATTCAAAGTTCCAAAATCTTAAAAAAAAAAAAATTACTTCAAAGTTTCAAAATCTTAAAAAAAAAAAATTACTTCAAAGTTCCAAAATCTTAAAAAAAAAAAATTACTTTAAAGTTCCAAAATCTCTACTTAAACCTCTATTCAAAGTTCCAAACTCTCTAAACTCTCCATACGTCAAACTCACTAAAATAAAATCATTTATTTGCAACGTTAAATCATTTTATAATAATTTTTTTTGCACCTGTCAAGATGAGGAGTCGACATCGAAGGCTAGGAGTCAAACTTATTTATAAATTAATTAGAAAAAAAACAACCAACTTATTTATCAAGACAAGGGGTAAACATCAAACCTAGTAGCAAAACTTGCCATTTTTCATCTAAAAACTTTAGAAAAAAACACATAAATTAATTATTTATCCGACTTGTTAGGATGGAAAAAACGACATAAAACCTAACAATTAAATAACAATTAAAGTTGTCTATGCATGTAGACCACATTCCCCACCACCACAACACATAATACTTATTACTTGTAGATAATAAAAAGATCTAAACCCCGGAGAATGTCACAACACAAGACAAAAACTCTCATAATCAGTTCCGACGCTAAAAACAATCGCATAAAATCATAGCAACTCACAAAACACCAAGCGCCACAGACGAAACGGCACTCCAGCTCAGCATGCGGAGAAGCTGCCACGTGTGCTTCTAAGGCGAGCGTTAGCGGGGCCTGCGCTCCTTTCAATCAACAGCGGTAAAATATCTGACAGAGTCCAAATTTCCAGTCAAATCGCACCGAATCCAGCTTTGATAGTAATTAACGTCCAGTCAATGTCCAACCCATTTCCAGCTAAAGTAAAAAAAGCCCCCAAATATAGCAGGGTATTGACACGTCAGCTCCCACAAGACAACAAGGAGCAAAATTAGCAGATCCCAAGTACATTGCAGGCAGATTATTTATATTCCTGGGAGTTCGATTTTCGTACTAAGCCGGATTAGCCCATGGCGCATGTCAGAAGTTCATGGAAAAAGACCCAGTTTGTATATATATACAGTGGATATGTACCGGAAGTAAGACCCATTTTGTGAATATATACAATGTATATATACCCTGTGGTTAGTTGGCTTCCTAGGGAAGCCCAAAATACTTGTGGGGGAGTACCTAGGCTTTCACATGCAAAATCCGGAGCTTCGGCGAAACGACAGTTCTGGGTGGTTTCTTTCCTTTTAAGCTTTTGTACAGTGGGAACGGTTGAGCTCCAATCCCATGTCTTACATGGATCTCTGACTTTTCTGCAGAGGCCATGATGTGCTCTTCTTGTTGTTGTCTGCTTTCTATCTCCTGAGTAGTTTGGTACACTGTACTTCTTTTTGTTTTTTTTTTTCTTCTCTCTCCTCTGTAAGACTGGGAGGGAGTACAGTACCTTTGTGCCTGACCCTGGTCTTATGGGTGATCCTTCTGTTCTTTGGTCCACTGTCTGCATGTGACAGGCCTCTGACCTTAGGTTTCCCCAATTGGGTTGACTTGCTTCAAACCTAGATCTCGTTCGGAGGGCGAATTTGGGTACAAAAATTGGGCTTGTTCCCTTAATCAGACCTCATTCTAGGAATTTGGTGTTCCCACCAGAGTTTTGCAGGAGACCCAAATGGTGCATTAAAAAATGAACGGCCTGGGCTGCTGCAGAAGGGCATAATTTGGGTGGACATCTACCAGTACAGGTATCAATTGTTTCATTGGCTATTTTCACATGGAGACTGAAGGTGTATTGTTTTGATTAAAACAAGGGGTACTAAGGTTTGGAAAGCAGGCTATTTGAGTAATGTAGGACAAATGGGTCCAATGCACAATGAATTGCATAAATAGGTTCTGATGTGTTTGCCTGGTTGTTGTTAGAATCAATGCAATGAATGACACCCATGTGGGTTTTGTTTGGAGTACAATCGTGTATGGACGGGTTCTGAAGATGTTTTGTCTGGTATATAAAATGAAGTTTGGGAATCATGCCTTTGTTTGGGTTGTCTAACAATTTTGCGTTTTATATACGAAATGGAAAGCATATATGGGTCTTGAAATTTCAGTTGATTCTCAGATGTAGGTGTTATTAGAGGTATTACAACAAAGGAGTGAGGCTCTTGTGGGTTTTGTTTGCTTGCATTTGGAGCACAAATTCAGTGTGTATGGGTTGATTCAGAATATTCTTTATTTTTTAGTAGTATATTGACTGTAGTTTAGGAATCAGAGTTTTGTTATCATGTAGGTTTATTGGGTTCAATGCAGAATGAATTGTACATATGGGTTTTGAAAGTTTAAAAGATTCTCCAATGTGGGTGTTGCGAGAGGCAATGCAAATGGTGCCCATGTGAGTTTTGCTTGCCTTGTGGTTGGACTGCAAATTGAGTGTGGATGGATCTTGTTTTTGTGTAGGAATCTGAAGTCTGGTTGTTGGGATTAAGGGTGAATAATGGGGAAGGCTACAAGATGGATTAGGAACTTGCTTGGAATGAAGAAAGAGCCCAAGCAACCGCATCAATCGCCTCCTCTTCCTAAAGATGAAGTTGAAAAGGCCGGATCAGATTTATCTGTGAGTACTTAAAACTTTACTTTTGCCAAGATTAATATGTCTGTGTCCTGGTTTATTTAACTTGATGCAAAGAGAGACATCAATCAATGTTTATATACTTAAATCACGCTATGCATCTGTGTGCTTCTTGGAAGTTCTATTCTTTACCTATCAATTATTTGTTGATTTGTATGCCTGGGACAGACAACGACAAGATCAAAGGAGAAACGAAGATGGAGTTTTGGAAAATCTGTCAAAGGTGCAGAGGCAGATCGTGGTTCAGAACGTGGTTCTGGCCCTCTTGTAGGGCCCAAGGCCCTGCACAACGAAAACTATGGATCTGGACCAGAAAGTGAGCAAAATAAGCATGCTATAGCCGTAGCAGCTGCCACAGCAGCAGCAGCAGATGCAGCTGTTGCAGCTGCCCATGCAGCAGCTGCTGTTGTCCGCTTAACAAGCAATGGATTTTCCTTTTCCTCTGGAGGCACCCACAAGCAGGAAATTGCAGCCACTAGGATTCAGACAGCGTTCAGAGGATACCTGGTTTGAACTCTGTCTTTCCCCTGTAATTGTTCTTTAATTGTCTAATGTTGTAGAGACCATGCTAATAGCATGACTTCAACTTGTTTGCAGGCAAGAAAAGCACTTTCTGCTTTGAAGGGGTTAGTCAAATTGCAAGCATTGGTTCGTGGACATATTGTGAGAAAGCAAGCAGCTGAAACACTGAAATGTATGCAAGCCCTCATAAGGGTACAGTCTCGTGTTCGTGCTCGTCGTGTTCCGAAGTCTGATGAAGGGCAGGCGGTTCAGGCAAAACTTCTGTATAGACAACTACAGAAATCTCATCTAAGGATATCTGATGTAAGCATTTCATTTCTTGTCCATTGATTGTAGCACTTCGAAGATGCACTTTATTTTAATGTTTCATCTAATATTTACAAGATTTATGAATGCAAAACATCTGCCAAATAGTTTGTCTCCTATTTAAAATTTTTGCAACACGGTTAAAGCAAAACTTGTGTAAGTTTCAAATTTACTGAGTTTTGGGTCTATGGACTTTAACAAAATGCATCTCTCAAACAACCATGTCTGCACCTCTATAGGTATGGGCCTGCACATATGCAAAGTCTGTGTGCGGATGTTGGTGTGCCCACCCTTTAGCAATATCATATTTTGTATTTCCATGTGCAGGAAGGAAGGAACATGAGTAGTGGTATTTTAGATGACATGGAACGCAAGGTCCATAGCAGAACAGCTGCTCCAGTGAAATTTGATAGGGAATTGTATTCTGAATACCATCATCAGGCAAGCATTAAATTCCTAGATTGACACACTTGAAACTTTTCTTTTTTGTTGAATCAAATACTTTCTAGTGCCTGCTTCTGTGGGATGCAAAGCTGAAAAAAACAACAAATATGTAGAAAGCCTAGTGTTGTTCAGCCACCATGGTGGTTTATTGGACAACTTCCTGTCCATGGGAAAATTCTTATATCTATTGTTTGGGTGAACAGGAGATGGAAAGTAGCAGCTTTGATGGTAGCGCAAAGATTGTTGAGATGGACACAGGCAGAACAAAATTAACCTCAAAAAAATGGATGGAATCAATATCAGATTCCATTTCTGTAGAGCCAAGTATATCTTCCACTACTTCAGCAAGCCATTATCCTCCACGGCCTAACCATGTTCCTCAGAGTTCGCAACGAGCTCATTCCACTTCTCATTACAAATCCTCTGGTGCTATGCAAGCTTCCCATGAGATGACATCTCAAGTTTCTCGATTGTCCATTCCTAGGCCACCTTCTGATTTATTGACCACATTAACTTCTCAAGACATCAGTCCTTACCTGCAGTATGCAGATTCCGGTTATGGTGAAGATAACACATTTTCAACAGCACAAAGTAGTCCTCAATTTGTCAATTCAGCTGTCTCAAGGCATGCAGGGAAGAGAGGTCCATTTACACCTAGAAGTGAGTATGCAGAGAGTGTCTTTGAAGGTTATTCTGCTTTTCCTAATTACATGGCTACTACTCAATCTTCAAAAGCTAAGGTTCGTTCTCAAAGTGCTCCAAAGCAAAGGCCAAGTTCTTATGAGAAGAATGGTTTATCATCTAGAAGGAGAATGTCTTTGCAAGGTGTAGTGGATAACAGGTCAAGCATAAGTAGTGTTCGGATGCAAAGATCATCTTCTGTGGCTCCATCCATGCGCAATGAATATCAGTATCCTGGTCCTTTTAGGCTAGACAAATCAACAACCTCTCAAAGGCATGATGAATTTGATATGGCTTCCATTGCCAGTGGTGGTCACTATTGAATTTTACACGGCTGTATGCATATTTTGAGAAAATCAACAGAATATGTTCGAATGGATTATTGTACATCCAAATGAGTGGGGTCTTCAGTTTCCATATTCTAGTAGTTGGGATTTGAAGACACTTAGCAACAGTGCTGCAATGTGCCCTGTTAGTAGCATATGATGGTCCAGCAACAGTTTGTAACAGGAAAATAGAATTATAATTGATAGGATTAGAATAGAGACACAATCTCTAGTTGGGAAAGAAGCAGCAGTTTTCTATGTTGTTTTTCAAAGCTCCTAATATTGTTTTGGCCTTGACTTTCATCTTCCTCCTAAACAAAATTGATTAATGTCTCGCAGAAATCAGAGCTCCCTGATATAAGGAATATATTTGACAGTTCATATGGAGACTATTTGCCATGTCATTATAGTGAAGGACAGCAGGTAGTCCTTTACAAAAGCTGAAGATTGCTAGTTCCTGGACCTCTGCTTGCTTCAACAATCTCATCTCATTGAAGTTAGTACAAGATATCCTACATTCTCAACAACCATCTGAGAATTTGATACACTTGACACCATGAATAGCAGAAGCACGACTGTTGTGCCTAATTTCTGTACTGTGAATGACAACGAAATTGTATGTCTTTACCATGTTTTGGTTTCCTTGTTTGCCTGAGGGCATTGGTTTTCTGTGTAAGTGAGCCTTTTTCTGCTCCATGCAGGCTCTTTCACTCACTCTGGACTTTATTTGCTGTTTAAATTGATCCACTCAACTAATCAAAAGGAAGGGTTATCATCTTTTGTGAACAACATTACTTTCGGTGTATAAACTTGTTAAAACCTTTTAATATTGATTCCTTCGTTTTTCAGTGATATGGTTGGCTCATGACATGACATGAGCCAACTCATGAATGCACAGTTCGATACAATCGTTTGATTTGATTGAAATTGGCCGATCATGAATAAAAGTACAAAATCGGAAGACACAATGCTCCTTCTCTTTCTTGCGTTGGGGCTTATTTCATGGAGTTGATTTATCTAACGTGTATGTCCATTTATAAAGATGATTGAAACTTTGTTCCATAAACTGATGGTTTTTTCCATTAGGATTTCAACTTTTTCCGTGCCTTACCAATGGAACGTAGAACCAGTAAAAGTTTCACTTTTGATTGTATAACAAAAGTTCATGGAAAAGTCCAAGATGGACTGAAAAGTCATAGATGACATCACATTATTAAAAGTTTAAAGGTCTAAGATTTTAATATGTTTATAAACCATCCTTAGTCACTAATAATAACATATATTTGAATGAAATGATAACATAGTTAAAGATCATATACATCATATACTAATAAAGGGTATTTTGAAGTAGGAATGAATTGACATGCATGACACTAATAAGAACATATTTGAATGAAATGATAACATAGTTAAAGATCATGAAGGGTATTTTGAAGTAGGAATTTGACATGCATGACAAAAGTTCATGAAAGTGCAAAATTGGACTAAAAAGTCGTCGAGTATTTTGGATGATATCATACCAATAAAAGGTTAAGATTCGAATTTTATTCAAGATTAGACATAAACCATTCTTTCTCATTAATAACATAATAAAATGAAACAGATATTAAACTAATGATGGGTATTTTGAAGTAGGAATGAATAATTCAAAAGGTATTTTGAAGTAGGAATGAATGATTGTTTGAACTTCATGTATGAGACAAAAGGTATTATGATGAAGAGAACACCTACTCCACTGTATTCTTTAAGGAATAGAAGAATAGAGCGTTGCATACCAAACTCCATGAATGTACAATCCAATGCTTTAACAACCAAGGTTCTCTTTCTGCAAGCCTGATTAAGACATGGGTCCCACTTATACGTTTCAGAGATTGAATGCCTGTTTGGGAATGGGCTCCACTTTATCGGATTTTGGGCTTTGAAAGTCAAAGCTAACTCTCATTGCATTGTGCTCATGTCTCCTCCTGCCCAGTTCACTTCAATGGTTTAGATAAATTCCATGAAATGGTGTAAACTCTATAATGTTTAGTCAAGAAATTACTTATTTAGTTAAGGTGTCCATATCATCGACATAGAACACTGCTAAAGGATAAGTGCAAGTTTCCGGTTTGAATATTGTGAAGGACAAAGGTGGGCCGCGGCACCGCCTCTGCCAAGAATAGAAGCTGTCTCAGTCAAGATGGTCATTGTTGACGTTGATGTTCTACTTAAACCCATATATGATTATAATGTGATTATGTGATGTGTCAAAGTCATGAAAATGAAGGGCAACTAATACTTAGCCGGCACCTTTCAAAGATTCAATAACATTGCAATCACCCGGTGCTAGACGTTTTCAATGATGATGTGGACAAAAGGAAATCATTTCCCATAATTAAAAATCGTTTTGAATATCAAGCTTAAGGAAATCAAGGAGGTACTGATATTTTATTTTGTCTACATGTGATTTTTAAAAGAGAAGACAAATATTATGATGAACTGCTCCTTCAAAATGCATGGATAATGATGTTGAGATGATAGTTGGCAAATGACCACCTATGCTGTGGTCATGGACGATCCTTCGTAGACCTAAACTATGTGTCATTTCATTCAAAATATGTTGTGACAGATTATGGTCTGCTAAAATTCCAACCTTGAATTTTTTATTTGAGGTTTGAAGCAAGATTATCTTTCACATACAATGCAATAATTAGATGTTTATTTTCGTTTTAAAATTACATAAAATTAATATTCTCTTTTTTTTTATATTGAGTAAATACTTCGTATATAATATATCCACCGTGGGGATTGAACTCGGGTCACATCACCGATAATGCAAGTGGTGTCCTTGCCGGTAGACCACATCACACGAATTAAAAATATAATATTCTCTTAAAAACATTATGATATAATATAATTAATATTTATAAATACATTTTTTTTAAAAGATAATTGTAGTGGTATGTTTTTGGGTTCTCATTGAGGAGACCCAAGTTCAAACCACTGCACAACGGACTAGACCCTTTAAAAAACATGAGCTTTACTTTAAAATTTGACATATTTTTGGATTCTTATTTAGGAGACCTAAGTTCAAACCACTACACAATGAACCGAGACTTTCAAAAACTCGTGTTTTACCTTAAAATTTGTGTCCTTGTTGGAACATCTTAGTGGTATGGCTTTGAGTTTTCATTCAAGAGACCTAGATTCACAAGGGACCAAGACCCTTTTAAAAACCTGCACTTTACCTTATAATTTTTAGTTCCTGTTGGACACCATAATGATAGTGGTATGTTTTTTTGGTTCTCATCCAAGAAACCCAAGTTCAAGACACCATAATGGTAGTGGTATGTTTTTTTTGGTTCTCATGCAAGATACCCAAATTCAAACCACCCCACAAGGGGACTAGGAACCTTTCAAAAACTCGTGCTTTACCATGAAAATTTATGTTCATATTAAGACATGCTAGTTAAGTCGAGAGGCGTTCAAACCACCCCACAAGGGGACTAGGAACCTTTCAAAAACTTGTGTTTTACCATGAAAATTTATGTTCATATTAAGACATGCTAGTGGTATGGTTTTGGGTTCTCATCTAAAAGACCTTAGATTCAAACCATTGCACAAGAGATTGAGATCTTTGAAAAACTCACGTTTTACCCTAAAATTTTACTCAAAAGAGATAGGCCAATTGGTAGGGATTGAGTGTTTGCTAATAAATTAGCTCAGTTCCATTTCCTGGATAGTTGAGGTCCCCTTGACTTCATCTTTATCAAGTAGGCTTAAGTTTATAGAGGTTCCCTAGGCTTAAGCCACTAACATTAATCAAATTAACCCCCAAAGGCTAGGTGGATTGATGAGTGTTTGTCTAGCCAAGCACTTACCAAGAAGAGACCCAATTCAAACCTTGGAGACATGTTTATTGCAAAGATAGTAGTCTGATGCCCCCGAGGGCTAGATTTATTGATGAGTGCTTGTCTAGCCAAGCACTTACCAAGAAGAGACCCAATTCAAACCTTAAAAACATGTTTATTGCAAAGATAATACTCTGATTTAAATCCTTTAAATATATACCAAATATAATGGATTCCTTTATATATAAAAACACAATAATCTTATCATAAAACCCTTCTTCTTAAATACCATTTAAGAGCCAAATTAATTATGGAGGAGAAAACATCTACTCTATTCTTTAGAGTGTCTTACATAAAACTCCATGCAATGCTTCGACAAACAAGGTTGTTTTTGTCTTCAAGCCCAATAAAGACAATAAAGACATGGCTCCCACATGGAAGGGCTATTTGGGAATGGGGTCCCATTTGATATGGGGCTTTGAACGTCAAAGATGTTTTACATAAATTCCTCCAAATACAGAAAACCTTCGCCTTCGATTGTGGTGGGTCACAGTGAGTGCCAGGCAAATATTTACTTGCCGTTAGAATATTCGTCCCTTGGTCTTCCCTTTTATATATATAGCAGAGAAAATAAAGTCTTCGGTACATGACAAAAATCTTGAATAATCAATCATTTCAATCTTTTTCCATGGTCAGAAGTTCATAGTTAAATACTTTCTCCCACGCGGTGGAAGATACGGAGCCTGCCATGCTCATGTTTTGATATGCTTGGATAGTTAGCATGTCAATAACTTTGACCTACAACATTTGTGACAGACGTGTCATAGTCATGACAAGGTCCTCCAATTTTAATCTCTATGCATTTAATTAAATATAAATTTTTGGTTGAAGTAGGTCAAGTATAAGGGTGATAGAGTAGGAGTTTCTTCCTTAATGGTTCAAATTTAGATAAATTTTATTACTTGGATTTGTAAAATAGTGGTTTCCTTCAAGTCTGGTATGAAATGGAATAGGTTTGGTGAAGCAACCGTAAACCATGCACTTGTCATTTACTAAAATAGTATAATTGCACGCTTGGTACGAAGTGGAATAGGTTTGGTGGAAGCAACCCTGACCCATGCACTTGTCATTTACTAAAAATAGTATAATTGTAACCAACTCTCTTATATAACCTAAAAACAATCTAACAATATATCATTAAAATCTTTCAACAAAAATATTTAATCAATATATTTAATTTTTATTATAAACAAAAACATTTAATAAATATATTTATTTTTTATTATAAATAAAAACATTTAATTAATATATTTAAAATGTTTATTATAAATTTTAAGCCTATAGTTACAAAATATTAGGTTGATGGTTTGGAGATGAGTATCAAAGCATAAGTCATTATTTTATAAAGATCAAATATACTTGCTAATGTTACATAATGTTGACTTGTTTTATTTATTTTTTAGTTAGGACAATGCACTTTAAGGGAGAATGTTAGAGTTAAAGTGCACTATGCCTTCACCTTGACACTTGTCAGTTTCTCTTGACAAGTGTCATGTGTTGAATATAGGCTTATGCCTATATATTGTAACCATTTATCAATAAAATTAATCCCCTTCAATTTCACTACCAACATTTGGTATCAGAGCATCTTTCCCTGCCCTGTGAAACCCTTGAGGGAGGATTTCTATCCTCCCCCCTCATTTTTTTTCCCATTTGTTTCTTCATGCGAGGGAGTATGCTCTCCATCTTTGATGGATCAGAAACCAGAAGCTTGAGGAAATATTAATGGTGGTAAAATATGTTATTTTTTTTAGCAGATCTGGTTTTGTCCCATATTGAAATGTGTTTGCAAAATGATTGTTTTACTTTGGTGGGGCGACATCAGTCCGAAAAGTCACGTATTTTCCAGCTAGCATTACGTTTCCACCATTGATCGCAAAGAAAGAGATCTGGCTTACATTCTGGGAGGTTGCCTTGGCCATTTTTCCTGGAATCCGATTTCTATAAGCATTTATATGATTTAATTTATGTTCTTTTAGCCTTCGCAGCGTCTCGGATTGACAGACCCTGGTGCTGGTTTCGTCGGGAGTAACCTGGTCGACAGACTTATGGAGAGAGGCTGCTAGTTTTTTTTTCATGGCTCGATTTGGTGGAATTTGAGTTTTGGCAAAGTTTTTCGAGGGAGACCGTGTGGTGCGATCGTAGGGCGCAGAATCGCTTCGGTCGAGCGGGCTGGGGAAAAATTTGCGGTCATCTAGCCGTGTTTGCGGAGGATTGTAATCTGAGAAAAAGCCAAGAATAACTCATTCTATATGGATCAAATCCACTTTATTTGTATGTAGAGGAGTGTCAAAGTGAATGCGTGAATGGTATCAAAATGGTTGAAGATAAAACTGCATCTGCCTAGATGCTATAGTGCTTCACTGAATTCTCCAGGACTTGCTGGCTTGGTCCAAGAATTTCTTTGACTTTGATTTCATTCTTGTAAATCTTGAACATGGGAACAAAACTTACGCTCTCTGATTTAGCCAAAGCCGGATTTTCCTCAATGTCCACCTTGAGAAAGTTCACGGATGGATATTTTCCACATAGCTGGTCAATGAAGGGTGATATCCTCTTGCATTGCTCATTTGATTTTGTATTGAAATGGACTACTGCCAAGCCAGGTGAGCTTATGGCTTCTCTGAGTTGATCATTATTGTAAACAACTTCAACTTCCCCTCCAAACTTCATATTGTAAATCTCTTCGCCACGAGACTTCTTTAATTCAACTTGAACATAAAAGAGAGACTGAGCTACGCACTGGCCCTCTATGGCACACAAGCGGAGGTTCCCCAGCCAATGCGCACCAATGTGTACCCACGGGATAACCTGCACAACGACGTTGATGTTGCTTGGTTGCATGATGTGTTGCGTGGATACTTTGCTGCATGGAGAACCTGTGCGATGATGGACCTGTGCGTGGAGGACAATTTGGTATGGACGAATGTTTTTTTTTAAATTTGTTTTAACGATATTTGATGAGGAGTACAGAGCATGGAGGGGCTTGTCTACTGCAGATCGTGTTTGTGTTCTGTGGAGATTAACCAGTGGATTGCAGCATCATCGTCAGAGTGTTCTAGTGCGAGTTTGTATGGAATGCATGCGATTTTCCAAAGGAGCAAAGGAGCAAACCTTTTTAGGAGAGCCTTATCATAACCCGGTGCAATCCGTGGACCCGCAGAGTGTCGCAGTGCTTGAAGGGCATCTGTGAGGTTGTGTTCATGTCCTGCTCGACGGGTAACAGCGGCCCTGATGCGATCAGTCTGTCCAACGTTGCACCATGGCTAGCCACGATCGGGGCCAGCACACTTGATCGTGACTTGTCCAGAAATCCTTAAGCCTGTTAGATTGTTGAAGTTCGTGGGAGCTGTTGGAGGAAATGCCAGATGAGCTCGCGGAGGTGCATTTACGGGAGATGTCATAACAACCAGTACTAAAACCATTGAACAGCCATGGGCGCTTGGCACCAGGTGTAGAGCACCGAAATCAATCT
Source organism: Wollemia nobilis (assembly GCA_028583015.1). Taxonomy (NCBI): domain Eukaryota; kingdom Viridiplantae; phylum Streptophyta; class Pinopsida; order Araucariales; family Araucariaceae; genus Wollemia; species Wollemia nobilis. Next base: position 175,660 of record JAQPPZ010005051.1, read on the forward strand.
TATTTTCAGACCAAACTGGCAGTCAGAGATACTGGGCCAACTGGAGCATCTTCTCTGTGCAGGCCCCATGAGACAGTGCATCGACACCTATCGTGTGCAATTAGATTGACGCCACCATCACCCACAGTTGATCTGGTGCCCCATTCACATGTGCCGCGGGAAATTTTCAAGATATTTCCACATGGAAGGGAGGCCCCTTCATATATTTACAAGGGGGCATATTTTATTAAAGTGGGGAGGACCACTTAAATTTATATGTATGGGGAATTGAAATTTTCAAAGTGGAGGGCCATTTTTTTCAAATTGTAAGGGAAACTATATTTTGGTCATTTTTTATGTTTTTCAACATTGAAGTGGAAGTGAAAGGCCTAGATGGCCCATGTAATTCCCTGCGAGGGAAAAAGCAAGACTGTTTTTTCCGCCTAAGAGCGATGCCACCATTGAGCGATGTCGTCTATTTTCTACCTTAGATAGGCATGATGTTTTTTCCACATGATGAAGGCCCCTTTGATGGTGGAATATAGGGGTATTTATAGTCGTTGGAAACGTTTTTCCATGACAGACACAATGGTGGTGTCATATTCTAATTTTGAGGCTGTTTCAAATGAGTTTTTTAGCCTCAAATTTTTTTTCTACCTTGGAGTGCACTTTCGGTTGTACCCGACACTCCCAAGGTAATTTCATATGTGATCCTTGTACCTAGTGATCTTTTCTATACACTTGGCGAATGCAGTGGCTGGTTACCCATGCATTTCGATGGGATGACATGGTCACCATAAGGACACTTATACTAGGGACTACAGACAAAGACACCCTAGACTCTATCCGAGGTTTTTTTCGGATCTACTTCTGAAGACTACAGACGAAGACACTTTAGAAGATTCTCTTTTTTTCTTCTTCTCTCCTCCTATTTTGATCTATGGCTCATTTTATTGTATTAAGTGCATTTTCGGCAGAGACCGACACTCTTATATGGCTCGTTTTTCCTTTGTATTAGGTGCATTTTCGGTAGAGACCGACACCTTCTAGATTGAGTTCACCATGAGAAGGGATTTCATAATCATGGTGAATCTAGTCAGTGACCTACGAGAGGCAACATCCTTTGAGGATGACTTGCAGAGGCAACAGACCCAGAAGTGGCTGACCTTGAGGCACCAATGATGACCCTGAGACACTTAGACGGCTGACCCAGTGGCAACAGACCCGTGGAAGTGGCTGACCCTGAGGCAACATACCGAGATGTATACACAGTGAATCTAGCATTATTCACAGTTGGAGAGCCAAGCGCAAAGAGCACGAGCCTAGACCAAATCAGCAATAAGCGAGGATGATAGGTTGTTTTAGAGAAGTCAACATTAAGGGGGAATGTTACCTAATGTTGACTTGTTTTGTTTATTCTTTAGTTAGGATAGTGCACTTTAAGGGGGAATGTTAGAGTTAAAGTGCACTATGCCTTCACCTTGACACTTGTCAGTTTCTCTTGACAAGTGTCATGTGTTGAATATAGGCTTATGCCTATATATTGTAACCATTTTTATCAATAAAATTAATCCCCTTCAGTTTCACTACCAACAGCTAAAGGTATAATGGTTGAAAGTAAATACAAATAAATATGTATACAAATATAAAAAATAATAATGCTTTCATAATAATTGAAATAATAAAGTTTAGAAGGTTTAGAGTAAGTAGTGATAAGTTTTGTATAATAAATTAAGGTTTTAATTTAAAAAAAAAATGGGTGATGATTGGTATTTGATTATAAGATTTAGGGTGTTGGAAGTTGTGATATTTGATGCGATAAAAATTAGAATAAAATAAAAAGTTAAAATAAAATAATTAGAGTTACTAGTAATTTTTTTTTTTTTTTTAATAACTAAGTAATTTTTTTAAAACAAGTTTTTAGATTTGAAGAAAAGGAGGAGCTGAGATAACTAAGGTTATTCTATTATAAGTATAGTACATTGAATTCAAGATTTATATGAAGATTTGAAGAGAAGTGTTGTTTGAGTTTTTGTGCAAGTCAGTTTTCTATTCATTTTTGATATTTCATGTTAATCTTTTATTTGAAGTATTCTCAAAAACTCATATACTAGAATCAATACTTGGAGATTGGAGAAGTGAAGAGCATGGGAATTTAATTCTTTTTAATTGAAGAATTTAGAATTTAAATTTATAGAAGAAAACTTTATATATTATTATTGTAAGTATCATGGCTCATGGTAATGCTTCAGTCCACATCCCACAAATTAAAGGAGAAAATTATGGTTACTAATATATAAAAGGATTTTGTTGACTACAATAGAAATATTAAGTTTCATGGACAATAGATACAAAGAACTAATAGCTTGGAGCTTTTTTATCAACAATGAAAAAAATATGGAGGAGGTATAAAGAAAATATGTTTTGGCTTTGTATCCTGTAAAAACAATTATTGATGAATTTTTTTCTAAAAATTGCAAGTGTCAAGATTGCCAAAGGAGTTGGGGACACCTTGAAGATAGTCTGTTAAAGGTCTAACCAAGTGAAATTAGTGAAGTTGTAGGCATTCAAGAAATAAAATTAATATCTAAGAATGAAGGACAATGAAAATGCAAGAGATTATTGTGTAAGGATGCATGATATTGTACATAAAATGGATATCTATGGTGAATAACCATAAAAAGGAGATGTTAAACATATTTTGAGAACATGCAGGAAAGAAAAAGAGGTCCATTTACACCTAGAAGTGAGTATGCACAGAGTGTCTTTGAAGGTTATTCTGCTTTTACTAATTACCTGGCTAATACTGAATCTTCAAAAGCTAAGGTTCATTCTCATAGTGCTCCAAAGCTAAGGCCAAGTTCCTACAAGGAGAATGTCTTTGCAAGGTGTATTGGATAACAGGTCATGCATTATTAGTGTTCAGATGCAAAGATCATCTTCTGAATATCAGTATCCTGGTCCATTTAGACTAGACAGATCAACAACCTCTCAAAAGTAAGGTATGGTGAATATGATATGGCTTTTAGTGGCCATATGTCATTGAGAAAATGAACATAATATCTAGTTATAGAGGATATTATTTTTTAATATATGTTTAATTAATTATATTTGAATTATGAAAATATGAATATTGAACCTTCTATTTCAGGTGGTCCTTTAATTCCTGGACCTCTGCTTGCTTTAACTATCTCATCTCATTGAAGTTAATACAAGATACCCTCCACTTTCAATAACCATCTGAGACTCTGACACAATTGACAACATGAAATGTAGAAGCACAGCATTTCTGTACTATGAATGAGAACCAAATTATATGCCTCTACCATGTTTTGGTTTGCCTGATGGCATTGGTTTTCTGTGTAAGTGAGCCTTTTTTCTGGTCCAAGCAGGATCTTTCACTCTCTCTGGACTTCATTTGCTGTTTAAATTGCTCCACTCAACTAATGAAAAAAGGGTTCACAATTTTTTTTGTGAAACATCACAGTATATAAAACTTGTTAAAACCTTTGCGTGTTGATTTCTTCGTTCTGGGTGTTGTAGTTGGTGCATCACATCATCACCCAATTGACGAATGCACTCGTTCGATACAATCATTTGCCTTTCACATGATTGAGATTGGTCGATAATGAACAACAGAACATAAGCAAAAGAACAAAGAACTTTAATTTAGTTAAAATGTCAATATCTTTGTAAAAAAAGGGAGAGTGGAAGTCTTGGGTTGGAATTTTGTGACAGACAGGATATGTCCATATCTGCACAAGATTGCCTCCTTCAATCTCGATTTAAATTTTCATAACGGAGAATTTCAAATTCAAATTCCATGGACTTGCTCTGCTTCAACTTATCATTATTATGATTATGGGTCAACTTAATCAAACTGAAAGGTCAGTAATACCTTACCACACCTTTTAAATTTTAAATAACATTGCAATTATATGTTATGATTTCCAGGGGCGTACATTGCCATTTGGATGTGATAATTGTCATCCTCTGGCACTTGAGGTTTTCAATGATAAAGATATGGATCCTCTGGCACTTGAGGTTTTCAATGATAATTGTCATCCGCATGAAAGGAAATCATTTACCTACGTAATTTTTTCTTTTTATATATTAGTTTATGAGAGATATTTTATTGGTATTTTTTTTTTGTTTAAAGAGATTTAAGTTTAAATAATTGAGTTTTTTTTTAAAACTGTGTTTTACTTAAAATATGTTTTTTTTTTAATCTTTTTCAAGAACCCATGTTTTACCTTAAAATTTTGCCATGGGAGATATTTCATTGATAGATCTTTGAGTCTTTATCCACAAAATCCAAGTTCACACCTAACCCTAATACAAGTAGTATGAAACCCCTTTAAAAAAAACCTGTACTTTTACCCTAAAATTTTATAGGTGATTGGTAGTGGCAAAATGCATGCAGTAGATATGTTGACTTCATTTTTTCCCTAGTGAACTAGGGATTATAAAAAAAATGATATGTTCTTTTTAAGGATAAATTTTACGAAAATATAATACAATATAATGATTTATTTTTATTTGAAATTATATAAAAGATGATAGTTGTTTCTTAAGTGGTCTTGTGTTCAAACCCCTTGAGGGTGGTTGTTGATGTAATTTGTAAACGTTCTTCTAAAAAAAATATTTATAAACATAAAATTGGATGTCCTTTTAAAGATAAATTTTATAATAATGTAATAAAATATAATACTGATTTATTTTTGTATATGTTATTTTTGTTATGGTTAATTTTGTTTGGAATTGTATAAAACAAGTTCTTGTGAAAAGAAATTGGGATATAATATAATTAATATTTATAAATGAGAAAAGAGGGTGAATATAATTTCATATGAAAATAGATTAGTAAAATAATAGATTTATAATTTAATTTATTTATATTTATTTTATATGATTTATGATTTGATAGAGACTAAAAACTATTTTATCCTTTTAGATATAAGATGAGTTTAATGTGCATTAACCATAATAAAATTATTTTTTTAAGATAAGTAATGAAAAGTAATGAATTTCATATTATGTGCATTAACTATAATAAAATTATTATTTTAGGATAAGTAATGAATTTCATATTATAAAAATACTTAGAAATAGAAGCTGAATTTATAGAAATGTATAAATTCAATTAAAGTTGAATTTTCATAATTTTTATTTTAATTATAGTTTATTAATCATAAAATGGTTTGCATAACAAGCAAAATTCTTTAAAATGACATAAACCTAAAAAAAACTTTATAAATATATGAAAACTTAAAATATTATTATTAAATTTATTTAAATTGTAAATTAATTTAACATTTTTCAATAAAATATATATTCTATGATTCAAAAGGTAACAAGGAACAATAGGAAAATCTCATAACGGGGCGGAGGTCCAAGGTTTAAATCTAGGGCTTCGTCGGACTGAATGCTTGTCCCTTTCGTGGTGCTTTCAGTGGCGTAAAAGGTTTAAAATGATTGTGGCATGTCGGTTATAAGGGCAGACTGCACGAAGATCTGTGTGGCGGCTTCTGGGGCGGACAACGCAAAATGCTTGTCCCTTTTCTGGTGCTTTCAGCGTAAAAGGTTTAAAATGATTATGGCATGTCGGTTATAGGAGCGGACTGCGCAAAGATCTGTATGACGGCTTTCGGGGCGGACATCGTAGAATATTGTGGTGGCCATAAAAGCTAAACAACCTGATTCGTGGCAGCTACCAATTCCACCATGGTATATATATATAAAAAAAAAAAACAAACAAACAAGGAACAACAAGAAAATATAATATAACTTTTAAAAAGATTATAATACCTCAGGTCATTGGAGTAAATGTTTACCAAGGTGGGACTCCCAAGGGTTAGGCGGATTGGTAAGTGCAAGTGTGGCTAGGCACTTAGACCTAGGTTTAAACTTTGGGGGGAAGCTAACCCTTTGCATCTCACGTCGGGTCAACAAAAACAAGTCGGATAAGTTTGTTGAAAGCTGGTAAATTACTAAAAATAGTGGTAGTAACCAACTCTTCTATGTAACCAAAAAAATCATGTTTACCAAAGTGGAACAAATGATTTTAAAGATGATTATAATAATAACTTAAAATAATGAAAATGTTACCAATTCTCTTATATAAATAATGATAAAAGTTTTCAAAGATTGACCTTACAAACTTCCACCACAATTTATTTGTGCACAAGATAAACCATTCCATAATATTTTGTCTTTGATATTTCACTATGAAGTTTCATTATAATATCAATATTGACCATCCTATTCTTGAAAGTAGTGTTGTGTATAAATCTCCATGCAATGCTTTGACAACCAAGGTAGTTCTGTCTTCAAGCCCAAGACATGGTCCCACAAGCTTCATATATCTTGCACGGAATGAGTCCAACCTTATCAGCTAGGGGTTCTAAAATTCAAAGGTATCCTTGCATTATCCTCATGTTTTCTACCGACAAAACTACCTTCTTCTGACCCATATCTCAATGTTGTACATAAATTCCTCCAAATGGAAAAACCTTCGCCTTCCATTGTGGTGGGCCATAGGCCAGCCAATATTTTTAAAATGAGCATTTTCGAACCTTTGTCTTACCTTTTTGGAACTCTTTTGTAAAGAGTGGAGAAAACAAAGTCTGCAGTTGATCGCATAAATTTTAAATAATGAATTATTTCTAGATTATAAAAGTAATAAAAAGAAATATATGTAGATTATATAGTTTATATGGGTATTAAATAGATTATATAGTTTAATGTGACAAAATTAAAATAAAAGGATTATATATATACATGAAACACACAACACTCACTCAAACATAGATACTAACAACTTTCGTATTTGAATTTTTATGAGAAAAATATCAATGTTAGATAATTAAACCAAACATATTAAAACATTACAATTAATTATATTTAATATGTTTTTAATTTTTTAATTAAATATATATTTTCAAATTTTTTAAAATGTAAATTAATTATATATAAATTAGTTTGTATATATAAACTAACTAATAAATAAATTGATTTTTTTTTTTTATAAATTATTTTGATGTATAACTATAAAATATCCATGGCTTTGAGATTAGAATATAAGCAAAGTCATAATTTTATAAAATCCATATATACCAATTAAAGTTATAATTTTACAATAATTGAAAGTAAATTTAAATAAATATGTATAGAAGTTTAAAAGAAAATAGCAAATACTTTTACAATAATCAAGACAACAAAATTGATAGAAAATGTGGTGGTTAAGCTTCTCCAACTTTTGTATTGTATTGTTTATATAAGCCGACAACAAATTTGATAGAAAATGTGGCGGTTAAGCTTCTCCAACTTTTGTATTGTATTGTTTATATAAGCCTTATGAGCCTTTGTAAATATTGAAAAATATGTTTTTGTAATATTTTATTATTTTAATTCTTAGGGTTAGTCATTTAATCTTGTTTGGGTATAAATATCCCATATTATCAACCATTTTATTATTGGTTGGAGTGTAATTTTATTATTTAATAGTAACATTATTTGGTGTCCATAGACACCTCCATATACTATGTGCATTTCCTTTCAATAACATTGGTTAATATGTTGACTCCATAAATTTCTTGAAAATGCTATGAAATATAACATGGTATCAGAGTGAGCGTGCATCTTTGTTATTCGATTTCTTGTTGTTGACATTTTAATTTTGATGACTTTAAGGTGATGTGGGAACATCCTAACAACATCCGAAAGTTGAATAGTTGTGGAAGTGAAAAGCCAAAGGTTTACCTATTAGGAAATTGCTTTTCAAAATTATAAATTTGATGTTTTTGTCTAAGAGTGGGCTAGCGAAGAGAGGAAAGGGAGGTCTCAAATTGGCTTTGTAGTCCCAATAAATAAATAAAAACTACTTCATCCATTTACCATTGTGGTTCTTATTTCGTATTTGGAATTGTTTGTGTGTTGTTGTTTCTATTTGTGCAGGTTTTGGAGAATCATTTGGTACGTTGCAGTTTGACAAAGAAGAGTTGTGGTGTTGGTATTAGAATTTGAGATAGCCTTCGAGTGAGAGAGGGATGAAACACACTGAAAACAAATACCAACAATAAAGGATAGCAGAGCCATCAAAATACATTATGTGGGAAAGAACATCATTTGAGATACTATATATGATAAAGGAATTGAGAATTTAAATTCAAACTACAGTGCGAGAGATTTTATAACGCAAGGAGTTGATGCTCATTTTGGAGCCAGATAGGGAATGCAAGAAATTGGTTGTAATAAGTTATAGAATAATTATTTTTCATGCAGTTGAAATACTAAGGTTCAATTCCATTTTAGCGTTGTGAGCATAAGAAAACCTTACTAGTTTACAAGAGAGAAACACATAATTAGATTTACGGTTGGAATCATACAGTCATGCAATACAAAAATTGCATAAGCACAAGTGATCATACAAGTGAATGATTGAACCTCTAGATTGAATGATTACCAAGTCATTGTACTAGATTGCAAGGTTGCTTGGGTTGTATGGTTGCCTAGATTGCATGGTTACCTATATTAAATGATTACCTCGATTGTATGATTGCTACCTGGATTAAATGATTGTCTATATTGTATAGTTACCTGAATTGAATGGTTGCCTAGATTGTACGATTGTTGCCTAGATTGAATGATTTCTTGGATTGTATGGTTACCTGGATTGAACGGTTGCTTGAATCGTATGGTTTTCTAAATTGAACGGTTACCTAGGTTGTACAATTATTGCTTGAATTGTATAATTATCAAGTTGTACGATTGTTGAATTGAATAGTTGGAAAATCTATTGTATGGTTGCTAAATTGAATGATTGCCCATTTAATTGTATGATTATGGTTTGAATGACTGGAATGAACAATTGTTAATTGCTCGATTATTAAAGAAGGAAATATTATTTTGGTTTGAGTCTTCTTGGGGAGGTGTGTCTGTTATTGCATCATTTGGTATTAGATCTATAAGATCTCTAAGGAGTGAGGAGTGATACACACCTAAGGAGAGATGACACAACAAGAAAGAGGGAGACTGTAAGGACCTCGAGTCACGGATGTGGTAAAGATGATGAGAGGAATCATTACTTGGTTTGATGCATTGAAAACTACCCAAAGGTGGGGCATCCAAGTTGAAGATGTAAGTGATAGTGAAGAAGAAGGACCAGATCAAGCAAAAGTTAGAAATGAAGAAGAAGAAAGGGACTTGGAGGAAAGGTTACTCTGGGTATGACGCAATCGTGGAGCGCGCGCCCAGCTGGTGTACTAATCTATACCATCGAAAACACAAATATCCACACAAAAATGCACAAATCGAACGAATAACGCCAACTAATGCAAAGTATTCTTGTATTGATATTTCAAAGGATCTCGGGTTACAAAAAATGCCCCCCTCGGGGTCACTCCAAAGATGATACAAATGTTTACAATAGCCAACACCCTCAACAGGGTAGGCGTGCTTGTAGATTTGCTCCGATGACTGCTCACAAACTGCCTTGGGGTAGAGCTAACCCCCTTCTTCACGATGTGGAAGGATTATGATATAGGCTCCTTTTTGCACCTGTCTCCCTACGAACAAGAAACAACAATGCACGATTATATAGATTGATAGCCTCTCGTGATGAGGCCCTTTAAAGGATTATACATGTAAATGCCATCAAACTAATGAAACAAGAAAGCATAAAGAAAGGTTCTACGCTATTCTAATTGTATCAAGAATTACACTACAATATACAAAACATGAATAAAAACATGATGCATTGAACAAATGTTGAATTGAAAGCAATAAAGCATCAAAAAGATCCAATATACTTCTACCCACTACAACGCATAAAATGCCTAATTCCTACGGTCAGAGTTTCTCTAAAAATGCAATTTAACCTATGAAAGAACTAATCTGACTAACCTATGCAATAAAAAGCAAACTGAGTAAGGTGATCTCTAACCTATTGCAAACCGTAGCTCGTGAGGGGCGGTCTGCACTGTAAACCATGGCTGACAACCGCAGTTTGACCTCTGATGTGTTTGCCCTCAGAATTAGGGGTAGTGGGCTTGACCTCCTTGTCCGAATTGATGTTCAAGGGTCGCCTTTGTCATCCTCTGACAGATTTGGTGGTCAAATCGCTATGAAGGGCCTTCGTTCGCTCGAATTTGTGTTTCTTGATCCTCCTAGGCACCTAGGGCATCCATGGCTAATTGATCATTGAATGGATAGCAAAGGGGCTCTCAAATGCACAAGGTCATTATGCAATTTGACAGGGCTTCGCTGCTCTCTTGATCAATTAGTTTGCTCGATAATTCGACAACGCTTCGCTATGCAAATTATCTCTCTTCAGTCCTCTCTCTCCCCATTGAAAAAGGGGGGTACTTATAGCATGCCCCTAGGGCTAGGGGTGGCTTCATGGAGAAGCCAAGATCAAGAAGGTTGGTTAGGACAGTTGGGATGGAAGCCTCTAGAATATTCCGTCCTCCAACTGCATCCTTCTAGATCTCTTGGTTGTTCCAACCGATTTGGCTCGGATGGAAGGCCTAACTAAACTCCAGTTCAAACCGTAGGTCACAACTGTGGTCCAGACTGGAGACCGCAGGTGTCAACCATGGTTCAGACTAGAGACCGCAGGTCTGGGCTGTGGTTCAGACTACTTAGGCCAGAATGCCTAAATTGAGTGGTTAGAACCACTACTCTATCTTGGAGTCTATCCAAGATCCTTCATATGGTTTTGTAGCATGTCCATATGAGTAGTCGCCCTTGGCATGATGCATTTTAGGTGTCTACAGATGCCCCTTTTGAGATGCGTTGTGAGATTGAACAACGCTGAGCAAAATAGACCTCCTAAAATGATGTCGAAGGTTCTATGATGATCATTAGTCTGATCAACATTAGATGCCCCAGGTCCAACAAAAGGATGCGCATCCTGGAATCATTGCTTCCAACGTGGGAAGGCTTACATTTGAAAATTCTGCACTCGTCATCAGACATTCGGGTAGCTTTGGTGCTACAATAGGAGTTAGGCCTATATAACCGACGGATGAGAGCTACAAACAAAATTTCATATTTGCTATTTGCCCCAAGCAGAGGGGGAAGCTTATGATAGCTGTTAGCAATGATTCGCAAGGACGAACACAATTTTGACAAGATCAAGGGATCTACGATCTCCGGGATCTTCTATTGATTTTGATTATGACATGAAATTATGACTACCCCCTCAAGCGACGAGTCGATGAGGGTAATGACAATGTCTAAAGCGACGAAATCGCTTGACCATAATGAATGATCCTGAACAACTTTAGATTTGAGACGTTTAATGCCTTGGCTAGGCCTAGTTCAGCTTATGATTGCAACGCTTAGTAGTATTTGCATATCTCTCTCCCATGGAGCAGTCAGGCTATGATAGTCATCTTAGAGAGTCAAGATAATACAAATTCAAGAAGACTTGTGTTGAATCATATTGTCGATGATTTGCTAAAAAATGTCATAAAAGAAATGATAATTTTGCCCCAAATGTCCTTATTGTGATCTACTCATCTTGCCGGATTGCATGGATCGCAAGTCGCTGCAACCGCCAAGTTTATAGGATAAATCACTGAATACGAGGCGCATTTGGTTTTTCATTTGTTTGATTTTTTTTTGTGTGTTGAATTTTGTATTTATTGGATTGATCCTGGTGCTTTTAATGTCACCAAATTTGCAATTTTGATCATTTATTTTGATTTTTATCCATCGGGAGTCATTAATTTACCTTTTTAGACCTTCCCACGATGGGTTTTTAGTGCATTTATTACTAATTGCGGATCGCAGGTACGATCGACGGTTTCCACTACCAAATTTTGGGGACCACAGGTCAGACCTGCGAGCGGAAAGCCCTAGTTTGTGGACCGCGGGTGTCAGCTACGGTCCGCAGAGACTAGGAGAACCTATAAATTGAAAGTTGATTTGCAATTTTTCATTATTTTCCTGCAACCTTGAGCAATTTGAGAGTTCTGAGAGAGAGAAGACATTCCCTGATACGGAACGCTGTCAAACTCAACAACTTGTACACTCATTCTTCCCTGATGGCGGATCCTGATCAGCCGTCGACTAGCCGGGGGCAGGTGCGGGCAAGGTAACTCGAAACCGAGACCTCGCACTCCATATCAATAAAATAAACCACACTTAATAAATGCAAAAATTGAACCTCATTAAACTGTCGGTAATGAACCCCACTAGTTTAGGCTAGATTAGAATTTAATTTTATGCATGAGTGGTCTAGGAGGGTACCCTAAATGGGTGCCACTCCTAAACCGTAGCTGGTAGCTGCGGTTCCCAGTTGGAAAAATGGGAACCACAGGTTTCAGCTGTGGCCCCCAATTTGCAAATTGGTTGTAGCTGCGGTTCCCAATTTGCAAATTGGGGACCGCAAGTTGCAGTTGCAAGCTGCAATTGCTTGTGTTTTTTGTTGTTTTTTTTTAGCACTGCTTAGCTAGATTTAGCTTATAGTATGTTTTTTTTGCTTTTTAAAAGTTAACGTCTAGAGCGTGGGAGCCTGACTTGATGAAGACTCTCCGCGAGGCCTTATCGGATGATGATCGAGCATGGTTCCGAGCCATCGGGTTCGGTTATGTCGTGGATCTACCCACCATTAGGGTAGATCAGGCCTATATTACTATGTTGGCTCGATGCTGGAATGCGTGGACCAACACATTTCACCTGCCTCCTGGTGAGATGACCATCACACTGGAGGACGTCTACAGGATCTTCAGGATCCCTATCGATGATGAGGTTATCGTTTCCTCTGCCTACATGGCAAAGGATGCCATTTTTGCTGCCATCTTCGGTGATCAGAGCATCGATGCACAGGATGATGTAGACCATGGAGGGGTGCACATCGGGGACTGGTATCGGGATGACGTCTTCTCTGCTCGAGAGGCCCTGTTCATGCACCTCATCATTCAGATTGTCCTTCCAGACTCCTCGGGCGTGAGGATTCCCTGGAACATGCTAGCCCCTACTTGGAGGGTGCTTCAGAGCTCGATGGAGGAGCCACTGCTGCTAGCCTGGGGGAGCACTTTACTATGCCAGCTCTACCGAGAGCTGTACCAGATCACGGAGCGGAGCCATAAGGGCATCAGCTGTAGCCTTTTGCTATAGATCTAGGGGTGGTAGCATATCCGAATCGAGCATCCTACTGACCTACCTTTGTGCATCACTACCCTAGATGCTGCTCATCAGTGCTACACCACCTACTGGCCTCGTGCTGAGGAGGGTGTCCACAGTAGGGCTCATGCTGGGGATACACAACATTATATCATCAATTTTGTGGCACTTGGGTCGGGGGACATCGTCTGGCGCCCCTACATGGATTGTCCTGTATGGCCGAAGGCGGACGAGTGGCTGCGACGGGCCCACCGATACAGATGGCTCATCTGGCATAAGCCAGAGGTGAGAGAGTACCAATTTTTCTCTTGCATCCTACGATAGTTCGACATGGTGCAGGACCTGCCAGATATGCCCCTCAGGTATAGACGACTGGCTTTGGAGAGGGATCTCCCACTGATAGTTCCTCCACCACTAGGGGATGCACCTAACGACTTCCAGGAGTCAGGAGTTGAGACTACTGGGACCATGCTCGACTATGATGGGTGGTGGTCTCTGTTTAGATGGCACGGTACCGGGCCTCTAGGCCGAGAGCCAGTAGAGGCAGAGGTAGAGGCAGATCCTGAGGGGTGCAGGGTGTGCCAGCGTACTAAGGGTGGTTGGGGCACAGAGGCCACCACTGAGGACCTACCAACGATCGACCCTAAGGAGGATGCTCTAGAGGAGGGTGAGGTCCCTCCTGACAATGCAGAGGGACAACTACTAGCACAGGTTGCTGACTTGCAGAGTCAGATTGGGTGATTCCATACGCAGCAATAGGAGCGAGATACTACCATCGCCACTCTAGAGGTGAAGGTGGCTGACAGGGAGCGACACCTGACTGAGGCACAGGGCCAGATACGAGAGCTCACGACTCGAGCTACTAATACAGAGGCCCATGTGCAGAGACTACAGACTACCCTAGAGTTGGCACAGGCGTAGCAGACTACAATAGAGGCAGAGCGGGATCTCGCTCGAGCAGCGAGGGGAGCTACTATGGGGCCTCCTTAGGCTATTATGGGGCCTCCTACGGTACCAATAGTAGGTACACTAGCTACACAGGATCCGACTGCTGAGGTGACGCGACTGTGCAGTATGGTCATGAGGACCAATGAGATGCATGCAGCCCGGCTTGCCCACATTGATCAGCTGGTCGACTATATAGAGATGTAGGGGCTACCGATTCTTGAGGATCCTTTTTCTATAGAGTCATAGCATACCAGATCTAGGACTTCAGGGTAGTCCACAGCTAGCTCGAGTCATAGGACTCACAGGACTGAGAGGACGCACAGGTCCTCTAGCACGCACACAACGAGGTCGCAGGCCAGGGCTAGAGATCCGGGGCAGACATCAGGGGCCTCCAGCTAGAGGACTAGCCTACTACAGCTACCAATTTCCCATGTGCTGGGTGCGTTAGGGTTTGGAGGTAGGCAGGATCCACAGCAGGATCCACCATAGGTGCCAGGTCAGCCAGGAGAGCAGGCTCCAGAGCACAGTGCAGAGGGAGGCGGCGAGAGCTCCAGTACAGGGGGAGCAGCCTAGATCTATTTATTAGCATCTGCCTACTACAGTTTGATGTATCATTTTGTGTGTAAGGTCGAGGACCTACATAGTTGTAGCCTACGGGCATTTTGTACTCCCTATGTACTCATTTGGACACACACACACACACACACACACACATATATATATATGATATGATATTTCATGGCTCATTATGTGTAAGTGTGTGTTTATTAATTTTTGATTTTATGTTTATTTGATGCACATGGATGCAATGCGTATTTAAATGCTATGTTTATATGATGCAATGTATGGATGTCATGCACTAGATAGCTATTATTTTTTATGATGATGATATGCAGTGATCTAGATGATTAGATGTGCGACATATGATGTATGTAGATGGATGCGATGTTTATTTTTTAACGCATATTTATTTTTGCTTTGTGGGCATGCATATATTTTATGCAGTTTATGATATGCTATGCAATGTATGGTAATGCATTATGTACAAAATCATAATCTAATGGAAATGAACCTGTATGCTTTAATCACTTAGAACATAAGGAATGAATGTAAACTGTGTATATCAATTTTTAAAATATGACACCACAGAATGTATAACAATCATGCAAAATAATTGATAATTCTCATTACAAGAACTTAATCAATTAATCACCCATATATGAAATGCAATGAAATGGATTGGTAAAATGCTTAATGAATGATTATGTCATTTCGTACTATATAGTCAGTGGTCGTCTAAACATCATTTCTGATCTTCATGCGGTATCTATCTTATATATTTGATTGTACATTGTAAAGTGCATTTTGATTAATGAATGACTCGTATTTCTGCATTCTGATGAGATTTGGTATTTTGTTGCTATTGGAGCACTTTTTGGGTTTTTCCTTGAGACTCAAACACCCTAGTAGACCTCTCCAAAAATCACATACTAACTATACCAGGCTTATATTGGACAAGGCTTTTGCCGTGACAGACCCAACTATTCATAATCCCTGTGTGTGCATGTGAGTATTTTTAGATAGATCGTAAGCATACCCCGTATGTCAGTCGGGACTCTTTCAACCCATATGTGAGATAGGGTTCCTCATACGATTGTATCATCCTTGTTTCAGCTTTGATTAGACTTATACAACTAGACAATCCTAAGTACCTAGAGCTAGCTCATCTTGCAAATTGATCAGGGCTACCCCTCCAAATGCAGGCGGGACTCTTTCAACCCATTGCTACGTTTGGGGATCACCCAATAGAACTACCCCTCCGATTGCAAGCGGGACTCTTCCAACCCATTGCTATGATCGAGGATCACTCTATGGCTTTCAAAAGGTGTACAATCCAGGGATTCAAGTTCTCACCCTTCTTACTTGCTCAGATGTAGTGATAAAAATCATTGTTAGTCCACGTGTTACCACTTTCTTTGAGCAAGGGATTTTTATAGTGCTTTTGATTCACTATGTCACTTTACATTTTGAACTTGAAATTTGTATATATATTTTTTTTGCACTTTGTAACTTGGGATTTAACTTTTGTGACTTTGGGATTTATAGGGGAAATTCTTGTCCTTTTGCCAAAGTACACCTTTCTAGACCGACTATTTGCAAGATAAGAAGGTCGTGAGACCCATCTCTCTAGAGACCTAAGACTACTTTCATGACTTTCATCCTCTCTCGTCTTAGCAGGATTTTATATTGTTTTGCTTAGTGATGGGATTCTGATATGTCGAGGCACTATCCCAACTAATGACCTTGTCTATAACAACAAAGCAAGCTTTCTACAATATCTGAAGAACCCACTAGGTATGGCTGAGTGACAGGAAAACTTAATACACATAGGTCTCCACAACAGGTATCGTGTACGAATGCAATGAATTATGATAAATGCAAGGGTGCATGATTGTCATACAAATGTGTGACTATTTGTAAAACTTTGATAAACGCACTACACTCTACTATGGAATGCAACGGATGACAAATGCCTAAATGCAATATGATGATGTGAATGCATGTGTGAATGCAGATGAAAATGCAAATGCAAATGTTTTTGGATTTTAGGCTTTATCAATTTTTTTGGACTTTTATATATTTTTCTTGATTTTTATAGGTTTTTGAGCTTTCATATTTGACCAAACGACGAGTACATGTCCTTGGAGCTTTTTAGGGTTGACCAAGCAATTTTTAGAAATCCTTGGAGCCTTTTGACTTGACCAAAGGTTTTACAACCACCTTTGGAACCTTTTAGTTGACCAAACTCTCAGCAAGAGGGCATGGAGCCTTTTGGGATGACCGAGAAGTTATAGGAACTCTCAGAGCCTTTGGGTTGACCAAGCAATTTTTGGGAATCCTTGGTGCCTTTTCTTGACCAAGCTTCTTAATCAGATAGCTTGGGGCCTTTTGAGATGACCAGTAGCCGGTGCCTTTACTTGACCAAGCTTCTTAATCAGAGAGCTTGGGGCCTTTTGGGGTGACCGAGCGGTTTAGACAAAACCCTCGAGGATTTTGGGTTGACCAAAGGCTTACAGATGCCTTTGGTGCCTTTACTACACTCTCAAGCATAGAACGCCTTAAGATGGATGATATTGAGAGGCTCAAGCTCATCCACACCCTCTAGCGATGTTAGGCGATAGGTACCTGGACCAATATTTTTAGATATGATGTAAGGCCCTAGCCAGTTAGCCATGAATTTGTCTCGCATGTCAGGCAACAAATTCGAGTTCTGTTGGTTCTCTTTTAGCACAAGATCTCCAACTTCAAAGTCTCTCTGGTGGACTTTGATATTGTAAGCTCATTTTAATCACTCTTGATAAACATGAAGATGCTCGAGGGCATTCATGTGATGTTCATCAAGCAACATCAATTGATCGAGGTGAGCTTGCCATGCGGTGTCATCATCGATGAACTCTTTCAATGCGACGCGCAACGTTGGAATTTCCAACTCTAAGGGCATAATGGCCTCAGTGCCATATACTAGTGAAAATGGTGTTGCCCCAATGGGCATCCGAATGCTAGTCCTGTAAGCCCATAGTGCAAGGGGCAGTTGTATATGCCAATCCTTGTGGTGTTCTTGCACTATATTTTTCAAGATGGCTACCATAGTCTTGTTTGAGGCCTCAGCTTGCCTGTTTGCTTGTGGATAATATGGAGTTGCAAAACTATGTTGAATGCGGTATTTAGACGTTAAAGCCCACACAATTTTGTTCTTAAAAGAAGTTCCATTATCCAAAATTATTTTGGATGGTATCCCAAAATGACATATGATATGCTCGAGAATAAATTCTATGATGCGAGCTCCAGTGGTCATTGTAAGGGGAATGGCTTCCACCCACTTTGTAAAATACTCAGTAGCCATGATAATGAATGTATGTCGGCTTGACGATGGAGGGGAAATCTTGCCAATCAGATCTAGTCCCCACTGAGCAAATGGCCAAGCCGCCTGAATGGGTTGTAAGGCCTGTGATGGCAAGTGCGTAAGATTAGCATGATGCTGACATTTAACGCATTTCTTGACATACACATTGCAATCCTTCTCCATAGTGGGCCAATAATAACCCATGCGAAGGATGCATTTGATGATAGCCATGCCGCTAAAATGGCCATCGCACGTACCATCGTGAGCTTCTAAAATTGCCCAAGATGACTCTTGGGGCTCAAGACATCGAAGGAGGACTCCTTCGTAGCTATTTCAGTACAAAATATCTCCTATCAAGACATACTTAGTCACTTTCTATTTAAATGTGCATCTTGCGGCATGCGACAATCCTTTTGGAATCATACCAAGTTTTAGGAAGTCTTGGATTTGCAACATCCAGCTTTGACAAGCCTCAGCTTCGACTGCTAAGATGGCCTGCTCCCCCTACGTATTTAGCTTTGCAAATGCAGACTGGGAAGCAACCTTGTGGTGAATGGTAGTACCACTCCCCGTAGGACTCTGAGAAGTCAATGACTCCTAGGGTGCCTGCTTAAGAAAGTCTTCTGCTCTACGGAACCAATCAGCTGTTGGTTCCACAATAATCATGTTGACTGACTCTTTGTTATTAAAGGCTGCACGCTCCATTGTTGGGTGCGAGAGCATTCTAACATGGATGGTAGTAAACTCGGTAGACGGATTCTGAGGGATCAAGGACCCCAAAGATGCCATGGTGTCTACGAACCTATTTGATGAATGAGGGATTGCCTCGATGTCATACCATTCAAGTTTAGCCAGATAAGTGGCAACAAGATCTTTGTAGGCTTTCAACATGGGACATCGACACTGAAAGAGCCCCTTAACCTGGTTAACTATGAGCAAAGAATCACCAAAAATGTTCAGTCTTTTAATACCCATGGCGATGGCTGTGTGGAGGCCCAGAAGTAGGGCTTCGTATTCAACATTATTGTTGGTGCACGAAAAGTCTAACTTGAATGACAAGGGCATTGGAGCTCCTTGTGGCATGAAAAACACTATTCCTGCACCACCCCCTTGCTCACACTTTGAACCATCGAAGAACAATGTCATATCAACATTATTCTCTGGTTCCTCGGGTTCGGGAGCTTCAGATATTACGAAGACCACATCATCTGGAAGCTCAATGGTTAGAGGCCTACTATTGGACAATGGTGCCTCAGCCAATTGATCAGCTATGACTTGTCCCTTGATGGACTTTTGGCTGATGAATTGCAAATCAAATTCTATCAATAGCATGATCCACTTTGCAGTACGTGTGTTATGATATGTCTTGCTCATCATGTACTGCAAAGGATTCTATTTCGATATAACATATGTTGTATGACTTAGCATGTAATGCCATAATTTCTTGGTAGCGAACACTACTGCTAAACAAAGTTTTTCAACATATGCATATCCTGACTCATAACTCACCAAGGTGCGACTGATGTAATATACGGCTTGCTCTTTGCCTTGCACATTCTTTTGGGCTAACATGGTCCCTAATGCAAAGTTGGTTGCCGATATATATAGCAGAAAAGGCTCATCCGGCCTTGGTGGAGCTAGTACTGGCGACGTTGCCAGGTATTGCTTAATCTCAGCAAAGGCTGCTTGGCAGTCCTTGTCCCAATCAAATGGGACCCCTTTGTGTAGCAGTCGATTCATGGGTCGACACTTATCCGATAATTGAGCGATGAATCACTTTATGGATGCTACTTTGCCCTGAAGGCTTCTTAGTTCTCTGATATTAGTGGGAGGACGCATCTCTAGAATAGTCATGACCTTTGTTGGGTCTACTTCGATGCCTCGCTTAGAAATGATGAATCCCAAGAGTTTACCTGAAGTTACGCCAAATACGCACTTCTTAGGATTCAACCTGACATTGTGCTCTATCAAGTGATCGAAGACCTTCCTTAAGACCTTCGCATGCTCTGCTCATAGCAACGACTTAGCTAGTAAGTCATCGATATAATATTCTAAGATTTTATGCATGTAGTCATGAAAAATATATGTCATAGCCCGCTGATATGTGGCACCAACATTTTTAAGACCGAATGGCATAACTTTGTAGCAAAATGTCCCCCATGGCATTATGAATGTGGTTTTATGTTGATCTTCGGGTTTAATCTGAATCTGGTTATATCCAGAAAAATCATCCATAAGGGAGAGCATTTCATGACCTGTAGTGGCGTCTACCAGAGCATCGATATTTGGCAATGGAAATGAATCTTTGGGTGTTGCCTTGTTGAGATCTCTAAAATCTGTACAAATATGGACCCTTCCATCTGGCTTTCCTACGGGTACCATATTGGAGACCCACTCTGGATAGTCGATGGAGATGATGAACTCTACATCCAACAACTTTTGCAACTCATATTTTACCATTAAGGCTACTGTTGGATGCATCTTTCTAAGTTTTTGCTTGACTGGCTTCTTCGACAGATCTAGCGAAAGGTTATGAGTAACCAATTTTGGATCTAGACCCGACATGTCTTTGTAAGTCCAAGCAAAGAGATCAGGTCTCTCTTTCAGTAGAGGGATGATGCTATCACGCTCATCCGGAGTGAGACTCTCTCCAAATCTAACCTTCTTTGGATTGGTGGGATCTTTACTGATATCCACATCGAAGGTTTTCTCTACTGACATATGTGATCCCTCCTCAAGCTGGTGAGGCATAGGAATCAGATGGATGTCATCAATCGGGTTCACATGTTCCTCTTGGGAAGCATTCTCGGCATGACAAACATCATGAGCACAGCCTGGTGTGAAATGAAATGGTTGTAACATTTCTTCATTTGGGAAGAAATCTTCAGGTTGGACTGGCGAGTCAGCATGATCCCAATCGATAGCATCCATGTTCAGATGCAATGGTTTGGATGGATCTACTAGATTGTGGAGTGGAGTGGTCAAATCGATGGAGACCATATTGATGGAATGGAATTGATCTCTGAAACCACATGGATAGAACTCTATCTCTGAAGCATAGCTTCCATACCCAAGATCTGGTTCGGATGGTACGGGCACAAACGGATCCTCTCTATGGGATGCTCGTATAACTGGATCATCCTAGTGCACTAGCTGTAGAATGGGATCTCTCAGCTCAAGGAGCTCCGCATACGTAGGTGGATCAGGAAAGAGTTCCTGATACCTCTCTTCGAGCTCTCTTCTTTCCCTCAGGCTACGATGGAGATTGATCTCTCGATGTAAACCTACAGCTGTAATAGGTGGGGGACCTCTAGGTGGAGGCCTATTGCGTAAGTGGTGAAGTCCCAGATAGGCCATCTCCATCGAGTCCTCATCATCACTGTTCAAATACAATCCGTCACTTCCCTCCTCTTCTAAGGAGGGATTAGGCAGATGTGGTCCCATGTATCTGATCCTACGATCGCTATCATCACTATCCAGATAAATCTGATAGAATGATCGTATATATGATACTGCCACGTAAATTGGTGCTACTCCTTCCTCAGAGCGCTCAGTGTTGGGAAGGACTTCCTCCATAACATGCTTCGATTCCCTAGGCAATAGATATTGTGGATACACGAGCCTAGAATCGATCCTCTCATCTACATCACTATGGTCACTACCATGGATGGGCCACTCTATTGTGTCTATGCATAGTGGGAGATCCACTGGGTGAGGCTTTAAGTAAGCCTCCTCTATTTCATATTTATAATCACTATCGATTATGAAGTGCTCGTTTGTCTCTTCCACTTGTTCCATAGGCAGCAGATGGCGTATAAACGCTAGACCTGGAAAGGTCGGCCTGATTTCCTCCTCAGATTGATCATCATTTGAGGACTCATCATCTGCATCATAACTAGGTCCACTCATTTCGGAGGTGGACTCCTCTCCATCATCATCGCAGAGATCTCCTAATTTGAGATCTCCTACAGCATGGGGGTCATGCCCCTGCATACCAGTGTCATTGGTAGCACCACGGATTTGGTTACCTAGGTTGTCTCTGGGGTTGTCCTCTAAGGGCCCATCATGGTATGAATCAAGAGGCCCTATGGTAACAAACGATACCATCTGGCGAGTCCTCCAATAGCTGGAAGGATCAGGGTGATATGGATTAAAATCCACATCATCCCCTAGACTCAAGTACATGTGATCTAAGGATGCAACAAGCAAATCATCATGACCTTGTACTTGTAACCCTAACCCGAACCTATCAGTAGCCAACTGATAATGAGGTTCGAGCGGAGTTCTCCATCCTTGTTCGAAAATACCAAGGCCGCACCCATGCCAATGATACGACTCAAAAATGTGCATGGCATATTCTAGGTTGGACAGATAGCACACATTCATAGTGAATGGCTCATCATCATCCTCATCTATGGACATTCTGGTGGGTGCTTGATCCAGCCCTGCATAGACGAAGTTTGTTTGGTTGGGTGGCTCACCCAACGACACTACGGATCCAATCAAAAATTGATGGGCATGTGGTCGGCCCATCTCTTGCGCAGTTTTTAGGATAGGTCCGAAAGTAACATTTTGCACAAGATACTCACCCAATCCTATGTTGGCTAGATGAACGGTCACCTACGGTGCAGATGACCCTGCTAAAGATGCAGGTGAAGCAGGCTGAGGTGCCTCCTCGACTTTGTCTTGAGGTTCTTCCACATCCATGGGAGTGGGAGTCTCATTGGCGACTGATCTGGGCACATGATTTTCCACTTTCTCACCCAATTTCACCTTTAGCTTCTCGACTTGTCGGTGCATCACCGATGCAGTCGAATTTAGAGAAGTTGCAGTTGTGTGCTCAGATCTGTGTGACACAGATGTCGATGGTTGAGCATGGGCTACTGGTTTACCTATTGGAATCTTAACCGATGAGACAAGTCAGATATCCAAGTGCATCGATGGGAGTACAAAACCCCTAGGAAAATCTGCTAGGTTCACAAACTTGAATGGTTCTTCATCCGAGGACACTACGTGCACTTGTCCCTCATGAATGTATTTCACACACTGATGCAAGATAGAGGGGATGCAACACATTTCATGAATCCAAGGCCTCTCGAGCAGAATGTTGTACTGCATGGCACCCTCTATCACGTGACACATCATAGAGATGGTCTTGAGTCCCACCTGAATAGGTAGAACAATTGTACCAACCATCGAGCATAGCGCATCATTAAATGCCCTCAACGTAAAGGTGGTAGGCACAATGTGTGACTTGGGTAGCTTGAGGTGGCTCAGTGCCTTGGTTGTGATTATATTGATCGAGGACCCAGTGTCGATCAAGACCCTTTTGAAAGGCATGTGGTTAACACACGTGATAATATGCAATGATGGGTCAACCGTAATAGTAGGAACCATCTTCACTTCATGATCATAAAATTGTATCGTGGGTTCCTGACACTGTTGTACATGTCCCACAAAATTTGTAAATGCATGGGCATCTTGGGACTGTACCTCAATGGACCTCAGAATGTCCATAAGAGTCTCCCTGTGTCTAGGGGACTGCTGAATAAGCTCATATATTGACAACTTCGTAGGAGCTGTCTATAGGTTCTGAACCAACTTGCTCCTTATGGTCACCACCGGTCTAGTTGGTGGGCCTGGCATGTTCTGAGCTGGTCATTGATCCGGCATGGCTTGTATTCTAATGGGAGCATGAGGTCGATTCGGTTGGTCGTACCTCCTATGTCTAGTAACAATATTGACCATGCCTACGAACCCCTGGGTAGGTGGTTCGATTCGCACTTGATTGACCTGGCTGACATTGTTATGAGGTACCTCATGATTAGGTAGTGGATTCTTGAAAATCCCCATGTTTCTATTGTTGGGTGCCTATGGGTTGCCTGGTACTACCAGCTCTCCTTTTTCTATCATGTTCTGCATGATGTGTTTGAAGGACCAACATGTCTCGATGTCATGGCCTTTCGCTCTATGGAATATGTAGAACAGATCATCTTGATGCCACTTTGATTTTGGCACATTCGGATCTACTAATTTGACCTCAGGAAATCGTATGGCCTTGGCCTCGCATAGTTGATGAAAAATTAAAGTCATCGATTCCGTCAAGGGTGTGAACTGGCGAGGTGGGTGCTCTTCTTTGTTTTTGCCCTTATAGTTGTTTTTGTGTGTCTCGTAACGCGCAGGAGGAGGTTGAGCTTGATAATTAGGCTTCTATTGTCCCTTGTCTTCTCCTCCGAGATTTAGCACTACTTGATTCACGTGGGCCTGCTTGCCCTGTTGTTTCGTAGTACTCTTTTTAAACCCCTCTTTCCTGGTTTTGAGCTTCAAGTTGCCTTCTTGTAACTTGATGTCCTCGATCACCCTGGCTTGCGCCATGACTTCCTCGAATGTAGGGTACTACTATAGCTGCAACAATAGCGAGATGTGCTTGGCACAACTCTTTGTAAACATTCGGGTCAGTTTAGCCGTAGGAATAGGGAATGGCAGCTTTGCCATTATTCTATGCCATCTCTTTTCGTATTGCTCGATGGGCTCGTCATCGCGCTGAGCTAGCATAGCCAAATCAGAAAGGTTGGCTTGTTTCTTGATGCCAAATGAATAGCATTCAAGAAATGCATCGGCCAACTATTCGAAACTAGTAATACTATGTTTCTTCAGTTGGTTGAACCACTCTCGGGCCAGGTCAAAAAGTGTCATAATGAAAGTGCGCAACAACAAGGCATCCTGACTCTCTATCTAGAAACACGCATCCAAAAAACTCGTAACATGCTCTTGTGCATCCTCATCACCCTTGAATTTTTCCAACCGGGGCATATCAAAATGCTCGAGATATGGAGGTGTAGGCACCGAGGGGTCTAGAGGTTCATTGTGTATCTTCCTCAGTGTCGGCTTTTGCATAGCCATGCCTTGCCTCTCTATTGCTTTGACCTTATCGGCCAAAACCTTGTACGCCTTAGAAGACAGAAAGTCCTCCTCCCTAAGCTACCATGGAGGCGGTCTAGGAGGTAATGCCTTCTTTGAGGGAGGTGGAGGACATGGCTCTTCCTCCTCCTCAACCCGAGAACTCTCAGGGTAGCCCTGATCGTATCTGTCTGCATCTATGTGCTCATGCTGCCTCTGTCTAAGATCATTGAGTGACGGTAATCGCTCCCTCTATTGGGCACTGGCATGAGTACGAGCGTCTCTTCGCTCCTCATGCATATCGGCTAGGGACACAACCCTTCTATGCACACGCTCTCTATGGTCCTCGAGAGGGTATAGGCCAGCCCTGGCTAGCCGATCCTCCTACTCTATGCGCTCCTTCTGAGCTAGAATACGCTCTTCATGCATGCGCTGCTCATATAATCTCTATCGTAAGAGCCTTTGCGCTTGAATATTTTCATCTTCAATATGTTGCCTCTCTAGGCGAGCATCATCCAATTGATCTTGGAGTAGCTGACGTCTTTGCTCGGACACCAGTCTATGTGATCTATCGATCTGGTCGACCGTAGGAGGCCTTCAGTGTGCATGCTCTATGCGAGCTACCTTATGGGTTCTGTACCCATCAGACAGATGTGTGGATGGTGGACGTGTGACATGAGGGTGCTTAGAAGCCTCTCCATGCTCTCTAGTGATCTTGATACAACTGTCGCTATGCTCACTCGGAGCACGAGTGGGCGGAGCTATAGGCTTGCAGCCTAGCTGCTCAAGAACACTACCTAGACCATCTAGCTATCTAGACCTCCATCGCTCATGCGGTGGTGTTCCATTAGCTCCCACCTTTGATATATCAATGGTGATCTTGCGTGGTGAGCCACGCATGGGAGTATGGGTGGACCTATGCTCGAAAATGAGCCTATCCTCTTGCCCCTGAATGGGTGGATCTCTGACTCATCTATACTCTGATGGTGGAGGGTTAGAACCTCCTATGGACCTAGTACGTATGGGAACCAACTTGGTCCCCTGCACCACATATTCCTCGATCGATCCCATGGATGCGTGTGCAGTGCGGTCTCGATAATGGCTTTGGGGCAGAGCATCCTCATGCTGAGAAGCTCCACGCTCAGTCCTATGCCTAGAGGAGTGTACTGAAGCTCCTCTATCGGGGGTCCACTCAATGGGATCTCCCCGTGTCGAGTTGTCACCTCTAATGCTAGCCGAACATCATTCGGTTCGCTCATGTGTATGAGGACTCGACACATGCTGCTGTGAACCAGTTGGGGGTTGATCATGGGCATCGGTCCTAGACCTTTGTCGATCACCCCGTGTGTTCACCATTTGTGTTCCTGATGTCTAGATGTATTTTATTATGCAGACAATGTAAACAAATGGTGATTATCTCTTTTAAATGTTTGATTGTGAGCCCTAAACTATTTGATGTTGTTTTCAGGTGTGTTGTATCAGTGTTAGAAACTCTTGCATGTCTTGAAAGATTGTTGGATTTTAAACTCAGTTAAATTGGCTTTCACCTATATACTCACACAAGCCGAATATGGTAATGACATCCATACTCAACGAAGTAGCATAGGTACTACCAACCCTCACCCAGCACACCGTACGTAGCGATACACCCTTTCGAGGAAGAGTGCATGCTATTTTGCATGGATAGGACAGTTCTTGGGTCGGCCTTGGCAACGAGCGGGTCTCGATAGTACAATTTCAAATGAGCCAACCAAGTGGTAATAACATCCACTGTTGGTCTCAATCAAGCGGGTTGGATGTGAGAGCCCAACGCCACTGATGTTTAAATGATACGTGGTGTGTGTGGTTCCTTTTATTTTGCAAAAATGACAAATGCATCACAGAGCACAATGACCATTCCTACATGATGTACATGAAAAGAAAAAGGAACGTTTCACATTCAAAAATAATGCATGCTAATGTGCTACATGATATTTTGACGATGCAATTATAATGACATGGCCGCTGATTGGACCTCAAGCATGCAAACGACACACAATATTTATCAAGGTCATTGTATTTAGGGGCAGACTGCACTCAGAGGTCCGCTATTCCCAACAACGCCTTTCCACTGAACGGAAATCAAATGCAAATTAGGACTTATTCATTGACCCCTTATATTTTTGTTCCTAATTTGCAGTGATTCGATGATCTCTGGAAAGATACAGAGCAAAAAATTGAATACAGAAGGTGAAATTAGGACCTACCTCAGCTCCTGCTCTATTGCCCACTGATTTCTTTGTTGTCTGCTTCTTCCTCTGTGAACCGTAGGTCCGACCTATGGGCTACAGTGGAGACCGCAGGTTACAACCATGGGCCAAAAAATAACCGTAGCTGAAAGCTGTGGTTAGCACCTATGGATAGAAAAAGCCAAGAATAGTTAGAATTCAAGGCTAAAATTATGGGGTTCCACCGTGATCACCATCTGACGCAACCGCGGAGCACGTGCCCAGCTGGTGTACTAATCTATACCATCGAAAACACAAAGATCCACACAAAAATGCACAAATCGAATGAATAACGCCAACTAATGCAAAGTATTCTTGTATTGATATTTCAAAGGATCTCGAGTTACAAAAATGCCCCCCTCAAGGTCACTCCAAAGATGATACAAATGTTTACAATAGCCAATGCCCTCAACAGGGTAGGCACGCTTGTAGATTTGCTCCGATGACTGCTCACAAACTGCCTTGGGGTAGAGCTAACCCCCTTCTCCGCGATGTGGAAGGATTATGATATAGGCTCCTTTCTCGCACCTGTCTCCCTACGAACAAGAAACAACAATGCATGATTATATAGATTGATAGCCTCTCGTGATGAGGCCCTTTAAAGGATTATACATGTAAATGCCATCAAACTAATGAAACAAGAAAGCATAAAGAAAGGTTCTACGCTATTCTAATTGTATCAAGAATTACACTACAATATACAAAACATGAATAAAAACATGATGCATTGAACAAATGTTGAATTGAAAGCAATAAAGCATCAAAAATATCCAATATACTTCTACCCACTACAACGCATAAAATGCCTAATTCCTACGGTCAGAGTTTCTCTAAAAATGCAATTTAACCTATGAAAGAACTAATATGACTAACCTATGCAGTAAAAAGCAAACTGAGTAAGGTGATCTCTAACCTATTGCAAACCATAGCTGTGAGGGGCGGTCTGCACTGTAAACCATGGCTGACAGCCATGGTTTGACCTCTGATGTGTTTGCCCTTAGAATTAGGGGCAGTGGGCTTGACCTCCTTGTCCGAATTGATGTTCAAGGGTCGCCTTTGTCATCCTCTGACAGATTTGGTGGTCAAATCGCTATGAAGGGCCTTCGTTCACCCGGATTTGTGTTTCTTGATCCTCCTAGGCACCTAGGGCATCCATGGCTAATTGATCATTGAATGGATAGCAAAGGGGCTCTCAAATGCACAAGGTCATTATGCAATTTGACAGGGCTTCACTGCTCTCTTGATCAATTAGTTTGCTCGATAATTCGACAGCGCTTCGCTATGCAAATTATCTCTCTTCAGTCCTCTCTTTCCCCATTGAAAAAGGGGGGTACTTATAGCATGCCCCTAGGGCTAGGGGTGGCTTCATGGAGAAGCCAAGATCAAGAAGGTTGGTTAGGACAGTTGGGATGGAAGCCTCTGGAATCTTCCATCCTCCAACTGCCTCCTTCTAGATCTCTTGGTCGTTCCAACCGATTTGGCTCGGATGGAAGGCCTAACTAAACTCCAGTTCAAACCGTAGGTCACAGCTATGGTCCAGACTGGAGACCGTAGGTGTCAACCGTGGTTCAGACTGGAGACCGTAGGTCTGGGCTATGGTTCAGACTACTTAGGCCAGAATGCCTAAATTGAGTGGTTAGAACCACTGCTCTATCTTGGAGTCTATCCAAGATCCTTCATATGGTTTTGTAGCATGTCCATATGAGTAGTCGCCCTCGGCATGACGCATTTTAGGTGTCTACAGGGGTAATTGCTAATGTGAGAAGGAAGTTGAGGTTAGAAACCTCATCATATGATGAAAGTTTAAACCTTGAAGAACTTATCGATTGGATTGCATAGATAGAAAAGTATTTTTATTTTGAATCTATGGTGGACCTCAAGAGAGTGAAATTTGCTTGTACAAAGTTAAAAGGGCATGTGTCCTTGTGGTGGGACCATGTTCAAACCAAAACATAAAGAAAGGGAAAATAGAAGATTAGGACATGGGAAAAATGATCACGCATTTGAATATCAAATTCCTTTTGTCAGATAACCAATTGGGCATTTTTAAAAAGTTGTAAAATTTGAGATAAAAAGAAATGACAATAAAGGATTACACACCGGAATTCTATAAGCTCACCATTCAAGTCAATCATATGGAAGACAACAAGGAGAAGGTTTTAAAGTAAATCAATGGGCTATGGTTGTCTATACAATATGAATTTAGCATGATTAGGATGAGGACAATAGAGGAAGCTTACCAATATGCCTTGAAGGTTGAAGAGAACTTGTTGGGAAGACAACAAAATAATCAAAGTGGAAGAGGATAGACCTCACAAGGACGAGGACAAGCAAGCAGTAGAAGAGGACAACAAAAATATGAAGAAGAATCTAGTACTTCTCAGAATAACTTTAGCCAACATACTAGAGGAGGAGGAGACTTCTCAAAAGGAAGGGGTAACTTTGGTAGAGGAAGGGATAGAGGATTCCCTGGAAAGTGTTACAGATGTAGAGAGGATGGTCATCAGGCATTTGAATGTTTGAATGTATAATAAAGTAGCAGTAAGAGAAAGGATATTAGGAACCATATTGTAGTAGCATATGAGGAAAGTATTGCTTCCCTGAGACACATGAAGGATCCAGAACAAGGATAATCTCTCATGATAAAGAGAGTTCTTCTAAAGCCATAAAAGGGAGAATGTGAACCTACTCCAAGGAGGAGTCTTTTTAGAATGATGTGCAAATTAGGGGATAAATGCTGCAAGGTTATTGTAGATATTGGGAGTACAAATAATCTTATATCTAATGAAATGGTGAAGAAACTAGGATTGAGTCATAGAGCACCCCAATCCATACAAATTATCTTGGCTATAAAAGGGACACCAAATTTTAGCTAATGAATAGTATCAAGTGAAATTCCAAATTAGATCTTCATAGATGAGGTCCTATGTGATATTATGCCTATGGATGCTTGCCATATGTTGTTGGGAAACTTGGCAATTTGACAAAAATATTGTACATTATGGTAGGGAAGACACCTACATGATTATAAAGGATGGTAAGAAGTATGTGTTGAGATCAATTAGGGACAAAGATGAAAGAAGCGATAATGGTCCAAAGGTATGTTTGATTTATGGAAAGCAAATTTTAAAATAAATAACAAGGAAGAAAGTGTGTTTAGCAGTGATTGCCAAACCCACAAACGGTGTGATAGTAAACCAAGAGGATAAGGTTCCAAGTGAAGTCAAGGAGTTGTTAGAAGAATATGCATAAATTTTATCAAAATAATTGCTAGATGGACTACCCCCGATGCGAAGCATTAGCAATCACATTGATTTAATTTCAAGATTGAGTTTATCCAATAAGGTAGCATATAGACTGACACCAATAGAGAATGAGAAAATAAATAGACAAGTCCAAGAGATGTTGGACAAGGGATTGATCAAGGATATTTTGAGCCCATGTGTAGTACTAGTTGTACTTGCACCAAAGAAAGGTGAAGAATGGCAAATGTGTACAAATTCAAGGATTATCAATAAGATAACCATAAAGTATAGGTTTCCATTGCCACACATGGATGATTTGATAGACTACTTGAGTGGAGAAAAGCACTTTACAAGAGATAGATTGAAGAGTGGTTATTATCATATCTAAATCAAGGAAGGGGATGAGTGGAAAATTGCGTTCAAAACAAAAGACGGATTGTATGAGTGGTTGGTTATACCATTGGGATTCACAAATGTACCGAGTGCCTTTATGTAGTTCATGAATGAAGTGCTTAAGACATTTCTTGGCAAATTTGTTATTGTCTATTTGGATGATATTTTCATATTCAATAAGAGCAAGGAAGAGCATTTGACATATTTGAGATTGGTCTTGCAAATATTGAAGGAAGATAAGTTGTTGGTCAACTTGAATAAGTGTAATTTCATGAAAGAAGAATTGGTGTACTTGGGTTTTGTGATTTTTCTAGAAGGATTACAAATGGATCCTGAGAAAGTTAAGTCCAATGTGATTTGGCCATCACCAAGAAGTAAGTTTGAGGCATCCATGGTCTAGCAAGTTTTTATAGGAATTTTATCAAAAACTTTAGTGGGATTTGTACACCAACTACAGATACCCTAAAAGGAGGGAGGTATAAATTTAAGTGGATAAGTATAGTGGAAAGAAGTTTTCGAGTCCTAAAGGAAAAGATAACAGAGCAATCAATTCTTTTCTTACCATATTTTAATAAGGTTTTCCAGGTGGATTAAGACAGGACGATAAGCCCATTACCTATCTCAATGAGAAGCTAAATAAAATAAAGAGAAAATACTCGATCTATGACCAAGAGTTTTATGCTATCATTAAAGCCCTAAAAAAGTGGTGGCACTATTTTCTACTAAAAGAATTTGTCTTGCTCATAGATAATCATGCTTTACAATTTATTAAAAATCAAGTTAAGTTGAATCAAAGGCATATGAAGTGGGTAGAATTCCTACAAGGGTACTCATTTGTCCTGAAGCATAGAATTAGTAAATCAAATCGAGTAGTTGATGACTTAAGTAGGAAAAATTGGTTGGCGAATATGATGAGAGTAGAAGTTGTTGGTTTCGATGCCATGAAGGAGCTTTAAAAGGATGATGAAGATTTCAAGGAAGCTTGGGTAACATGTAGTTATCCTACTATAGGAGATAGGACTCCATGGATTGAATATTGCATCTAGGAAGGGATTTTATTCAAGGGGTATCGACTATGCATACCATGAAGTTCATTGAGAGAAAATCTGATAACTTAAAAAACAACATTATGAGGGACTTGCAAGATATTTTGGGATGGATAGAACCTTGAGATAACTTGAAGAAGGTTACTATTGGCCTGGAATGAATACGGATGTAAGAAAATTTGTGCAAGGTTGTCAAGTATGCCAACATGCAAAAGGGAAGAGTCAAAATGCCAGATTATATCAGCCATTACCAATTCTAGAGAGACCGTGGGAGGATATAAGCATGGATTTTGTTCTTGGATTGTCGAGGACACAAAAGGGGAATGACTCCATTTTTGTTGTGGTTGATAGATTCTCAAAGATGGCACATTTCATACCTTGCAAGAAGACGAATGATGCGACTCATATTGCTACTTTATTCTTTATAGAAGTGGTGAGATTACATGGGTTGCCAAAGAGTATTGTTTTAGATAGGGATAGCAAATTTGTGGGCCATTTTTGGAGAACATTGTGGAAGAAATTGGGTACTAAGTTGGCATTTAGTTTGGCTTATCATCCACAAACCGATGGACAAACTGAGATTGTGAATAGGAGTCTTGGAAATTTGTTGAGATGCTTGGTCGACAAGAAGATGAAGCTTTGGGATATTATTTTGGCACAAGCAGAGTTTGCATACAACTCAGTGAATCGAAGCACAGGTAAAAGTCCATTTCAGATTGTATATGGAGTACATCCATGGGGAGTAGATGAGTTATGAAAGATAGTTGATTTGCAGAGACCAAGTGCTATTGCGGAGGATTTTGCTGACTATATTCATGATTTACATCAGGAGGTGCGAAGTGATTTAGAAAAGAGTGCCATGAAGTATAAACAACATGTTGATCACAAGCGAAGAGTGCTAGAATTTCAGGTTGGAGATTTGGTTCTAGCATATTTGCAAAAGGAGCGATTCCCAAAAGGTACTTACAATAAGTTAAACTGGAAGAA
Source organism: Wollemia nobilis (assembly GCA_028583015.1). Taxonomy (NCBI): domain Eukaryota; kingdom Viridiplantae; phylum Streptophyta; class Pinopsida; order Araucariales; family Araucariaceae; genus Wollemia; species Wollemia nobilis. The sequence continues at coordinate 208,460 of JAQPPZ010005051.1, forward strand.
GATTAGACCTTGTAAAGTCTTGAGGAAGTTTGATGCCAATGCTTATGAAATAGAACTACCTGAAGGAGTGGATATATCACCCATATTCAATGTAGCAGATCTATATCCTTACCATGAAGGATCAACTTGTGAACAAGAGGATGCAATTTCAAAACTTTCAAAGATTGATTGGGTACAACAGCTGCCAAAAAAGGAACGTGATGAAATTGAGATGATCATAGATTCCAGGGTTGCCAAAAAGACAAGAGGTAAGGAATATCATGAATACTTAGTCAAATGGAAGAATCGAGTAACTGAGGATGCCACATGGATGAATGCATCTGAGATTGCCAAATATGGAGTTCAAATTGAAGACTCGTTGAATGTTCATGAACCATTTCTTCTACCCAACGAGTATGATGTGGGAGCATCCTAACAACATCCAAAAGTTGAATAGTTGTGGAAGTGAAAAGCCAACAATTCGCTTGTTATGCAATTGAAATTATAAATTGTATGTTTTTGTCTAAGAGTGGGTTGGCAAAGAGAGGAAAGGGAGGTCTCAAATTGGCTTTGTAATCCCAATAAATAAATAAAAGCTACTTTATCCATTTACCATTGTGGTGCTTGTTGTTGTAAATTGCATATTTGGAATTGCATGTGTTTTGTTGTTTCTATTTGTGCAGGTTTCAAAGAATCATTTGGTATGTTGCAGTCCGACAAAGAAGAACCATGGTGTTGGCATTAGAATCTGAGAAGCCCTTCGAACGAGAGGAGGAAGAAACACATTGAAGACAAATACCAACAATAAAGGATAGTAGAGCCATCGAAATACATTCCCATGGGCAAGAATATTGTTTGAGATACCAAATGTGATTAAGGAATTGAGAATTTGCTTTCAAACTGTAGTGTGAGAGATTTTATAATACAAGGAGTTGATACTTATTTTGGAGCCAAAAAAGAAATGAAAGAAATTGGTTACAATAATTTACAAAATAATTATTTTTTGTAAAGCTGAAATACTAAGGTTCAATTCCATTTTGGCGTTGTGAGGAGAAGCAAGCCTTACCAATTTATGGAAGAGGAATACATAGTTAGGGTTAGGGTTGGAACCGTATAGTCGTGCGATTAAAAAAACTACATCAACACAAGTGATCATACAAGTGAACGATTAAATATCTAGATTGAATGATTTTCAAGTCATTGTATGGTTTCCTAGATTGTACGGTTGCATGGGTTGTACGGTTGCCAAAATTATATGGTTGCTTAAATTGAATGATTGCCTAGATTGTATGATTATTGCATGGATTGAATGGTTTCCTTAATTGTATTGTTGCCTGAATTGAATGATCGATTGGATTGTATGATTATTGTTTGGATTGAATGGTTGCTTGGATTGAATGGTTGCCTAAATCATATGGTTACCTAAATTGAATGGTTGCCTGGGTTGTACGATTGTTGCTTGAATTGTACGATTGTTGCCTGGATTGTACGATTGTCAAGCTGTTGTACAATTGTTGAATTGAATAGTTGGAAAATATATTGTATGGCTACTAAATTGAATGATTGCCCATTTGATTGTATGATTATGGTTTACATGACCAAAATGAATAGTTGTTAACTAACCGAGTGTTTTTTTTTTTAAATTTACATGGTGGAATCGGTAGTCGCCACGAATTCGGGCAAACTGTCCAGCTTTTATGGCCACCACAGTATTTTGCGCTGTCCGCCCCAGAAGCCGCCACACAGATCTTCGCACAGTCTTCTTGAATATTTCCTTCTTTAACAGTTGTTAACTACCCGATTGTTAAAGAAGGAAATATTATTTTGGTTTGAGTCTTCTTGGGGAGGTGTCGTGTTTGTTACTACATCACAATGATAACTATATTTGCAGTAACCAAGAAGTTTATTTGTAAATCTAACTATGCAACTTGAAGTTTTTTTCTTAACAAAAATCTTGGGTGGTCTTGGATCACATGGATCTCACTAGATTTAAAGATTTGCTCCAAAGGAAATATTCATTGATAGGATTCTTTTGATCCTCTCATTGACACTCAATCCTATTTTGATTATTTTAATTTCTAACCATACACATGCCCTAATTTTAGGATTGATTTTTATACAATTCTTTGAAAACCTAATTTGACTTTTATATTTCAAAAAATCCATATTCTTTTCTCTTTTGGATTTTTGTGTTTAATAATAGAATAGATGAAATGATAAACTACTTGACCACTATGAAAGAAGAAAATATGAGGATGGAAATTTTTAGACAGATCCCTAATGCTAGAGAATCCATTGGAAGGCTTCCATGCTTGGCAAAAACCTTTGAGCTACTTTACAAAGTTGCTAAACTAGTCCAATAATATTTTTGTTTTATAGATGTGATAGGATGCCATGGTTACATTTAACAAATATGTTGTGTAGGGAAAACCATGATATATACAAATGAGTTGTCATCACTTTTATATTCTTTGTGATATTTCTAGGGGATCCCAATTCAATTTTTTTTTCAAACTGCCTATAGGTATTGTTTTTCAAGCTCCAACAGTTTATTCAGTTTTCCTCCAAAAATAAAAATTTGTCATTCAAATGTGGAATACTCTCACTTATCTCCCAAGGGGTACCTTGGGGATAGGGGTTAGCCCAACCCACTTGAACACTTTGCATGGAGGAGGTCTTGAGTCTAAACCCACCCAACACACCCTTTTTTGTTGATGATAACACGGTAGTATGTGCTGACATGGTATGTTATCACATCAACACTTTGCAAGTGACACATGCTTATGTTGTATATGATGTGGCACAATATGTGCCAATTCTTATAATTGGTGTGGTAGATGATGTTGTATGACATGTGGCAATCCTTTCAATTGACGTGGTAGTTAGTGTAGCTGACATGACAAATGAGGTGACATGATATATGGTAGTCTGTACAACTAATATGGTAGTCCGTATAGCTAAATTGGTAGATGAGGTAGAATGACACATGGAAGTGACATGGTCATCTATACAACTATCATGACAATGCCTACACCTAAGGTGGAATGACACATAGCAATTGATGTAGAAACTAACATGGCAAATGGAGAGAGGGTCAACATGGAATATTGTACAATGGATGACATGGAAGGATGCATACCACTTGACATGTATAAATTCCTTAAACAATCAAAATTTTCCAAATCATTAAATTTTCCAAGTCATTCTCATAGTTAGCAAAAAACTTGATAAAACACAAATTTTAGAGTGAATTGAAATATGACAAGTGGCATAGTGTAGATTGTAGATCAAAGAGCTAATCAAAGCATGTCAATTTATGCATTCTAGTTTGCTAGTACTCTATCCAATGGCCCACACAATCAATGTACATGTGGTTATCCCCTGATTGTGATAGGTGGTATCATGCAATTTGTCAATACACTATCAAGTCAAGAAATGTTGGCACCCCCACAACCACTCATGCAACGATACATAAAAATATCTCATTCACTACAAGTACTAAAATTTTCAAAGGTTTTAGGGGTATTTAATGTAATTATTAGGTTAGATTTATAAGAGCCATAAATTTTGCATATGGAAGCATTTTGAGCCCTTTTTCAAATTGTATTTTGTTTCAATATCTTTGCATTAGTGTGCTTTTTAAGGTCACAACTACATGCAATATTTTATATTTTAGCAAGATAGCGATAGATCACCATGTATCCTTGTTAAGTGGTCCAAACCATGCTACTTGGAAAATCAATATTGAAACTTTGCTTCAGAGTAAGGGGTTACATAAATATGTGAATGAACAACCTTATGCTATTTTTTTTAAGAAATAAAGATCTATAAGGATAAGAAGGATGAGGCTCATGTTATTATAGCCCTTCATATTGAAAATGTCTATGACACCCATGTTAGAAAACACCACTGGTCCCAATAAGTTGCTTGACAAGTTTTGGGGATTGTGTGATCACATTGATTCTACATAAATTTGTAGGTTAGAGGTTGAGCTTGCTACTTTGACTATGGACTCGTTTGACACTTTTGTCACTTTTGATGAGTATATTAGTCATTTCAAGAAATTGCAAGAAGATATATTAACTATAAGAGGATCACCTAATGTGATAGGAGAAGGACATGAAACCATGAAGAAGGAAAATAATATTAAATTGGATTGTGTGATCGCATTGATTCTACACAATTTTTATGGATTGTGTAATGCATTCATTCTACATTAGTTTTAGGAATTATGTAATCACATTGATAAGTTTTAGGTATTTTATGATAACATTGATTCTACATATATTAGTAGGTTGGAGGTTGATCTTGCTACTTTGACTATGGAATATTTTGACACTTTAGATGAGTACATTAGTCATTTCAAGAAATTGCAAGAAGATATTTGAACTATAAGAGAATCACCTAAGGTAATAAGAGAAGGGCATGAAGCCATTAAGAAGGAAAATAATATTGAATTGGTGAATATTTTCTTCAGCAATATTTTGAAGAGATATGAGAGTTGTTGTTGCGTTTGAGATGATTCGAGTGTTCTTTCCCAATTCTCTTACATCGCCAATTAATGAGGTTCTCAAGTACTTTTTCATCATCGGGCTAGAACATAAAGGTATAAGGGTAGTTATATGGTCAATAAAGCCCATACAAAGGAACTTATTACCAAATATAAAAATAATAAGAATCCAAAATAGAATGAGAGGAATCCCAAGAAGCCTTTCAAAAATCCAATGTGTGAGTTTTACAAGAATAAAGAACATTGATAATTTTTTTATCATATTCACATCAAGAAGCTTAAGGATGCAACCAAAAATGGGGGTGTTGTTGTTGTTCTCTTCTATGTATATAATGAGGACAACACTGATGTAGAGACCTCACACACACATGTAGTTGTTCATTCAACATATTAGAAATTCACTTCCTCTAATGAGTGGGTTGTATATTTAGGGGCAAGTAGGCACATGACTTAGCAAAAATATATCCTATAGGGATTTAACATATCATATTCAGAGAGCCTTTTGTTATTGGATATAATTCATCTTTGCAGGTTGTAGGATGTGGAAATATCAATATTGTGTCTTTATTTTTATAAGGTACTTCATGTTCCTAATGTTAGATCTAATATCTTCTCTATTTATTAAATTATTCATATGAATAAAAAAGTAAAATTTTAACCTAATAGTTGGGTAATTAAGAATGTAAACAATTGATTTAAAATTGTTGCTTCTGCCTATTGTGATAAGTCAAACCAAATGCATAAGCTGAGATAAAGGCTTATTTCTCATATTTATTCTCCTAGGAAGAAATATTTTACTGCTACAATTGTACATGTAGAAGATGACAGTCAAAAGTGGCACCATAGTATTGGGTATCTCAACTATAGATCCTTAAGATACATGAGTCGTCATCAAATGACTATTGGATTTTTGCACATATATCATCTAAGTGGTGCATGTGATGGATGCATTATAAGAAGAATATTCCAAAAGGGATTATAATATAGACTTGTCACACTTGGAGATCATACATAGTGACAATTATTGACCTGTGGACATGCAATATCTTTCTAAAAATATGTACTTCCTCCCTTTTATTGAATTTATCTAGATATGTGTGGTTGTATTCTATTATCACTAATGATGAGGTCTTTGAGAAATTAAAAACCTTAAAACCTCTTATAGTGAATATGTTGAATAGAAAAATCAAATATCTCAGGATAGATGGGTGAGGTGAGTGCATTAGTCATGCCTTTAAAGATATTTTAGTTTTCTTTAGATTGTATATCAAAGTATTATTCACTATACTCTTAAGCATAATGGTTCGGATGAAAGAACGAGTAGGGTGATGATGGATATGATACAATATATGATCCATGCAAATTCTAGGGTGAAGCCATCACTTGTGTACCATATATCATCAACAAGGTTCCTAGGAGGGTAGTACAAGGCATGACATCTCTTGAGAGGTTGAAATAAGCATGATGTGTCTTATTTATCATAAGCTCACATACCCACAGATCTTATAAATAAGGAGATACTAAAGAGTCATAGATGCATATTTGTGGGGATATTCAGATATTTCAAAGGCATATTATCTTTATGACTCTCAAAGGCATGAGGTTTTGACTAAGAGATATGGTATTTTCAATGTGGTTGTTTTGGGTGATCATTCCAATATACCACCCAAGATTTTGATAGATGACTCTTTTGATACCTCAAATTATTTAGATTCAGTTATTCTTTTAAAGATTTTGTTAGGATCTGTTTCCAATAGAGCATATTATTCATTCTCATCTTTGAGTGGAGGTCAATTACCCATTTATTTGACCCCATTCATGGGAAACATCACATCTTGCACCTTATTTTACATATCCAGGACATGTTGGACAAAACACATTAGTTTAGAATACTTCAACTTGGCATGATGAGGTGAGTGATGATTTTGAGTTGGATTCTTCAGTTTTAGCTTTTGATGTTGCTTTATCCATAGAATGCACATGCTTATTCCTTAGTTCATCCAACATACAAGTGTTGTAAGATAATTTTGGAGGATGCTCAACCTATTCTATATTTAGAGCAATATTGAAAGGCTCCTTATCAAGCATTACTCTCAAAGATTACTCATTCACAAGATTCTCTTATATATTTTTATATTAAGGTCCAGTCAAAGTGGGAAGAAGCTATGCTTATAAAGTATAAGATATTAAATAAGAATAAGACATGGGAGCTTATTGCTCTTATATAAGGGAAGAATGTAGTTGGATGCAAATGATACTATACGACCAAGTATACTGCATATGGTTAGATAAGAACAAGGTACGCCTTATTTCTAAGGGATTATCTCAATAGGAGGGAGTTGATTATTTTGAGATATTTATTCCATTAGTTAGGATGGACTCATTCAATATGATTATCTCTATATTTACCTAATATGAATGGAAGATAGCCTATATGGATGTGAAAAGTGTCTTTCTACATGAAAAGATTTAGGAGATCTACTTGTAAAAACCACCTAGATTTAAGCTTGAGGGCCCTTCTTCTTTGGTTTGTTGTATAACTAGGTGCTTATATGGACTTAAGCAAGCTCTTTGTACATGATATGATAAGGTTCATAATTTTTTCCTCAGTTAAGGATTTGATGATATGAGGTTGAACATGATGTTTACATAAAATATTGGGATGGAGAGACCTTAGCGAGTATTCTATATGTTAATGATTTTATTATTATGAATAAATATATTCCTTTGATATTAGGATATGATGTCATGATTTTGTTCCACTTTTGAGATGATATATTTGGTGCTTTTGCACTACCTTTTGAGAATTTATATTGATTGGGTAGATTTTAGCATCACCATTTCAAAGCCTACATAGATTTTAGACCTTCAAAATTTTAGGAAGGAAAATTGCATGTTTGTTTAATATTATTTTGCTTTAGGCCTAATGCTTAGGGCTAAATGTACCATTCCTTTGGTGGATGCTACATTGTATCAGTCTCTTATGGGTGGAATTATTTGTCTTATTCACACACGAATTGGTATGAATTTTGTTGTCAATTATTATTTCAAGTATATGCATGCATCCCAAGAGAGTCATTGGACCATAACAAAGAGGATTCTTGTATACATTTGAGGGGATTATCATATGGGTATTCACTACTTAGTTGGATTTCCTTAGGAGTTTTAGATGCTAATTAGGCTAGTGGTTTGGATAAGCAATGATCCATCATTGGATTTATGTTCTATTGAGGATCTAAAAATATTTCTTAGTGTTCTAAATTCTAATCCACTATATCTCAATCTTCTACAAAAGTTGAATAATGTGTTGCCAATGGGTCAACTAAGCATCTTCCATGGATGCTCATGATTTTAAAGGAGATTGACATTCCTCATAGTTTTCCATTTAATATTTGATATGATAATTAGGGTACCATCCAACTTGTCCATAATCCATGGTTTTATCAATAGATAAAATAGGTATTTGGATGTACTTCATGAGATGCTTTCATACATAGGGGATGCTTGATCTATTTTCTAAACCTTTAGCAAAACAAGAAACAAACATCCTAACCAATATCATGCTTGAGATTACTTTTATACACATGTGGGAGATACTTGGTGTAGGAGAGTACCCTTTATGGAAAAATGAAAAAAAAAAATCTTTGTTTTCCTATTTGGCTTAAGATAAGATGTTAGAATATGTGGTGGTTAATCTTCTCTTGAGGCCATGACCAACTTTTATATTGTATTGTTCATATAAGCCCTTTGGGCCCTTGTAAACCTTGAAAAAGGTATTTTTGTAATATTTTATTATTTTAATCCTTAAGATTTATCACTTAAACTAGATCTAAAGGTAACTTGTATTTAGATATAAATGCCCATCCTACCAACCATTTCGCTATTTCTTGGAGTGCAATTCTATTATTTGATAGTGATATTGTTTGATGTCCATGAACACCCACATATACCTTGTGCATTGCTTTGTGTGTATTTCTTTTTAGCATAATTGGGTAATGTGTTGATTCCATTTGTTTTTGGAAACTACCAGGAAACCTAGCATAAAATATTTTTAAAATGTTTTATTTGGATTTTGATATTATATACTTGTCTAAAAATATTTATTTTTAATAAAAATATATATATTTTTAATATATGTCTTTATCTTAAGTATATTTGAGTTGTCTAGAGTCATTTTAGTTATTAAAAGTAAAAATAAAATTAATACATTTGTTCATCTCTTACACCAACATGTAAACTTGTTAATAGATAAGGGACACATTTCTGTTAGAAATAGACTATATTACATCATTTGGATCATGTAAATGTACCTTTCTTGGTACATACTTAGGACATTAGATTACTTTAGGGGGAAGTTATCTAGTTACTTCATGCAATGTAATAAATGCACAAGTGTCAAAGTGCAAGTTGTATATGTGCAAGTTGTCCCTTGCACATCTAGGTAGAGTGTTGGCCAAGGAACCTATTTCCTATATAAAGGGCCATAGACATAGAGCAAGATAGAGTAGTAGGAAGTAGTGTAGACCAGTGTGGCATGATGTAGCAGTGTGATGTATTGTGATGGGGTGTAATATGCTCAATGCCCATTCTTGAGTTGTAGCTATATTCATGGAGTGTTCATTTCCTCCATAGCTACTTTTGTAAACATCTCCATCATTTCTATTTATAGTATATTTTTAGTCATCTCGTAGATTTACTTTATTTCATATTATTCTGCATCTTGTGATTGCTATCTCCCATTACATGTTGCATCAAAAGCTAACAGTGGTATCAGAGCCATGGTAGGTCAATAGGAAAACCACCATTATCATTGACCCTGAGTTTTTGACAACCTGACGCGCCATTGGACCAGTCACTATCAAAAATTCTCAGAAGAGTCTAGGTGGTAGAATTAAGGAGAGCCACAAGTAAGGACTGAAAGAAATCTCAGTTTCTGGAATACTGAGATTGCATATGGCTAGAGTCTTTCCACAGAGTTTCAAGGGAAAACTTGTGAAGACTAGGACTCAACACTTGATCCACTAGTTTGATGAATCAACTAGTGAAGCTCATCTAAGAGATCTGGAGAAACTAACCTGAAGGTTCTTTTATTATAGGGAATTAATTCTCAGATGATTGGGACACCTCCTACAATAGAAAGCTAGGAGATTTCAACTTCGTTGCCCGAAGGTCGAAGTGCCTTCATAGTGCAGAGATTAGTTGTTGCAAGAGAAGAACACTACAGAAGAGACTTCTGGAGAAGAATTGTGGTGAAGTTGGGAGACAGGAGATCTCCATTGCTAGATTGGAAACTTCACAAGAAGAAAAGGCCATAGAAGCCTTGATCCAGAAGAAAATGCCATAGAAGCCTTGATCCTAGAAGAAAATGCCATAGAAGCCTTGATCCAAGAAAAGGCCACAAAAGCCTTGTACTAAAGAAAAGGCCACAAAAGCCTTGAAGAAAAGGCCACAGAAGCCTTGATCCTGAAGAAGACTCTAGAAGAGAGTATCTAATTCAGAAGTAGATTTTAGTACTAATACTTTGTTGTAGGAACAGGGAGATTCAGTGAGTTGGGAAAGCTTCCTACAAAAATGTTAGGAAGAGTATCTTCTTTAGAATCAATCCAGCACCTAAAGCAAAAGAGATCAGGAGAAGATCTCATTGATGAAGAAGGACTAGGAGAGTCCTACTCGAATACAGAGGTAGCAGAATCAGATATCCAGGAGAAGATCTCACCACCAACACTTCCAGAAGTAGAAGGTTGAAGATAAGGTCTCAAGGAAGACCAGAAGAAGTTGCAAGGCCTTGGAGAGGCCTCTATGAGCATCTAGTAAAAGGCTTGGAGAGCCTTACTAAAGAAATCATCAAAGGAGTTCCAAGGAGAACTCATTGGAGAAATTCACTATTGGAGATAGTGAAATATTTGGGACAATTATCACCATCCGACAACAAGCCCAAGAAGAAGAATTTGGCAAGGAGTGCCAAATATTAGAAGACCTCAAGACATTCAGAATCTTGAGAAGAAGATCCTGTTTGAAGTCAGAATTTGACAAGAAGCTTGAAGGAAGATTCAGATAGAAGAAGCCTACCAAATCTAGGAGATTTGGAGATTACCTCTCACAGCAAGAAGGCACCACTTCAGAATCAAATATCTCTTCTAATATACAACAAAAGGAGGAGACTACAAGAGGAGAACAAGCCACCAAAATCCTAGGCTCATGAAAGAGAGTTGGAGACCATATTTTGGTGAAGACGAAGTTGTTCAAGGTAGCCTACAGAGAGCTGCAAGATCTTACTCAAGACAGCAACTTGGTGATCTTAGACACCAAGATCTACATCCTCTATAGAAGTGGTGAAAAGGGCTTTCAAAAAAAGGTAAGCAACTATTGGTGCAAGTAAATTCATTAAGTGGATTACTTATCAGATTTGTTTAAGCACCTTGATTGGAGTAAAGTTGCAAAAAGGAGAGTTGAATTAAGAGTCTTCAAATGTGCAAAAAGAAAGGATTCTTTAAGGTTCATTTGCACTTTAGGAGTTGATTAGATTTTAGAATCTCAAACTATCTATCAACTACCTATCATCTACTTTGGAAAGAAAAAGAAGACTAGCTCCTATTACCTTGCTTATAAAGAAATTTTAGAATAATTCTTGAAGATTCATTTCAGATTATTCTTGATTAGTTGTAGTAAATTGATTAAGTGCATTATTTTTTAGAGTTGATTGGAGTGATAAGGTGAAATTGTTAGTGCAGTAGAAGTAAAATATTATTAGATTCATTTGCACTATTATATTGCTCTCAAATATTATTGTTTGTGTTCATTAGAAGGGCACAAAAATAGAATTTGTCAAAGTGTCTAAAGACACTATTAATGCACTGAGATCTGCAACTTTGAAGTGGCCTAAGGAAGCCACAAAATCAGCTCAATCCTCCAAGCATTGGAGAAGAAAGTAACCACCATAAGAGCATCAAAAGAAGCCTCGAACGAGACTTGGTGAGTCTCAAGTTCAAAGCACAAGAAAATAGTGCAGAAAAATAGCTTCTATCATGTGGTTACAAGCTTGGATTCATTTATAAAATATCCAAGAAAATAGGGGAAGGTGTCTAATCAAGAGACAACCTCAAAACCCCTATATTGCACTCAATATTCTACCTCAAAACCAGAAATTCATATTTACAAAGAGGAGTGCAAAAGAAGGTGCAACAAGGTCATCTTGTATAAAAACTATTTTACATTATAGTGCACTATTTCTAATCTAGTTATACAGGGAGAGAAGGTAGATTTAAAGGTGCCTCAAAGGCACTACACTTGCTGGAAAAACCAGTCGAAAGTAGTCGTATGCTAGCAGCCATCCAAGCCTAGCTCAAGGAGCCATTCGAAGGGCTCATACTCCTCACATCCTAGATGGTCGAACCTGCAAGATACATGTACAAGAGCAAGGGAGAAACAATATCATTCAAGAGCAATAACATCTACGTAAGGAGGATGAAAAACAAATATAAAGGAAAAGAAAAGTTGAAGCACCATTGGAGTGTTACTTACTCCATATACGCTCATTGAAAGTGGTGCTCAAGGCCTCCATATTGTTGCTCCATATCCTAGCAGAAAATTATGCAGGTGAATGAAAGCAAAGGTGGGGATTTATGAAGCTAAAAAGGTCTCAAAGGGTCCATTCGAACCAACAATAGAGACTACATCCATGCAGAGAAGAAAGTGACACTTGTCACTAAAGGAAAACCCTAACGCTCGAATCAAGAGAGTGCTCATCTTCAAGGAGGAGTTACATGAATAGGTTGGTGCATTGAGTGTATGGGATACACTTGTCAAAGAGGAAGACCAAGCATTTTGCTAAAGAACGTAACGTTCTTACATTACAAGAAGGTAGACAAACATTTCATTGGCACCAAACTCTCCTCAAGCGCTCGAAGGGAAATGGTCATGCCACTTGGCACATAAGAGAAGAATCTTCTCCATTTTAAGGATATCAATGACCAAAGTCAGCAAGCATTCTTCATCATCAAATTTACTATCTCATCATCTGTGCGAAAAGGGCTGAGTTGCAACATGTCAAGAAGGTGTTAGAGCCTTTAATGCTCAAGGCAACCGAAGTCAAGGGAAGAGACTAAAAGATGCCAGATTTGGAATGCATTAAACTCCAAAGTGCTTCCATTGGAGGATACAGTCACAACATCCATGACGTCTACGTAAATTTTGCAATCCAAGCTTCTCTGAAATCAGTGTCGAACATTGCTTGGAGAAAGGTAAAATTATTTCCATTTATATGTGCTTTCTTTCCTTGGAGTTATAAGGTTTAAATCAAAGGAATTTATTTACATTGAAAGCCATACATCAAGGGGAATATTTTATCAAATGAATCAAATATTTGCAATATAAAACCTAGGAGTAATAAGGGTTTCTACTTGGATAAATATTGAATATTTGCAAATATTATTGTGATCTAATTTATCCAAATATTAGGGAGTCATAAGGGCTACTACATCAAATCAATTAATTGGAAAATTAGATACACTTAACCTAATTCCCAAAGGGTTATTTATAAAGAGAGTTTTTCATAGGTTGGATATTCATAATATTATTGTCTCAATCCTTTCAAAAGGAGACAAAAGATCCAACATTATAACCTCTTTAAAATTTGGGAACAATGCTTAGTTCAATAGGAGCAATAAGGGATAATAGGAATTGATTTTGGTATTCTACAAAACTTTACAAAATCAATCAAATATTGAACTATAATTCTACAAAAGCACTATATCTTATCCATAGCATACTAGGGAGTCATAAGGCATTCTACAAAACTTGGTAATATCAACATCTATCATAGATTATCAAGTTACAAAATATAAGCTTTCCTCATAACCTAAAAATCCTTAGGAGTATATACTCACATTACTTGGGAGACATAAGGTAGTCTACAAAACAAGGATTAATAAAGGTTTTATCAAATCAAGCTTATATTTCTTCAATCAAGAATCATATATCCTAACATAGGGAGTCATAAGGTAGACTTCAAAGATTCTTGCAAAATCTAGAAGGATCTATCATGGATGATATCTTAAGAAATGCCTTCAATAATGAAGAACTACTGCATGAAGTAGAATACTACTCCCAAAACTTAATAGATACTCTAGAAGGATATGAGTATCTATCCATTAGTGACAAAGAGAAATTTTCCTTATTTCTTAAAGAAGCTAAAGAAGGTAACTTTACAACATTGATTGGTTATCTTCATGATATTCTCTTCACAACATGGTGGAATTCACAAAGATTGGTTATATTTTCACCAGAAGAATGTCTGATGGTGTATCTATCACTAATTGTGTTTGTACTTACTCAACACAAGGAACAAGATAAAGAACAATATTATTGTGATGATAAACTAACTTGTCATGAAGCAAAAATTCTACCAGCACTGATGCAGAATCACAAAAGAAGAAGAAGGAAAAGGAAGAAAAAACATGCTAAAAAGAAACTTGGCATCATGAAAATATTGAACCAGTTGAACACATACAATAGTCAGGAGAACCTCCAACTACAACTTACTTTGCATCATATGAAGACACAGATTATCTACTGAACCTGATCATAGTAAGCAATGAAGGAGAATACAAATTCCATTATCCGATGGAAGAAGATCCACATTGAAGACTAAAGTCTTCAATATCCAAATAATGTAATACAGGGGGTGTTAGAAATAGACTATATTACATCATTTGGATCATGTAAATGTACCTTTCTTGGTACATACTTAGGACATTAGATTACTTTAGGGGGAAGTTATCTAGTTACTTCATGCAATGTAATAAATGCACAAGTGTCAAAGTGCAAGTTGTATATGTGCAAGTTGTCCCTTGCACATCTAGGTAGAGTGTTGGCCAAGGAACCTATTTCCTATATAAAGGGCCATAGACATAGAGCAAGATAGAGTAGTAGGAAGTAGTGTAGACCAGTGTGGTATGATGTAGCAGTGTGATGTAATGTGATGGGGTGTAATATGCTCAATGCCCATTCTTGAGTAGTAGCTATATTCATGGAGTGTTCATTTCCTCCATAGCTACTTTTGTAAACATCTCCATCATTTCTATTTATAGTATATTTTTTCATTGTATCTTACTTCAGTCACATCTTATTCTGCATCTTGTGATTGCTATCTCCCATTACATGTTGCATCAAAAGCTAACAACTTACATCAAATTAAAGGAATCAATGTTGAATAACAATCTCATGTTTGCATACTTTAATAGATCTAAGTATAATATGACATCTTTGCAAATTTACAAATATATTTATTTTTTATTATAAACTACATTTATGTGTATGACTATAAAAATATCAAATTGATGGTTTTAAGATATAATCTAAACATAATTCATAATTTTATAAAATCCAACTATACTAGTTAAAGGTATTATTCCACAATGATTGAAAGTAAATGTAAATAAATGTGTACAAGTAAAAAATAAAAAAATGAATACTTTGAAAATAACCAAAACAATAATTTCCAAAAGGTTTGGGACAATGAATGATGAGTTGCGTAATATAGACCAAGGGTTTAATACTTTAGGTGAGCTTCAGCTTTCGATTATATGGTTTAGGGTGTTGAAAGTTGTGATACTAAATGTGGAAAAATCCAAAACAAAATGAATTTAGAATATGATAAAAATCAAAGTATAACAAAATTGGAGTACAAAGTAAAAAAATATAAAAAATCATTTAGATTTGAAGATAATGTGAAGCACTAGGAGTCTTTTGAGGATGTATGCGAAGATTTGAAGAGAAGTTGTTTTGGGGTTTTTGTGCAAGTTAATTTATTATTCATTTTAATTATCTTGTATTAATATCTAATTTGAAGTATCACCACAAACCATATACCAATATTAATACTTAGATATTGGAGAAATGAAGAACATGATAATTTAATTCCATTTAACTAGAAATTTAAAATTCAAATTTATGGAAGAAATCTTCGTACATTATTGTTGTAATTATCATGATTTATGGTAATATCCAACCCATAATATACAAGATAAAAGAATGGTTATTAGTGCACAAATATGAGAATTTTATTGATTTTCAAAGAAACATGGAGTCTTGTGGGCAATGGATACAAAGAACCAACAACTTGGATCATTTTATCAACTACAAAAAAGATGTGGAGGAGTTACAAAGAAAAGATGTCTTGAATTTATATCATGTACAAGCATTTTTCCAAGAATTACAAGTGTCAAGACTACCAAAGGAGTTGTGAACACCTTGAGGATAGCCTATTAAGGGTCCAATCAAGTGAGATTAGTGAAGTTGTAGACATTGAAGAAATAATATAAAAATCCAAGGATGAAGGACAATGAGAACGTAGGGGATTACTGTGTATGTGTGCATGCTATTATACACAAAATGGATATATATTATGAATAACCAATAGAGGATTATCTTAAAAACTTATTCAAAACATCGATAACAAAGTGGAACAACTATGTAATGATTGTTGAATAAAATAAATATTTGAAGAAGTTGAGTTTGATTAATTGGTGATATCATTTATGTCCAATGAAGTAATAGTTAATATAGTAAATGAAAAAAAAATTAGAGTAAGATTTTAATTCCAAGGCAAGAGTGCCAAACAATAATCGAGTTAGCTCAAGCTCCAATTCCTAAGGACAAATATGGGAGCATCAAATCAACATTCTATAAGAGGCAAAGGCAAAGATATAAAAGAAGGCTATAGTGGAAGAGACAAAGGTAAATTTTTGGATAAGAAGAATGTTCCTAAATATTACTACTTTAGAGGATACAAATACTTTGAAAGGTAATGTAGAATAAAGGAAACCAATTAAGGAAGATAGAAAATAAACTTTTTAAATGAAGAAGGTGAGAGCTTACCAAATCATTTTTGTCATATAATGCAACATAAGTTCTAATTAAAGAGTTTTAGTATATACATTTCAATTATTCAAATTAAATAGTTTATAATAAGGTGTTTTTATTTTATAAAATTGGATAAGCTATATAACAACAAGGGAAAATGTTCATAAAACTGGACATGTCAAAGGCTTATGACAGGGTTGAATGGAGTTTCCTGGCTAAAATGATGGCAGCCTTTGGTTTCTCTCAGGACTGGATAGAGTGGTTCATGAGCTGTGTCTCTATCCCGACTTACTCTGTGCTAATCAAGGGACTTCCTTTGCAACCATTTGGAGCTACTCGGGGACTGCGCCAGGGGGATCCATGTTCTCCTTATATTTTTATCATTTTGGCTAAAGGTCTTGGCAGACTTTTCTTGAGGAGAAGACAGCAAGGTAGATTATTGGGTATCAAGGTGGGTGACGAAGTTTTAACGCACCTACAGTTTGTGGATGACACTGGTTTGGTGGGAGTGGCCAGCTTTAGGGAAGTAAGAATGATTAGGGATACTCTTAATGTCTATATCAGGGCTACTCAACAGGTCATTAATGACAAGAAATCCAAAGTGGTTTTTTTTAATATGGAGCAAAGGCTTTAGAACAGAATTTTAGAAATCCTAGGATTCACAAGGACTTCTCTCCCAATGGTTTACTTAGGGGTCCCCTTGCACTTTAAGAAGCTAAAATTAGACACATGGAGGAATCTACTAGAGTGTATCAAGGACAGAATTAATCACTGGTCTCACAAGTGGTTAAGTTATGGTGGCAGATTAACGTTCTTATAGTCAGTCATTCAAGCCATGCCAATTTACAAATTCTCTATCCTGGCTGCCCCGATTACAATATGGAAAGATTTGGACAGGATGGCTAGAAAGTTTTTATGGGAAGGAGCAAAGGGAGAGAGAAAGTGGGCCTTAGTGGGTTGGGACAAAGTTACCCAGCCAATGTTAAAGGAGGTCCGGGTTTGAGAAAATCTAAGCCGAATAATAAAGCTTTGGCTAGAAAGTCGGATCTTGGAGATGGATCTACCAACCCACCTCCCTCTTCAATAGAATCCTAACTAGCAAATACCGGGGACGAGCCAACCCAATCGATGTAGCTCGCATCCCCTTGGATGGTACTCGGGTCCCTAGTTTGGCGAGGCTCTCAAGTTAGGGTCTCAGGTTGTTAAAGACCGCTTATTTTGGAAAGTAGGAAGAGGGGAGAAGGCTCATTTCTGGATAGATTCTTGGGATCAGTTCCCACCCATCATTGCTAAATTTCTAGAATTACAGCTAATAAAAGCAGCCATTGAAGCCAAGGGATGGATCCGTATTGAAAGTTATTTGACAACTACTCAGCTGGGGGAGTGTAAGTTTAAGCAGTTCAAGAATTTGGATGAGTGGCCCATTTCAATCCCTCCGAATTTGATTCCCATCATGACTAAAATTTTGATAGAAATATTTCTTACAGGGGGAGACGTGGAGGATGAATTAGCCTAGGGCTTTGGGAGTCTTGGCGTCTATACAGTAAAGGATGGATATGACAACATTCTCCCAGAGCCCCCCCTCATACTTTTTAGGTTGAGGACTGGAGGAAAATCTGGCACTCTAAAGGCTAGCCGAAAGTTAACTTTTTTGCCTGGCAGTGCATACACAATGAAATCCTCACTTTTGATAATATTAGATCAAAAGGTATCATCGGCCCTTCTCAATGTGTACTATGCTACAAGAGCGAGGAAACTGCTGACCATTTCGTCGTTTAGTTGCCCTTTCACCCGACGCATTTGGTTGCATTGGTTTGCTTACTTTAAAATTCAAGTAAGTGGTGACCTGAACAGGATGAATATCTAGGCAAAATGCCAGAAAGGTAGATTCAAATCTAAAGCTCTTCATTTTGGCTGGGAGCTCAGTTTAAGATTTATCTGGTGGCAAGTATGGCTGGAAAGAAATGCCAAAATTTTTAGAGAAAATTTTACTACTCTAGATAGGGTTTGGCAGACCATTTGGAGCAAGGTTATCGAAACTGTGGTTGTTCATGCTGAGGAGGAAGCTCAAATTGACATTGGAGCTATGAAAGAACGCGTTGCACTGCAAAAGGGATAGGACAAGATAGAAATTGTTGGAAACCTCCCCTTGAAGGTTGGATTAAAATCAATACTGATGGAGCTGCAAAAGGCAATCCGGGTAGAGCCAAAATTGGAGTGGTGTGTCAGAACCATGCTGAGACTGTGCTCTATTGGGAATTGTAAGGCCTGGGAAGAACCACTAACAATGAAGTCGAAGCCATTGCCATCAAGTCTGCTTCTGTTTGGGCAATGAAACATGGCCACCGCAGGATTATTCTTGAATCGGACTCGCAAATATTGGTTGGAGCTCTAGACCGCATGAGGAACTTTGATCCGAAAGCTTGGAGGTTGAGGGCTCTTGTTACCCAAATTAAAGAATTATGGAAGGAATTGGAGGACGTGATCCCGGTTTATGCGAGTAGATATTTGAACAAAGCGGATGACTTTCTCGGCTAAGATGGGTGCGAAAAAGGAGGTTGGAGTTCAGTTGCACAGTGACATGGATATTGAGGATGAGGTGATTAGACAGGGTCTGGAAAGGTCCTTGAGCCAATGATAAAATAAAAAGCAAAGGGAGGAAAGTTGTCATGATATCGTGACATGTTGCGCCGTCACGGTCACTAGAGGAAAGTTGTCGTGATATCATGACATGTTGCGCCGTCGTGGTCACTGGAGGAAAGTTGTCATGATATCGCGACATGTTGTGCTGTCACAGTCACTGGAGGAAAGTTGTGATATCGTGACATGTTGTGCTGTTGTGGTCACTAGAGGAAAGTTGTCATGATATCATGACATGTTGCGCTGTCACGGTCACTGGAGGAAAGTTGTCGTGACATGTTGCATCGTCGTGGTCACTGGAGGAAAGTTGTCACGATATCACGACATGTTGCATCGTCACAGTCACTGGAGGAAAGTTGTCACAATATCACATGTTGCATTGTCGCGGTCAAGGGTGGAAAGTTGTCGCGATATCATGACATGTTGCGTCGTCGCGGTCAAGGGCAAAAAATTGTCGCGATATCACGACATGTCGCTTCGTCGTGGCCAAGGGCGAAAAGTTGTCACGATTTCGTGACATGTCACTTCGTCGTGGCCAAGGGTGGAAAGTTGTCGCGATATCGTGACATGCTGCTTCATCACGGCCAAGGGTGGAAAGTTGTCGTGATATCACGACATGTTGCTTCATCGGGGCCAGGGGTGGAAAGTTGTCGCGATATCGCGACATGTTGCTTCGTCGTGAACAAGGGTGGAAAGTTGTCGCGATATCGCGACATGTTGCTTTGTCGAGGCCATGGGTGGAAAGTTGTCATGATATCGCGACATGTTGCTTCATCATGGCCAAGGGAGGAAAGGTGTTGCGATATCGCGACATGTTGCATTTTCACGGCTAAAGGAGAAAAGGTGTCGCGATATCGCGACATGTTGCATTTTCGCGGCCAAGGGAGAAAAGGTGTTGCGATATCGTGACATGTTGCATTTTTACGACCAAAGGAGAAAAGGTGTCGTGATATCGTGACATGTTGCATTTTTGCAGCCAAGAGAGAAAAGGTGTCGCGATATCACGACATGTTGCATTTTCGTGACCAAAGGAGAAAAGGTGTCGCGATATCGCGACATGTTGCATTTTCGCGACCAAAGGAGAAATGGTGTCGCGATATCGCGACATGTTGCATTTTTGCGGCCAAAGGAGAAAAGGTGTCGCGATATCGCGACATGTTGCTTCATCGCGGTCGAGAGAGAAAAAGTGTCGCGATATCGCGATATGTTGCACTTTCGTGCCCAAAGGAGAAAAGTGTTGCGATATAGCGACTTGTTGAATTTTCACAGCCAAAGAAGGAAAATGTCGCGGTATCGTGACATGTTGCTTTTTCGTGGCCAAATGGGAAAGGTGTCGTGATATCGCGACTTGTTGCATGTTCGCGGCCTAAGGAGAAGAATAGTGTCACGATTTTGTGACAAGCTGCATCAACTGTCCATGCCGACCCCCCTGCTAGCTAGTTAATGGTTCAAGATATTTGACTCCATTGCAAATATTCTTCTACTATTGTTAGCATGTGTTCTCTCTGAATTCGGCTAGGAAGAGTCTCTTCCCATATTGTAATTGATCTTTGTTTTAATACAATTTTTTTCAAAATTTTCAAAAAAAAACAAGGGAAAATGTAGAGACGATAAAGCATTGGAGGTTGAAGGAAATGTAACCTTACAAATTGAAACAATATATGAAAAGAAATAATCAAAATTCTTACATTACACTAGCCATGAAGTATAATCTGATAGGTGTGAGGTAAATTGTAGAGAAATTGCATAAAAGCAATGTACTCTAACACACTTTATCAACACCGAAGTTTATTGTTGATAGGTCATTGGTATAAAAAGGCCTCAAAATTTGATAAAATCATGTCATTTTATAATTAAAATTTATGGAGTGGTAATATCTGAATATAAATTTCAAATAAATAATATTTGTTTAGTTTTATTATATATATATATATATTTATTTTTACAAGAAAAAAATCGTAATTTTATTTCAAGAATGAAAGAAAATTACACTTCTCAGGTGCCTTGGCACAAACAAAAACCCAGATAAAAGCAGATTACTAGGAGTCAAAATATAATTACAGTCGGGCAGATCAGAGAGGAAAAACCCATCTTCAAAATAGCATGGGGATAATAAGGATAAATATCCTTATATATCAATACTTAATCATCAAAATAACCTCCATGTCCAAAACCTGGATAGAAATCAGTGAAAAAGAAACCAACAGAAAGAAAAGAAACAGTTAAAATCTGCCATAAAGCTCTAATCAAATGAACAGGCCCACAGTAAAAACCTAGAGCTAGCATAGAAACTAGGGGTATGATATGTGGGTGAAAGAAGAAACTCCATCCTTGTTCTCTTCCATTTGCAAGAAACCTTCTGGAACCTGTTGACCTTCTTTTGATAACCTATCTGCTTCTTGATTTAATTCCCTATAAACATGAGTAAAAGAGATATTTTCAAAAAGGGAAATCGCCTCCAGCAGTTCATCTCCCACTGGTCTAAGCAGATTATTTTTTAATTGAGTAGATCTATTCATCCAGTTGATGACTAGAGTAGAATCTCCAAAAATTGTAATTTTTTCACATTTCTCTCTGAAGCACACTTCATTAGCAATCTCAATGCCTGAAACTCAGCAAAATTGTTGGAACCTATCCCAAGACCTACTTTAAATTTGATATAGTGGGTATCCAAGAAGTACAAAATGCCTCTCATGCTACTAAAAGTTGACTATCTCTAACTAGCCCCATCAAAAAACCCCATGGTTGAGACTTTTCAATGAACAAATTGTCTACTTGTCGAGGTTTCTTATATTTTCAGGCCCTTTATTGATTGAGACCAAAGTCCTCACCTAAAATATGACCTAAAATG
The DNA here is from genome assembly GCA_028583015.1 of Wollemia nobilis. Taxonomy (NCBI): domain Eukaryota; kingdom Viridiplantae; phylum Streptophyta; class Pinopsida; order Araucariales; family Araucariaceae; genus Wollemia; species Wollemia nobilis. The sequence goes on from JAQPPZ010005051.1 coordinate 230,302, forward strand.
GGGGTATTAACTTCCCTTCAAAAATAGTTGCATTTCATGCCAACCATATACCCCAACATATAAGACATGGTAAAGAAAGAAATTATTTCAACTCTTTTTCAAAAACCATTATCTTAAGCATACCTCCACTATTTCTCCTTCCCAAATATTTTGTACTCCAGTTATCTATTCAACTTCTAACCAAACCTATTGAGAAAAAGGGCATTTGATTAACAAATATGTGATGTTTTCCTCCTCTAATTGACACAACATACAAATACTTGGACCTTGTCTACTTCTCCTCTATAAAACTTCCCAAGTCAAAGCCTTATTTCTCAAAGCTAACCACATGAAAATAATTATCTTTTTTGGGGTAGATAATTTCCAAATCTGCTTCCACCACCAAGTAGGCCCTTGAGGATGAGGGTCAAAACTTGCTTTGTAACCAAGTCTAGTCATATACTAACCCCAGATTTGTTGTATGCCCAAGCAATAGTATCTGGTTCAACTCTCAACTTGATATGACTCTTATTAAGACTATCAATGTAAGCCTTCCACAAAACAACCTACTCATCAAAAGACCCAAGACCTGAGCCTACTTCCAACCTTGGGTCCAAAGACTAGAAGAATCTGATTCCCCCACCTGATGAAGAAAGTAAAAACCCTTGTCTTGTAAAGAACTTATCATAGCTTTCAACAACAAAATGTTTTCTCCACAACCCAAAATAGAATCAACCCCTATTCTAACTTGTTCACCATTGCCCACTTTCCAAGCCAAATATTTTCCAATCATAGGAAAGGCCTATACTAGTGCCTTCCATTGAATGGAAATATTTTTAATGCTTTTATATGGACTTCTGATCCAATCCATAAAGGTCCCTGGATGAATATACTTATGTTCAATAATCTTCTTCCATAATCCTTCTCTAGTCAAAATCCTCCATAAACTTTTTTCTACCAAAGAAGAACAAAAAATATGGATATTTTTAAGTCCCCAACCACCTTCCTCCTTTGGCCTAGCAATACTCTACCACTTAACTAAAGGAATACCTTCATGTTCCTTGCATCCAATCCAAAGAAATCTGAAGCAATATTTTCTTATTTTCTCTAGAACTCCTTTGGGAATGAAGGCCAAGGAGTGCCAAAACATAGGAATTGCCTCAAGAACCGACTTTACAAGTGTTAATCTCCCACCAATAGACAACCATCTATTACACCAATGGTTAATCCTAACTTCAATCTTCTCTAAAAGCCATCCCCAATCTCTCTTCCTATAAGTATTTGGCTTCAATACAAAACCTAGATACTTAAAGCCTTCCTAGAAATCTAAGAGATTAAAAGGAAAAAGTTTGATTAGACCCTGTTCAGTCTCCTACTCTAGACCATTAAAGCAAATAGAGGATTTTTGAAAATTTATCTCCATACCGGTAGCAATACTATAAGTGTCCAAGATTTCCTTCAACTTTCTAGCTTCCCTTAAACTACCATTTGTGAACAACAATACATCATCAAAAATAATAAATGAGATAAATAAAGGACCCCCACTTTGATCCCAGACAAGGATCCTACCCTCTTTGCATCCAAAATAGCTCTACTCAATCCTTCAACAACCAACAAAAAAAGTAAAGGAGATAAAGGACATCCTTGTCTCAATCCTCTCGAGGGTCTAAAGAATTTGGAAGTTGATCCATTGATAAGAACAACAAAATATACAGAATAAATGCATCCCATAATCCACTTTACTACTGGATAGCTAAAACCCACATGTAAGAGCATCAATCTGAGATACAACCAACTAGTTCTATCATAAGCTTTAGATAGATCTAGTTTAAGGACCATTGCAGGAAGATTTTTAGTTTTAATAGAGTGAAGGCCCTCTTGTGCAGCTCCTATGGCTTCAAAAATCTGTCTACCTACTATAAACCCAAACTACTCCTAGGAAATAACTTCAGAGAAAATCTTCTTCAATCTAACAACCAAAATCTTTGCAATGATTTTATAGATACAATTACACAATGAAATAGGTCTAAATTCATCAAAGGTTTTAGGCTTCTCCTTTTTGGGAATCAAAGCTAAAAAAGTGGAGTTAAAAGCCCCCAAAACTTGACCACTCAACCTAACTTCCTCCATTACTCTGAGAAGATCCTCCTCAACAAGATCATAGAAAACTAGGAAAAACTCCACAGGCCATCCATCAGGCCCTAGACTTTTATCCTTTTTGAAAGAAGTCAAGACAACTTTCAGTTCTTCCTTTGTGACCTCCTTCATAAGTAACTAATTATCCTCCTCTATCACAAAACTAGGGAAGAAAGTAGTTAACTTTAAAATTTCCCCAATATTGACTCTATCAGGTTCTTTATAGATAGATTGAAAATGTTTTACTCCCAAATCTGCTAACTCAGAAAAACTCCTAACGAGGACCCCTTCTTCATTCTGCATCTCCCAGATAGTGTTAACCTTCTTCCTATGATTAGAAAAATTATGAAAAAACTTAGTATTTTCATCCCCTTTTTTAACCATACAACTCTACTTTTCATTCTCCATTCAACTTCCCTCCACTCCAAGAATTTATTCTTCTTAATTTCTAGTTCAACCAATCTTGTTTTCTCCTCCTCTTTAAACAAACCAACCTCATTCTTTTTATGAATTTCTAAAATTTCCTTCTCCACCAACTTAAGATCTCTATCCATACTCTCCTTTTTAACTACAATCCAAGATGACACAACTCCTTTTAATTTTTTAAAGTAACAACAAATTGAAAACTCATCGATAACCTAGAACTTTGGTCATAACCAATCCATTTCTTTTAATCAGTTGTTGAAAATCTTCTTCCTCCAACCAAATTGGATTGAGCTTAAAAGGACTAGCAGGTTTTGCCTCTTGAATTTCTAATTGAAGAAGTATGGGAGAATGATCTAAGCCACCTCCAATCTCAACCCATGACCATTTTTTATCTATTTCATTGTATAATGACTCTGAGATCAAAAATCTATCCAACCTCTTTGAGATCCCAACTTCCCCAACTCTATTATTTCTCCACGTAGGCATTAATTTTATTGGTTCCAAATCAATTAAACCAGCTTCTTCAATCTTATGTCTAAAGTAATCTACAAGTCTATCAAGTCTTGCAGATTCTCCCCATACCTCACTTCTATTCATAGTAAAATTTAAGTCCCCACCAATGATAACTCTTTCATCCCTAACACACCTTTGGGAGAAAAAATCATCCCAAAAGACCTACCTATCTTCATAGGGACCATAACAATTAATAACTGATAACCTCAAACCCAAGTCTTTAAAAAAATTATATCCACAAGCCTAAAACCATAAAGGAAGAATTAATTAAGGATACTGAGTTCTTCCAACCAATCAAAACACCCCCTAAATTTTTAGTAGCATCTAGAGCCAAGAACTCCCAATCCCTAAGCAATTTACTTAACCCTTCAATGACTTTTGTACTTGCCCCCATGGTTTCTTGTAGAAGGATAACATCTAGATTATGAATTTCCACCAACCTAGCTAAGGCAAGTCTTTTAGAGGGACTACCAAGACCTCAAATATTAAGGGATAACAAGATCATTTAAACATCTTAGAGGGGTTTTATCCCACTCTAAGGACCCCTTTGATAGATTTTTGTTTACCCTACTGAATTTCCCTCAAAGCCTTCTCCTATGCATGAAACAAAAAATATTTCCTACCTACTGAAGAAGTGGAAGATTCCTTTATAAGGTCCAGACCTAACCCTAACCTTCCAACAACTGCACAAGTTCTCAACTCGGATTCCCTTTTCCTAGAACGTAACAAATATCTGCAAGAGGAGCCCATCTCCAAACCATCCCCTAAAATAGATACCTCCCTAGAAGATTCACCTAATAGGTCAAAAAGACTTCCCCCAATAGCAAAAATATTTGGATCACAATCCCTATTCAATGTGTTTGAGGTTATCGACCCATTGTCCAAAATCCTAGAAAATTCCTTATCCTTAGGACTTCTCTTCGAAGATTCATAAGGAAGTGTACAAACTTCTTTATTACCTAAGTCCAGATTATTCTCCACATGTATTGGATAGTAATTGTCATAAGGCTTAGATGATTGACCAACAAACTTAATAGTATCAGGTTCCAATCCTTTCATAGTTTTCTTTATGACTCTATCTCCTTCTCTAACAACCTATGAACAATGAAATGGAGATAAAGCTAGGCCCAAAATTTCTTCCTCCTCCAAAGTTTTGGTTCTAGGTTCAACAACATTCTTTTTGCTTGTTTGTGCCAAATCAAGGAGCACTATTGAGCTCTAAAAAATAGGTATCTCTTGATTATTGTTAGCTGACTTGAAATCCCCACTAGTCATTTGTTTTCTCCTCCATACTTTTTATGTGAAATATTGAGAACATTCCTTAGCAATATGTCCATAAACATGACAATGAACACATCTAAAAGGAATCTTCAAATAGTCCAAGATTTGATTATGAATTATATTCCCCACAACTATCTCCATACAGTCCGATAAGCCTTCACTGATATCCATCTCAACCAAAACCTGAGCTACAGACCAAAAAACACTAGATTTGAAAGAAATATCTATATCCAAGGTTTTACCTAATGAATCTCCAATCTCTTTCAAAGCTCTTTCTAACCATAACTCCATTGGTAGACCTAGAAGTTTTACCCAGATCGAGATTCTCCTAGCAACTTCAGTCCTAGGATCAAAGCAAGTCATCCAAGCCTTCAAAGCCAAAAAGAAGACCCCCAATACCAATGACCTCCCAAAATTTTTATGCATCTTCCTCAGATCAAAAAGGAAACCTATCCATCCTCTAGCAAGTAAGTGAAAAATTGGCCCATATCCTAAAATTGGGACCCATACCTTCTACAACCACTCATTTAGTGTATTATCAACTATTTGACATCCATGAAACTTTCCAATAAGGGCCTTCCCTAAAAACTCCAAAACTTGTTCCATCCTCAAGTCTTCCCCAAGTACCATTCTGATCTTTGACCTTCTCTTTTTAACCACTTTATGTGCCTTACGCACTTTAGTAACCGAGTTGTAGTCTGTGTTGATTGAAAGTTTGGACCCACTCCACTTAGGGCCTCTAAATCAAGACTTTTACCAATAAAACCAAAACCAAACAAAGGAAACTCTATCAGACAAAGTGAGTTTGGGTTGTTTGGAGCTTGCTCAAGTTTTTCTTCCCCACAATGAAATGCTTGCTCATTCATTAGACCCATCACTTGAGTAGAGTGTTCTGAGACACCTGAGAGTGAGCAGTCAATAGGACAACCAACCTGATCTAAACCTTTTGACATAGACTCCCCTCTATCCACTAAAGTTTGATAACCTACAGTATTATTTTGGCCACTCAAAAAACCCAAGGACCCCTAGTTCTCAACTTCTAAGTCTTGTCCAAAAATGGGACCCTTGGCCCTTGGAGTTGAAAAGATGTGTTGCCCCTCAAAGGGGTCCTCTGAGAAGTCCAAACATTCCTCTTCATTCTCCATCAAAACAAGAAACCAATTTCCCAAACTATACTACCATTTTAAAAATACCAAATAAAAACAAAAGTTAATATTTTCCTTTTGCAAACCCTAGCTTTGTTGCATGAACTTCATGATTCCAACCGATAAACTTCTTCAAACAACCATTCACATGCACAAAAATATTCCTCCCTATCAAAGTAACTCCTTTCACCTTTTGCATGCTTCGAATCTAGAAAGTAAGTTGTCCAGCCTTCATTTTCTTCACATGAACAGATCTGAGCGCACTTCGGTTTTAAAAAATGATGATGCTTCTTGTGTCATTTTTTAAAGATATCAGTCAAGAACTAGACCCACCTTCATTTTATTCACATGAATAGATCTGAGCACATTCTAGTTTCAAGAAAAATAAAATACTGTCACTTCTTGTATTTTTTTACTTTTCTCTGTGCTTCACTTGTAAACCCTAGCTTTACTGCGTGCACTCCATAATTCTAGCCAACAAAATTCTTCAAACTATTGTTCACATGCATAGAAATATTCCTCCCTAGCAAAGTAAATCCTTTCACCCCTTCAATTTAATTCCTCTGTGCTTCACTTTGCAAACCCTAGCTTCATTGCATGCACTTCATGATTGCAACTGATAAACTTCTTCCAAAGAAAATTTAAATGTAAGAAAGAGGAATGCTTACCTCCTTCATAGTCCGAGCTTTCATCAAAATTGTAGATGGGTCTTCAGCTATCACCGAGTGACAATGATGATGGATCAACCACAATTGCAGCAATGGCAACAACCTTCCAGATCATCAAAGTTTGATATGCCTTTCAATTGTACAACCAATCCCTATAATATGTGGTAAATTTATCAATAAATGTTTAGGCTTTATTTGTTCCATCATTATTTTTTTTAAGGAAATTTCCAAATGGACATGGATTTGATATTATATACATATTTATATAACTATGTTTATATCAACATTTGTGCTAATAGAACTACTAATATAACTTTGGAGGCCTGATATGGGTTAAATCATCACTTTATAATGGAACTCGTGTAAAAATATGTATTGGAACATATATTGTAGTTTTTGTATAGTTATATTCTATCACAAGATTCATTGAGTATTATGGATGAATTTAAAAAAATCATCGATTTTGATAGAGACTCAAAAAAATTTATTGAAATTTATAATATAAATTTACTTGATTTAGAGTACCGCATGAAATCCTATTTTTTGTTTGTTTGTAATTTTCACACATACACGTATACACATAATCATAATTCCTTGAGTTGGATATTTTTCAAACATTTTCAATAATACCTTTAATGAGATTTTTGAAATTATAAATTTATATGCATTTTTATGTATCAAATCCTATATTGAATTTTATTTTGGTTTTTCCCGTGTCCAATATCTTTCGAATTTCAACCTTACCTAATTCAAACTTCAACTCAAACTTTGTGACAAAGGTTACATATTTTCATTTACTGATTATTAAAAGTATGTTTGAAAGCAAAAAATAAAATTTTATAAATTGGCAAACACAAAAGTTTTAAAAATAAATTTAAAAATTACAAATCATATCCGCACACTAGGTTTATTTGTCTAGTTTCATTTGATATAAAAATTTATTGATGTTTGGTGCCCCAAGTTACATCCTCAAAATAGTTTATTGGTAATTTTATACTTTCTTATTTGATAATTAATTATAACTAAAATATTGATTGATGGCCTTTTAGCCAAATTATATCATAGGTCCTAATATCCAGAATCTTAATAAATAAAAATATTGATGCATACAAATATCTGATCAATATGAATCAATCATATTCATGAAATAATAAAAAAAAATTCAATAATAAAACTCACAATATTACTGATCAAATATACAAGATATTTGTTTCAAATTATTGATGCTCAGATATTTGTTAATAAAGTACATGGAGCTTTATATCCATAATATAACCTTAGAAGATGATTGTGTTAATACTTGACTATTGCTCCCTTTACATATCTGAGAGACATATACTTTTCTATTCCACACATATGACAAACATCTCATGTCTCTTGACTTTACATCTACCCACACACCATGCGACTCTTCACTTGTCTTCTTGACATCTACACACACGACTCTTGACTTACATGATATATTGGACACTCTCACACATTATACACTTGCAATCTTTATTACATGATACTTTGCACACTCTACATACTTGCACACTTTATTACATGACACTTGGACTCATCTCACACATTGACACATACTTTAGGGGAAATATAAATCACACTCCCTAATATAATAACTCACACCCTAATCTAATATTTACAAATGTACAAATGTACCATGGGGGTACTTTAACATCTACCAAATAATGTAATATCTCCAACACCTCCATGTATTACATTATTTGGTTTGAAGACTTTAGTCCTTCGACTCTAGCTTTGGCACTATTTGAGATTTTGTTGGCACTATTTGAGATTTTGGTGCTATTTTTCTTACCTGTTTCTTGCAATATTTATCATACTTTCTCTGTGACCATAAAGTCATTTTGACATATCCATGATCCTATTAGAATTTTATTTCTTGATCCATCCATAATACACTTCAATTTTCTTTCCATGATCTATTTTTGGTTTGGTCTTCTCACAAAGTTTACAATTATGGAATGATTTGGATTTTAACTTTTACCTTTCATTTGTTTCTATTAGTTTTAGTTGCTTTTATTCTATCATCTAAAATATCAGTGCCATTATAATTTTTTGAATGATTTATATATTTATTATTTTTTTCAATTTTATCTTCATTTTTTGTCTCTATAATCCTTGATGCAAGGGCCCTAATTTCATTTCTTTCTTCAACTTCTTTTGTCTCTTAAACCTCTTGAACCTCTTGTACTAAATTACCCTTTTGGTTTTCTTCTCTTGGTCTTTGTTGTTTCTATAGATATTGATATTGTCTTGGATGAGACCTTTGAAAAATTCTCCTCTTTTTTTGATTCAATGAATTATTTTTGCAATAAATTGTAGTATGCTTAACTTTATTGCATATGTAAAAATATCCTTATTTCTATTCAAGTTGAGATTATGATGATGTTGCAATATTGTTTGGTACATTTTACTTTGATATCAAAGCATTATTAGTCATTTAATATTTAAGTAAAATTTCCACCTCATACTCTTGAATAATATTAACTAATTCATCAAAGGTTGTTTTATTTAGCACATGAAGTGAAGTCACTAGATGCATAAAAGTTTTTGAAAGTGCTCATAATGTAACTTGGACAAGAAGTTTATCTTCTACCTTTTCTCCTATAGTTAATAACCGAGCCTTTAAATTAGTTATCCTTCAAAAAAAGAGTGTTATACTCTCTCCACTATTAACCTTTAATGAATACAATTGTGATTGTAAATATAAAATGGTTTCTTTGTTCTTTCCTTCAAATATTTTACGTAATTTTTCCAAGCAACTGCTGAAATCTTTGCTTTACTTACGTATGGTTGAATTTCATCAGTTATCCCAAATGTAATCAACATAAAGGCTTTTGCATCACTTTATTCAAATTTTTGTTTTCCTACTACATATTTTGGCATAGTTTTTGTTCAATTCATTATATCCCAAAGTTTCTCAACAATGAGAAATGATTTTATTTTATTTTGCCATGATGCAAAATTTGGTCCGTTCAAAAGATGTGATTCAAAAAGGAAAATCCTACTATTTGACATAATGGAACACTTTTAGTAAATCAAATTTCATCAATATTCAAATCATCATTTTTTCAAAAATTCAATGGTCTACTTATAAGTCCTAAATTATCAATTTTAAAATTTCAAATAATCAATTTCAAATTTTAATCAAGCAGTCAATATATTTTCCCTTCTTATAACTCCCAAATTCAATTTTATTATCAATATTTGATCAATTCAATTAATTTTCATCCCTCTAATTTTTCAAATTCTATTTATTCATTATAAAATAAATTATGCCCTTATGATTCCAAATCACTAAAAAACAACCTTTATAAAGCAATTTTTCAATTCAATCTTATATTTGTAATAAACTAGATGCTAATATACAAAATTCCCTTACCTTTATTTGTGTTGTTGCTTCGTGATTATTTGATGTCATGTCTTGAATTATGAGATATTATACTTTGGTAAGCATTACTCTTCTGACACCTCTAATCACCTTATGATTATCTGGTCATCAACCATAATTGATTCAGCTTGAATGTTCTTTTGCAATATGAACTTCTCTTTACTCTCAAGCAGTATGTCTTGCATTCTCAAGAAGTTATTTATCACTCATAGGCAATTCCTCTTGGCTCATAGGAGGTTCTATTCCATGCTTGGATTCTTTGCAGAATGTTTTCTCCTTAGGCACTACCCGAATGTATCTTCTCAACTGCTTTGAATAAGTACTTTAAGTCGATGTCTTTGTCTTCACTCCTAGATTCTATTCCTTGGATTTTCAACTCTCCTCTTTGGCTCTGTTGATTTAACTTAGGAATTTCACCACTCCTCTTCAGCTATATGCACTAGTTTATGCATTTAGTAATCTTTTCAATGTGTGTATCTCTTTATTTAACAAAGTTTGATCTTCGAGATCTTCAAGCTTGGATTTCATGATTGGATTTTATGTTTTTGTTGTGTGTGTGCCCACTAGGCTATAATATTGATGTCCTCTCAAGATGTTTACTCACAATAATCCTCATTATTAACTCACATGAAATCAAATTTTTTTTCAAAAAATACTTTTGATAGCAAACTCAATATCAATCAATTAATAAATCCTTATATTCAAATATGGAATTTCTCCTTAAAATTTTTGTTCAACTCACCTTCAATAATCAACAGTCTTCCAATCAATTTAAGCAACCAACTATATTTTTTTCTTCATTCTCTTAAGCTTCCTCTACAATATTCAAATCACAAATTGATCAGAGTGCAACGCTAATACCACCGATGGATTTTTAGCCAAATTAAATTATATGTCCCAATATCCAGGATCTTAATCAATCAAAATATTGATGCATACAAATATCTAACCAATATGAATCAATCACATTCATGAAATAATAACAATATTTCAATAATAAAACTCACAATATTATTGATCAAATATATAAGATCTCTATTACAAGTTCTTGATGCTCATATATTTATTATTACAATACATGGAGCTTTGTATCTATAATATAACCTTAGAAGATGAATATTCAATACTTGAATATTGTTCTCACATATCTCGGAGACACATCATTTCCTATTCCACACATATGACAAAACTCTCATGTCTCTTGACTTTACATCTTGCCACATACCATGTGACTCTTCACTTGTATACTTGACATCTACACACATGAATCTTGAATTACATGACATATTGTATACTTTCACACACTACACTCTTGCACTCTTTATTACATAGCACTTTGCACACTCTCACACTCTACACACTTGCACACTTTATTACATGACACTTGGACTCATCTCACACATTGATACATACTTTAGGGGAAATATAAATCACACTCCCTAATATAATAACTCACACCCTAATATAATATTTACAAATGTACCATGGAGGTACTTTAACATCTACCAAATAATGTAATATTCCAACATTGATAATAAAATATTGAAAATGATATGTTGTACTAGATCTATTTGTGTAGAAGACATATTCATAGAAAAATTATCGAAATATTCATGTTGTATAGATGCATCACACTTAGTCTATATTTATAAAGCTTTAGAAAATAAGGGAAACATATATTAAAATACATAATTTATCTTATATATTTTGAAAAAAAAATTATTGACTTGTTCTATGCTTTATTTTATTTTTTTAAACAATTTACACCTTCCTCTAATTCTCAAACAAAGTAGTACTTATTCCTTAATGAATTTGAACATACTATAGTTTTAAAAAAAATAATGTTGTAAAATAGGCTAAAATTTTGTCAAAATACCCTACTTTTACCCAACTATGAAGTGATCCTTGAGAATAAAGGGTGCATCATCTATAACAAAGAAAATGAGGATACTGTACATATGAAAAATAATAGAATATTCCCTTTGGATCTTGGAGGAGAAGAGAACAATTTATTTCCTTTGGCCTTTGAGGATAAAAGTGGGTTATGATATGATCTTATAAATTGTCAGAACTTGCATATGTTGAATAATAAAAGAATTATCCATGGATTAACATATGTAGAAGCAAGAAATAAAGTGTGCAAATATTACACATTGGAAAAATATCATAGAAAGCCTTCCAAGAGGAAAAAGATCTTGAGCATCATATCCATTACAATTGTTTCATTCAAATATTTATGGTCCAATGCGAATACCACATATCAACAATTCCTTAACCTAATGACTTTCATCGATAATCATACTAACATAACTTAGGCATCATTTTTTATAATAAGATTGATGTGTTTTTTTTTTTTTAAGCAAAAAACCCCTTGTGGGGCCACCTTGGTCTGAGAGACCACGAACATGGGGTTCTACACCGTCAAAGTCACCCGGGAGTCGCACCTAGCCCTACCCGCACCAACATTATCAATTGGATTTTGGGTACCCAATTCAACTTTTTGGTAGGGTGGAGATTCGAACTTGGGACCTCCCTTGGAGGATTGCCCTCTCCTCTCCAACTCACCTACAACACCTGGGTCAATAAGATTGATGTTTATGGAGTATTCAAGAGCTTCAAAGTCAGTAAAAAATGAAAGAATTTGAAAAAAAATATTAAGGCCCAGTCATGGAGGTGAGTTTTATTCCAAGAAAATCAATTAATAATGATGAACCTGGGATAAGAAAACAACCGACAACAATTGAAATAAAGTTTTCTCAGAACTTGAAAGATCCCTTAGATTGCTTACACTATGGTCATTCTAGGAATGGATGACTCTTGGGAATGACACAAGTGTAAAGCTTGGCACATGATCTGAATTGAAATTCTTTTTTTCTATGGAATTGTAGAAATAAAAGAATGTTCATAAATGAATAACATGAGTTTGGAAGGGAAGATGTTGTGTCTCATCTCTTCTCTAAATTTATAGATTTTAGTACAATCTTAGAAGATGCATGTGGAGCTAGAACACCTTTGTTATTTATTACATTTCTAAGAAGATGTTCTATGTAATATGAAAATACTTGAAAGATCTTGATGGTGATTCATCAACTTTAACATTAATTTTGATAATTGCTTAAGGTTAATTATATATATATATATATATATATATATATATATATATATTTTATAATTTTTTACTAATCTTAATTTCTTCAATTTTTTAAATTATACTTAAGTTTAATCAAATAGCATTTTTGAATACAAATAAAATTTAATACAAAATATGTAAAAAACCACCACCATCCTTATATTCTAGGATTGGCTTGTTATATCTATTACATAACTATTAAACATATGATATAATTTATAAAGGTCATGCTTTAAATGCCATGATAATATCTTTATGACCCATTTTAATTATTCTTAAGCTAAATTCATTATCTTGTCTTAAGAAACAAAAATCAAACATAAAACACGTGGTCTAAGATTGATTTATTCCATAACGTAAAATATTTTATTCTGCCTATCTTAAAGTATAAAGTTATTTATCCAAGGTAACAAAGGAGTGAAAAGTTAATGTAAAATACTTTAATGGATTAATGTATTTTTTTTTATCTTTTTAATGAATATTTTAATAATTAATTAATGTGAAGTTTAGTGGTATATTTTATGATAAAAATATCCTTTCATGTTAATATTTATTTGTTCTGATTTAACTTTAGAATATTGATCATAAATTATATATAAAAAAATCTTCAATTAAAAAATTAGAATCTCGAATTTGAAAATTATTAAATTTTATTTGTTGAGAATATTATAAATAGTTTGAATTAATATTTCATCTGATTATTATTATGCTTATGGAAAACGTGGGATAAGATGTATTTGGAAAGACAAGTGGTTGAAACGTGATAACAACAACAAGAAGACTTTGAAATTTTGAGTAGAGGTTCAAAGTTCAAATTTTGTAAGAGTAAGGTTATACACCATACTTCAATAATTGTAGTATGATTATATAACTAAGGACTGTTTTATATGGTTTATGACTATCTTATATGGTTTATGGCGTAAGTTAAAAATTAGTTTCCTTTCTTAGCTAACTATAAATATGATAACAATAAACTTTTGTACAACCAAAGTAGCTTAACTATGAAAATTTTAGAACTTTGAATAGAGATACAAGGCTTGAATCATAAGGAGGATAGGGTTGTACACCATACTGTGATGATAATCAAAATATGATTGAAAATAACTATATATATATATATTTTTTGATAATTAAAAGAGAGGGTTTTGAGAGGGACCCACAACCTAGGATGAAAGTTTTGAGAGGATCCCACAACCATTACAACAATCTCTGATCAAAGACTAGCAATAATAGCTTCCAAGCCAAAGGTACCAACCGATACCCCATAGAAGGGGTCAATAGCTCCAACAGAGACTGGAATTAGAAAGATATAACAATAAAAGCCCATAGGTGGCAGAAACACCACAACAAAGCCCCTCCAAAAAAAGGATTTGAAATTTTAAAAATGAAAAATCCGCTCCACCCAGATATGACAAATAAAGCAAGCGGGCCCTAGAAAACCGGTCAAGGAAATCAAAACCCAAAGGCCAGGAATTGGAAAGCAGAATTTTGTCGCAATCAAAAGCACAAGATTAGAAAATTACATTAAAACTGCTCTTTAGAGTGCTTCCAAGCTACAAAACCACCTAGGAGCCAAAATCAGAGCCCAAGTGAGAGCACTGCAAAACTAAAAGCAGGATTGCAAAATACTACCACCAATGAGACAAAAAATAGAGTGCAAAAGAAAGATTGAAGCTTGAAACTCCCACTTCGTCTGTTAATGGATCTAACTGCAGGCTCCCGAACAACTGACCAACAATAAAATCATCTCTACCATAGAAAAGTGGTCTACAAAAGAAAACCAACCTTCCAACCCGAAGGTCTAGGCTACTAGAATTAACTTAAAATAGGATTGGAAATCCACCGTGATAGCACGCACCTCCTGAAGAAACCACCCAACCAGATATTGGGAAAAGCAGAGAAAATCCACCCAATAATGAAGCTAAACTAAGAAAAACACCCACGAAAATTGGAACCAAAACTAGAAGTACAAATCATGTGATAAAATCACTCCGCACTAGCACTTTTAGGATAAACCAACTGGGACCAAGTTACATCACCATCAAAAACCACTCTCAAAACCTCCACACTCCTGGATTCTCTAAGGGAATAACTAAAATCTTGAATCCAAATGAATCACTTTCAAATCACACAGGGATGGAACACCAAAACTCATCTCTGCCATAGAATAAAGGCCATCACCAAACCACCAACCTTCCAACAAAATCTCAGGCAAAACAACATCCAAAGTAGGAACCAAATATTTACCACATAATCTCAGATACACAGTTCTTGAAGCTCACCCAAAAATTGGTTGGAAAAATAGAGAATGAAAACACTCCCCTCCAACTCAAAAACCCTGAGCCTGAGAAACAACACAAAAATATCCATCTAAAAATAGCAAAGAGAGAATCACCAGAACCAACTGGAAAGCTTTCAACACCCTGAAGCCAAGGGTTTAGAGAGAGCGACTGGGTTTTAAGAGGATCCTAGAACCAAGGAGCAGGGTTTTAAAAGGATCTAGAACCTTTAAGCCTATGGGCTTACACCCCATAGACACACACATAAGCTCAACCTCCAACCCTAGTGTGTTCAAGCCCCATAGGAGCACAAAAGAACAAATTTACCCTCGAAGAGGAAACCCCAAAGCAGAAGGGAGGCCAAACAAAGACCCTCGACCAATCAACAACGAAGTGCTTCCAACCCAAGCCATCATTCCATTAAAATCCATCAAATAACACTCTAAAAAGGATAGGGAGCACCTCGACCTCCACCTCAGGTCCAACGCTGATAGGGGAAAAGAAAGCCCTATAGTCCACGTCCAAATTTTTAGGTCCGCACCAGGACTCCGGACTACCAAACTCAAATATCCCGCTCTCCTTTAGCATATGATTCCAAGTAGCAAACAGGAATTCCAACTTCGTTGGAGAAAATCGAGCCTCTAGAGAAAAATCAACATAAATACATTTAGGAGGTTCCCATGAAGCAACGAAGAGGGTTTCAATATCAAAGGGTGAAAAGCGTGAATCCAAGGAGAAAATATTTTCAACATCTCCATTCACGAGGTTGAACTCCTCAACAATGGGATCCAGAGCCTCGGTTGGTCTCACGCCCATGCAAAAATTCAAAATCGCTTCTTTGCCCATTTATTTACATGAGAAGCTAGATAACGTTTTCTTTAAGTGTGACAACCGCATAGCTAGATCCATTCACATCTAATTTATAACTAATTTCATGTTATTGTTGATACCTTTGAAATTACAAATATAAATACAGTACTTGTTAAAAAAACTATAATCTATGACCTCACAAATGTTAAAAAACTATTTTAACACATGGAGAGTAGCATGTGTGGTGGAGCCAACAATCTAGAAAACCAATACTTTTGAAACCTTCATGAGAGATGATAATATGAAAAATATTTGATTTGTGAACTATTAATTAACTTGCCCTAGTGTAAATGATGTGCTTCTTGACTTGTGCTTAGTTGTGAGCGGGATATAAACCGGATCTGAGCAAAGGAGTGAGATCTGAGTAGAGAAGTGGGATATGAATGGGATATAAGTAGAGGAGCTATATATGAGTGGGATCTAAGCAGAGGAGAGGGATATGAGTAGAGGAGTAGGATCTGAGCAGAGGAGTAGAATTTTTATTATAAGATGAATATTTAAAGGAGATGATGAATAAAGAAGTAATAGAGGTGTCTTGTTTAAAAATTTAACAAATGGAGGTAGGAGGAAATTTTCAAAATTTTCAAATATTGTTGATGGAGGGAGAGGGGGTGTCCCCCTAGGACCACTCGAGTTTGAACTTTAAGAGGACGATTACAATTTATTTAAGGTTTAGCCTTGATAGAGTTTGTAAAGTGTATGATTCTTTGAAGAAGGCTTGGGCTGGTGTGGTAAGTTCAATATCAGTGGATGGTGATAGAAAGGTGAATGACTGGCTTCGTCACAAGGAGGAGCGACCATGAATCAAGGTGCAGCCTAAAGTGGTGGTGAATGAGGTAATTTTATTATAATCCAAGGCCCTTGCAGATTCATTGGATTTAGGGTGGACCTAAGAAGGATTGAGGGATGGACAACATGATACTGGAAAACTAAAGGTAAGTATGACATTGTTCTTTCTTTAAATGGATATTTTTTAGCTATTTTTGATAAGGAAGGATCAAAATAAAATTTTTGAGGGTGACCCTTATTTCATGGGGCAAGTGAGGCTATACATGAAACTATGGCATGCAAGGTTCAATTCGATGGAGGAACTGCCTTCAATTGTCCTAGTGTGGACCAGACTTCATTGTTTACCTTTGGAGCTTTGGAAGGAGGAGATTTTTAGAGATATTGATGAGGCCATAGGGACCTTTATTTCGGTCTTTGATCTTACAAAAAGAAGGAAGTTTACTACTTATGCTAGGATTTGTGTGGAGTTGAATATATTGAGTCCTCTCCCAGATTCTATTGAAATCTAGATTGGGGAGGCGGTAAGAGTTCAAGCTCTTGACTATGAGGTGATCCCCTTCAGGTGAAGACACTATCATATTTATGGTCATGTTGAGTGATAATTTTGCCCAATTTAAAAACCACCATCATAGTCAGGGTATTATCAAAAAACCCTCTCTTGTAAATAAATCTAAAACTTATCCAAGGTTCTTGTTTGCTTAATTACAAAAAAATGTGCTTGATTGCTTGTGAAAATATGAAAATGTATTGAATACCTCAGAGGTGCAAGTAACTGTTAACAAGGGACCTGTGGTTTGGTATTGATTTGATTTGCAATGTTCTTTGTTGTTCATGAAATTTGTGAAATGTGGTTTTATTGATCCTCTATCCACTCTGAAATGACAATCCTTGAACGGTGATTTAATCCATTTTATCTTCTTTTGTTAATGAATTTTATCTTCATTTTTTGTTAACAAATTTTATCTTCCTTTGTTAAGCAATTTTTATCTTCTTTTGTTAACAAATTTTATCTTCCTTTGTTAAGATTTGTTTGAGCATGAAATAAAATGACTAAAATCTAACTTTGCAATTTGAAACTTTGGAATGTCACATTAATTGTTCATTTTAATGAAAATTTAGAATTTATTGAAATTTTCATTTTTACATAAAATGAAATTAATTCGATTGTTTTAAAAAAATGTGCAAAGTTTGAAATTTAGAATTCCTTTTAAAATGTGAATTCATGTAGAACTTGAAAAATTTCCTTTAAAAAATGTGAACTTGTGTGAAACTTGAAATTGCAAAATTTCCTTTAAAAATGTGAACTTGTGTGAAACTTGAAATTGCAAAATTTCCTTTAAAAATGTGAACTTGTGTGAAATTTGAAATTTGAAATTTCCTTTAAAAAAATGTGAAATTGTGTAAAATGAGAATTTGAAGCTTAATCTTGGAATTCACGTATCTCTTTTTGGGGTTTTAATTTTTTTTATTTTTATTTTATTTGATGAAGTTAAAAAGGAAAAAAGGAAAGGGTTAGAGAAAATAAAATAAAAGGAACAAGTTGCCGAAACACTTAAAATTTCAAACTGAACCTGCAAACACAAATACCTTGCACTAAACCAACATTAGTGTGACCTGTCTTCACATAGTCCAACATTTAATGAGGTGCAATATTCTAAGGAAAAAGGGTGCAATATATTAAAAATAGGTAAGTTCACCATCCGCATGCATAAACTCACTAAAATTTCCAATATATTGCCAAAAGAAAGTTTTTTTAAATGAAATACATGTGCAGAATACCATGTTCCAATGGCTTCCAATGGTGAAATTGGTGCAAATCCAACAACTTGGGAGGAGAAGTTTCTTCAAACCAACGATTTCCAACCTGCAATTTTGCCAAAAAGTCTCCGACCCTTTTTCATGCGTTTGAATGGATATTTAAGATTTCCAACAAAAACCATTCGTTTCTCTCTTCCTCTTGTTTGGTTTCGTAACATTTTCTTTTCTTCATTTTGTAATGCTTTCTTCTAAGCATCCGTTTGTCTTTTTTTTTCTTTGGTTGAGCATTGTTTTTTTAGTAGTAGCCTACAATAAAGAACACATAAATTAAACTTTCCAAAACAAAACCATCAATAAAATTAAATTAAAACAAAACTATAGATAAAATTAAATTAAACTTTCCAAAAACACATTGATGGTTTTATTTTGATATATATATATATATATATATATATATATTTATATATATATTTTTTTTTTCTTTTTTTTTTGTTATATTTTATTTTATTTTCATTATTATTATTTTATTTTTTGTTTTTACTAATGCATGGTAATGAATAGATTGGATTTAGGAATAATTTAATATAAAATATTAAATTAATCCTAAACAAAATTCAAATTTGCTAGATAAATATTAGGAGAATGCACAATATGGTAAAGCAAGAGTGACACTAATCTTGATATTCGAAATGGGATGACTACAGTGGTAAAAACATGAGGTCAATTACATGAGAACAATGAGATCAAACACAAAAATATCCACTGCTAAGACCATGGCAAACTCCAAAAATTATTCAATGCAAACCAAAACTCCAAATAAATATCAAAATTTCAAGTGGGTCCCTAGAATTGGGGTGTGTTGTGCAACAGTCACAACAAATGGTGACTCTATTGGGAAATGCTCCTAAGCATTTTAGATGAAGAACCCGATCTGAAACCAAGAAAACCAAAGATCAAATAAATAAACATCTAGCAATATCCAGAGACAATGGGGTAAATAGCTTCAAATGAAAACATATGAACCATTTGCTTATGCTCAGTGTGTGAATTGTGATTCATTTTGCATTATTGAAACGATTCATATTCCATCATTTGTTTTACATTTAGGCTATAAAATGTCACTCATGAAAATGTGTCTCTGCATTGCTCCACTACCAGCCAAGTGTCTATAACCCTTGTGGAGATGACCTTGATCTCTTCTAGACATTGATCTACTACCAACTGGGTGTCCATAGACCTGGTAGAGATTATTTGAATCACCTTGACATACTATTTATTTTGCATGTTTATTTTTTTTGTTACTAAACATTTAATTGCTTTGCAAAATTTGTATGCCAAATGGGTTAGAGACCACTTAAGGCTAAAGATGGAGTGTATTATATTTTTGCCTTAATTTACAAACCAAAATGATTTTATCCTTCAAGATTTCAAAGAATACCCTTTAATATAGTGAGTTACATGTGGAGCTTCAACAAAATATCTCATTGTTCCAAAATCCATCATCTTAGTCCAAAATCCAAGAATGATTACTAAACAATTTTATTTTCTTTTCCTTAATTCCATATGATTCCAAACTAGGTAATCCAATCTACATGACAAAGGAACAACTATCAACAAAGAGACCAGAAGTTAGTAGCTATCACCAAACACTACCTCAGTCAGAGGGACAAACCCCAAAGTGTGAACATGCCAAAAGTGAAAAATTCAAAATGGAAGCAAACCAAACATGTTGTGAAAGAGAAGAAACAAAATTTGAAAACCGAAACACCTATCCTAACATGAATTTGCATCAACATAAAGCCTAGAAAATAAAATAAAATAAAAATTTCAAAATCAAATATGACAAAACAAATAAAATAAATGAAATTGTGTCACCACACAAACAAGAAATCATGCACTAGACAATGCAAAAAACAAGGAACTATGTACAAAGCTATTTACAATGGAAGACTTGGGATTTTTCATATATAAAATTTTCCAGGATCCCAAACATGATTACCATAATTTGACACACCCATAATGATAAGCATGTTGATTTCGATGGGTATCATCCCATAATAACATTAAATTTGAAAGCTCAAAAGCCTTTATTTTTCCTCTCTCACCCCACCAGTTTGATTTAATTCCATTAGCACCCTCATACTTAGTTTTTGATTCATTGGACTTAAAGGTCCACAATTGATCTTCAATTAATTTCCTTTTACTATGTGAGATGTTTGTTATTGAACTTTTATCTTCCATCATAGTTTCAACTAGCATGGTGTGAATTCTCATTTTTGATTCAATGCTCATGATCCTTTTCAAGCTTGACCCTATTTCTAAAATTTTTATTGTCAAACCATAATTCATAGTTTTAGACCGATCATAATTACAACAATTTATAGGCATATATGATATCTAGCATATGAGGATCATTATAACATTGTATCCTAGATTCAATTGTCAATCATTGATGAACTTGATTCAGTAACTCAAAAACATCTACTTTTGTCTTGTTCAAAATATCAACCTTATTACTAGTGTGAGTAGTAGTCAACTCTAGTTCTTTGTTAACCACAAATTACATTTCATTATCAATAACACTTGAATCCAACAATTATGCAAACTTTTACGTGGAATTCAAATGGTTGAACTAGGGTTATGCATAAGGGGTCAACCCAAAAATCTATTTATAAAATCAAGGTGAATTGTCTTGAAATCCCAACGAATTATGTCCAAGGAGACATGGCGAGTTTCATTCATTTTTCACCAAAAATTTTCAAATCGTGGCAAATCAATCAAAAAATATTTCTAGAGGTTTCGATCGATTGCAAAGGGTTTTAGTTGGTCATTTGTAGAGGGTTTTTTGAGTATTTTACTCGCACCGATCAACTTGAAGAACATGTGCTTATACTGAGAGGGGGGTGAACAGTATAAGATAAAATTTTTTGCTTTTCAATCCATATGATAACATCAACAATATTAAAGCAGTAAACATTACACAAAGCATCACACACATGAGAGACATGATTTAACGTGGTTCACCCAATGTGGGCTACTCCACGGAGAAAATATTCCTTATAAAATTTTCTCAATAAATTCTCTTGGGAATCCTTTCCCTATTACAATGTTTATGGACCTCTGTCCAAAGGAGACACCAATCCCCTAATCAAGTTTGTGGATCTCTATCCACAGGAGAACTCCTTCTCCTCTGCTCTAGCTGGTGATCCTCTTAGAAGACTACTACCTCCACTACACTGGCTTGTGGATCTCTCTCCACTGAAGACCCCTATCCTCACTTAGAAGACCTCTGTCCTCACTGCCCTAGCTAATGGATCTCTATCCACTGGAGACTATTGTCCTCTGCTCTATCACCTCCAAAGTTTGCTCTTACTCTATTCTATCTCTATCTCAGATCTGTACTAAATATTATCCTCTACCCTACACAAATCTGCTCAATATCTATCTCAAATATACACTAAACATTATCCATCGGTCTAGCACAAATCTACTCAATATCTATCTCAAATTTCACCACAAAAATCTTCACCAAGACTTGTCTCAAATATGCTTGTAATCTTCCACAAAATCTCACACAAATCTATCCTTAAGTCCACTCTAGGACTTACTCAAATATGCTCACTAGCTTTCACAAAATCTTGTTCAAATCAATTGCAAACTTGCATATAAAACTCAACTCAATCTCTCATAAAAACCTCTTCAACCACACTAACAAGTTTCACTCATAATATTGTTAAACCACAGAAGCATATAGAGAATTGTTAGAGACTCAATATGTTTCACTCACAAACACTCAATCACTTCCAACTCTTTTCAAATCAATTAAGAATAAAGAACAATTTGTTTCACAAAACTTGAACTATCACTCCAACACTTTCAATCAATTATGCTCAATCAACTCCACTCAACCAATCACTCAATGAAACACAACTTGCTTACAAACCCTAAACAAGTGTTTCACTACACTTCCAACAACTCACACTATGAATCTCAATCCTTGACTCAAGATGATTCCACATTCACATAACAATGATACTCATGATCTTTTCACAAACCCTAATCATGCACATGAAGGTTTACTCAAATATTTCCAACAATCTTATCAAACAATATCACACAATACTCAGATCTTTCACAACCCTAGTTCAAATATTCTCATTCTCACTCAAATTTCTCACTCTCATCAAACATTTCTCAACAATGCTTATCAAACAAACCTTTTCACTCCAACTTAGCATTCACAACATCCAACCCAACAATATTTCACTCACAAGGAAGATATGCCCATACCTTTTATTTGATGGAGATTTGACCTCAAAACCTGTCTCAATCACAATCAACCTCTTTGCCAATCTCAATGGTTAGATAGCAAAAATCTTCACTCAAATATTCCCTCAATATTAATTCACCATTACAAAATTAACAAGACTCAAATACACCTTATTATCTCCAAACTTATCAAATAAATATTTCAATCACTCAGTTTCACTATAACCCCTTTCAAAAATTTAATGCATGAAGTAATCCAAAATCCTACTTATGTCTCCCTACTCAAAATTGCATTTTCAAAATAATTGACTTTATAAAATAATGCAATTTACTTTTAACCTTCAATAAAACTATTTATCACTTTTTGTCTAAGGTAAAAAATAATTTACCTTACCCTCCTTTTAACTCCCTAGGCACTCACTAAATCAAATACACCACGTGCTCATATCATACCCACAATGCAAAAATTAAATCATGCGCTTCAACTAAGCGCCACCAACAACCATAGACCATAGACCATATACCATATACCATGCGCAAAAATTAAATACCTCAATGCGCTCCTCGGTGGGACTCGATCCCTGGTTGAAGTACCACCTGTGCCTTAGTCGCGGCTACCCTGCCGCATGAGCTAAGCGCTCACATGGGAGGCAAAAGCACCTTGAGCGCTTTGTCTCTTCCTCCCCTGCCAAAGCCAAAAGGCTTTGTTCCTGCATCACCATCGAGACTCGAACGCAGCACCTCTACATTCCCAATGCCTTACACACCTCAAACTTGCCGCTAGCCCAACCGATTGGTTGGTGTTAAATCTTTCCACCTTGGTCACCTTGTACTCCACATATTTCGGGTGCAATTAAAAATTAAAAACCTTTGTCTTTGTTTGCTCATGAATTATTCACATTCCCTTTCACAAATCACATGAACATAATATTCGAAGACTTAGCATTTTGAAACAAATGATATGGTATTTATACCATATGCTTTTATCCTCCAACGTCGATGGGGGAATAAAATTTAATTTAACCTTTGCGCCCAACCCAACTTTGGGTTATAATATTATTATTTTTATAAATTAATTTATAATATAAATATTATAAATTATTTATAAATTACCTTAGGCTTTAATTAAACCTTTAATATTATAATAGAAATATTATAATATTATTTCCATTAGGCCTAGGTATTTTTCTCTTTCACCCTTAGACCTTTTATGACCACCTTTAATATTATAATAATAAATATTATAATATTATTTCCTTTAGGCCTTTTCTTCAAGGTATTTAACCATCCTTTTGACCAATCATGTGGAGCTCTTAAACCAAATCTCTTGGGCTTAAAATATAAATATTTTAACCCTTCTTTTTCCAAGTCCTGCACTATTTCTTGACACTGACTCTTGACATCAATGACAACACAACTAACTCAAAATTTCCAACAATCTCCCCCTTTGTCATTGATGGCAACCCCTTTTTTGTAACCATTCATTTTCCTTTTTCCAATACTACTCCCCTGACTGAATGCTCTCCCCCTAACTCAAATCTCTCCCCCTTTGACATCAATGGCAAAGGGCCACCTTTGGGGCTTGGGGCTAAGAATGAGACTCTTAGCTTAGCCCCTCCCCCACCTCCTCTCTTGAGGTGGTTAATTTTGGGGTGGGAGTAGAACTACTCCCAAATTTCCTCGAAGATACTCAAAAGTCTCTTTCGAAAGTGGCTTAGTAAAAATATCCACAATCTGCTCCTTTGTAGTAACATATTCCAACCTGACTTGCTTATCTATCACATGTTCTCTCAGAAAATGATACTTGATCAGAATGTGCTTTGTCCTGGAGTGCATCACTAGATTCTTTGAGATATTTATAGCACTTGTATTATCACACAATATGGAAATAGGGTGATCATGCTTTATCTTGAAGTCCTCTAGAGTTCGCTTCATCCATAATACCTATGTACAACAAGCAACTGCTGCAATATACTCTACCTCTATTATGGATAAGGATATTGATGCCTATTTCTTACTTAGCCAAGAGACTAAATAGTCTCCAAGAAAGAATGCTCCTCCACTTGTGCTTTTTCTATCATCAATGTTGCCAGCCCAATCTGCATCTGTATAAGTTGTGAGAGTGAAACTATCACTTTTGGGATACCAGAGCCCAAAATCCATAGTCCCTTTTAGATACCTGAGAATCCTCTTTACTGCTACTACATGTGTCTCCTTGGGTGCTGCTTGAAACCTTGCCACTAATCCCACTACCTGCATGATATCTAGTCTTGTAGTTGTGACATATAATAAGCTGCCAATCATAGATCTGTATAATTTTTTATTTACCTCTGGAGATTCATCATCTTTACTTAACTTGCATCCTGTAACCATGGGGGTACTTACTAGTTTACAATCTTCTAACTTGAATTTCTTTAGCATATCTTTTATATACTTGGTTTGTGAAAGAAATACTCCTTTCTCTGATTGTGAAATCTGAAGTCCAAGAAAGAAGGACAACTCACCAAGCATTGACATCTCAAATTCATTCTGCATGCTCTTTGCAAATTTTTGACACATCTTATCATTATTACCTCCAAAAATAATATCATCCACATAAACAACCACAATTAGTAAGTCATTCCCTTCATTTTTGATGTATAAGTTACTATCCACTATTCCTTTCCTGAAACCCTATTCCTGTAGGTACTTATCCAATCTTGAGTACCAAGCTCTAGGAGCTTGCTTTAGTCCATAAAGTGCTTTCTTCAATCTGCATACATAGTCTGGTTTATCAGTCAAGTTGAATCCTTCTGGCTGCTCAATGTAAACCTCTTCTTCTAGAACACCATTTAGAAAGGTTGATTTAACATCCATCTGATATACTTTGAAGTTTTTGAAACTTGAGAAGGCTAAGAACATTCTGATAGCTTCAAGTCATGCAACTGGAGCAAATGTCTCATCAAAGTCAATTCCCTCTACCTGTGCATAACCTTTGCATACTAATCTTGCTTTATTTCTGACTACCTGACCATATTCATTTAACTTGTTTCTGAATACCCATTTAGTGCCAATCACATTCTTGTCCTTTGGTCATGGGACAAGTTCCCAAGTCTTACTCTTCTCTATCTGATCTAGTTCCTCATTCATTACCTTAATCCAAAAGTCATCTTCACTTGCCTCATTGAAATATTTTGGCTCAACTTTAGATAACAAAGAGAAATTTGCTTGTTGATTTGATGTTATTATCCTTCTCCTTGTATATCTCTCATCTATTTTCCCAATGATTTGATCCCTTGGATGATTTTTCTGTACATACCTGGATGGAGTCTTAGGAAATAGTCTTTGTGTTTCATCTTCTTCCTCTGATTCTTCACATAACTCTTCTTGACAACTTTCATCTTCTTGATACACAATTTCTTGAACTGGTTCTTTTGATCCTATCTTCTCATCAACTATTACATTTATACTTTCTATAATAGTACGTGTCCTTTTGTTATAGCATCTATAGGCTTTGCTCTTAGTAGAATAACCAAGAAAAATACCCTCATCACATCTTGGGTCAAACTTGCCCAAGTTTTTCTCTTCCCATCTTATGTAACACTTGCTTCCAAAAATTTTGAAGTATTTCATAGTGGCTGGTCTTCCCTTCCAAAGCTCATATGGAGTCTTGTGATGGTTCACTCTTATTTGAGCCCTATTGATGATATATGTTGTTGTATGTACTACCTCTTTCCAAAAACCATCTGAAATCTTAGACTCATTTAACATAGCTCTAGCCATATTCTCAACTATCCTATTTTTCCTTTCAACTACCCCATTTTGTTGAGGAGTTCTTGTTGTTGAATATTCTCTTTTGATCCCATGTTGTTCACAAAAGTCTACAAATTCATTTGAGGTAAATTCTCCTCCTCTATCTGATCTTAAACTCTTAATCCTTTTACCTATTTCATTTTCCACTAACTCTTTAAAAGCTTTAAACTTCTCAAGAGCTTCTGACTTTTCTTTCAGGAAAGCTACCCAAATCATTCTAGAATAATCATCTATAAATAATATAAAGTAACTTTCACCTTGTAAACTCTTTGTCCTTGTAGGACCACATAGGTCAATGTGCACTAGCCTCAATGGCTCAGATGACATAAATCCTTTTGACTTGAAACTTGTTCTAGTTTGCTTCCCATGTTGACATTGTGAACAAATTGTGTTTTGTGGCCTTTTTAGCTTTGGTAAATCTCTGACAACCT
Source organism: Wollemia nobilis (assembly GCA_028583015.1). Classification (NCBI taxonomy): domain Eukaryota; kingdom Viridiplantae; phylum Streptophyta; class Pinopsida; order Araucariales; family Araucariaceae; genus Wollemia; species Wollemia nobilis. The sequence continues at coordinate 257,180 of JAQPPZ010005051.1, forward strand.
ACTTGTTGCTTATGTTTACTATGTTTTCAAAGTTCAAATGACCCATTCTTCTATGCCACAACCAACTCTCATCTTCTTGTGATAGAAAACACTTTTCCCCTTTAATCTCACTTAACATGTAGAGGTTGTTTGTAGTTCTATTTGCATTTGCAATAAGTTTTCCAGTTTTAGACTTCCTAATCTCACACCTACTTGGATGAAAAGTAACCATGTGCCCTTGATCACAAAGTTGGCTCACACTTAATAGATTGTGCCTCAACCCCTTGACATACAATACATTCTCTATTTTTGTTTTCCCATTATCTAAACTCAGAGTTCCTTTCCCACAAATTTTTTCTGATCCATTATCACCAAATCTTACTGATCCTCCATCAGTTTCTTTGAGTACAAGAAATTTACTTTTATCTCCTATCATGTGACTAGAACATCCACTATCAAGAAACCATTGTTTTCCCTTATCCTGAACATGAAGAGTTAGTTTGTACTAACATTGATCTAGCTTTCTCATGCCCTTTTCTCTCTTTCCTAATTGTTGAAGTTGTATTCTTTTTACTTGACTCAGGCAATACCATTTTACACCATCTAGCCTTATGCCCAAGATTATTGCACTTATAACATATGACATCACTATTCATAAGAGGTGCAAAAGAATTGAAATTTCTATTAACATCCTTTTTAACATAACCAGTGCAATGTACAACTCTATGACCATATTTGTTACATGAAAAGCAATAGCCATGGAAGAGATTATGTAACCTATTTGAATGCCTTGGAAAATATGGTCGAGTGCTTCTCCTTTTGTTGTGATTAACTCTTGTCCATGGTTCTTCTTTACCTTCTTATTTTCTTATGTCTTTTCTTTCTAGAGTATGAGTCACGAGCTTATCTTTGTTTGATGTCTCTACCTCATGAAAGCTTGACTCCTCTTTCTATTTTCCTAACTTTATATCTTGTTGTAACTTGGTATTTTCAACTTCATTCCTTAGAGAAACAATTTTTGCTTCCAATATTTCACACTCTATTTCCCTTGATCTTAATAGATCTATCATATCTTGTTCAATTTTCTTTCCCTCTTCTACCTTTATCTTGAGTTCTGTGAGACTCTGTAGAAGTTCTATCCTTGCTTCTTCATCCTCTTGAATTTGATCCTTCAAACTTGAGTTCTTATTTCTAACATTTTCAAGGTTCTTGAGAGTAGAAAAGAATTCCTCTTTTATGTCAAACATGGTCTCTTCTTCACTCTCTGAAGTCATGTGTGTTTCTGATGGATCTTCCTCCAAGTTGTTAGTCTTTTCATGGAGAGACCCGCTCTGATACCAATTGAAGAACATGTGCTTATACTGAGAGGGGGTGAACAGTATAAGATAAAACTTTTTTCTTTTCAATCCATATGATAACATCAACAATATTAAAGTAATAAACATTACACAAAGCATCACACACATGAGAGACATGATTTAACGTGGTTCACCCAATGTGGGCTACTCCACGGAGAAAATATTCCTTATAAAATTTTCTCAATAAATTCTCTTGGGAATCCTTTCCCTATTACAATGTTTATGGACCTCTATCCAAAGGAGACACCAATCCCCTAATCAAGTTTGTGGATCTCTATCCATAGGAGAACTCTTTCTCCTCTACTCTAGTTGGTGATCCTCTTAGAAGACTACTACCTCCACTACACTAGCTTGTGGATCTCTCTCCACTGAAGACCCCTATCCTCACTTAGAAGACCTCTATCCTCACTACCCTAGCTAATGGATCTCTATCCACTAGAGACTACTATCCTCTACTCTATCACCTCCAAAGTCTACTCTTACTCTATTCTATCTCTATCTCATATCTATACTAAACATTATCCTCTACCCTACACAAATATACTCAATATCTATCTCAAATCTACACTAAACACTATCCATCGATCTAGCACAAATCTACTCAATATCTATCTCAAATATGCACAACAAGTCTTCACCAAGACTTGTCTCAAATCTACTTGTAAGCTTCCACAAAATCTCACACAAATATATCCTTAAGTCCACTCTAGGACTTACTCAAATATGCTCACTAGCTTTCACAAAAGCTTGTTCAAATCAATTGCAAAACTTGCATATAAAACTCAACTCAATCTCTCATAGAAAACCTCTTCAATCACACTAACAAGTTTCACTCAAAATCTTGTTAAACCATAGAAACATATAGAGAATTGTTAGAGACTCAATATGTTTCACACTCACAAACACTCAATCACTTTCAAACTCTTTTCAAATCAATTAAGAATAAAGAACAATTTGTTTCACAAAACTTGAACTATCACTCCAACACTTTCAATCAATTATGCTCAATCAACTCCACTCAACCAATCACTCAATGAAACACAACTTGCTTACAAACCCTAAAAAAGTGTTTCACTACACTTCCAACAACTCACACTATGAATCTCAATCCTTGACTCAAGATGATTCCACATTCACATAACAATGATACTCATGATCTTTTCACAAACCCTAATCATGCACATGAAGGTTTACTCAAATATTTCCAACAATGCTTATCAAACAATCTCACATAACAATGATACTCATGATATTTCACAAACCCTAGTTCAAGATAGTTCTCAATTTCTCACTCAAATGTTCTCACAAACATTCACCAATCATGCACATGAAATTTTACTCAACAATGCTTATCAAACAAACCTTTTCACTCCAACTTAGCATTCACAACATCCAACCAATCAAAATTTCACTCACAAGGATGATATGCCCATACCTTTTTTTTGATGGAGTTTTGACCTCAAAACCTGTCTCAATCACAATCAACCTCTTTGCCAATCTCAATGGTTAGATAGAAAAAATCTTCACTCAAATATTCCCTCAATATTAATTCACCATTACAAAATTAATAAGACTCAAATACACCTTATTATCTCCAAACTTATCAAATAAATATTTCAATCACTCAGTTTCACTATAACCCCTTTTAAAAATTTAATGCATGAGGTAATCCAAAATCCTACTTATGTCTCCCTACTTAAAATTGCATTTTCAAAATAATTGACTTTATAAAATAATGCAATTTACTTTTAACCTTCAATAAAACTATTTATCACTTTTTGTCTAAGGTAAAAAATAATTTACCTTACCCTCCTTTTAACTCCTTAGGCACTCACTAAATCAAATACACCACGTGCTCATATCATACCCACAATGCAAAAATTAAATCATGCGCTTCAACTAAGCGCCACCAACAATCATAGACCATAGACCATATACCATGCACAAAAATTAAATACCTCAATGCGCTCCTTGGTGGGACTCGATCCCTGGTCAAAGCGCCACCTATGCCTTAGCCACGGCTACCCTGTCGCGTGAGCTAAGTGCTCACTGTTGGCAATTTTGGGTACCTTGGGTACATTGCATTTGCTCAAGTGAATAAGTTGTCATTGATGCCAAGAAGTTGTTGAAGGAATTTGATTTGATGTAAAAGAATTTGTTTTGATGAAGGTTTCGACATGACAGGTTCGAAATAAAGTAAGTTGAAAAATGTCGCGATATCGCGACATGTCGTAGTTTCATGACTCAAAGAGGAGAGAGAATGTTCGAGTCAGAAATGTCGTGATTTCGTGACATATTGCAAGGAAGGTTGATCGGACGAAAAAGTGTCACGATTTCGCGACATGTTGCAGGAGAGAGAGTCCGAAAGAAAAAGTGTCACGATTTTGCAACATAATGCAGGAGAGAGAGTCCAAAATAAAAAGTGTCACGATTTCATGACATAATGCAGGAAAGAGAGTTCGGGAGAAAAAGTGTCGCGATATCGCGACATGTCGAGTTTTTGCGACCCGAAGAAAAGAAAAACGCTAAGGAGAAAAAGTGTCGCAATTTTGCGAAAAGTCAGAAGACAAAGTGGAAGCAAGCTAAAGTGTCACGATTTTGTGACATGCAGCAAAAGGAAGAGTCTGCAATGAGAAGCGTCATGATTTCACGACAGGTTGCAGAGAAGTCGTACGAAAGCTGAAAGCGTCACGATTTCATGACAGGCTACAAAGAAAACGTACGGAAGCTAGCAGTGTCACGATTTTGTGACAAAGT
>JAQPPZ010005052.1:0-26284 GCA_028583015.1 Wollemia nobilis
TGAAGAAAGTCAACTTATTCAAATGGGAGGATAGTCATATTAGATGGATTCCCCCTCCTTCAAGATGGATAAAGATCAATTTTTATGGGGTAGTTAAATGGAATATTGGGATTACCAAAGCCAAAGGTGTTATCAAAAATGAAAAATATAAAATTCTTCTTGCCTTAATGGAAAACTTGGGGGTCCAAACCAGTCACTTTGCTGAAGCCAAAGCCCTTTTTTAGGTAGCAACCCTTCTTGAATCCCTAGATTGCAAGAAGGTTATTATATAAGGATACTCTATGAATATTATAAACAATGAAAATGGTAATCATCCTCCTAGTTGAAGAATTGAAAAACTTATGGAGGAAGTTAAAATAAATATCCTACTTTTTAAGGATTCCCATTTTAGACATGTGTACAAGGAAGGAAATAGGGCAGCGAACTCAATGGCTAATCTTGATATCCACTAGGAAGACCTTACTATTTGGAGGGAAATATTCCCCTAGGTTCTCACTTAGATTTACCTACGAGATTCAAATGTCATCCCTATAAAATACTAATTCCTTCAATACCTTTTTGGATTATCAAGGGAGATTCCCAAGATGGAGTGTGCTTCTCCCTAACCTATTTTTGAATTTCATGGTGTTGAGGAAATCTTCATCCTTTTCACTCCTAGTGTGATTTCTTTATTAGGTGGAAAATTCAATTGGTTTTTTGGGAGGCTGAGTTGGCACCATATAACCCCATCCTAGTATAAGTTTGCATTTCTTAGTGATAAGAGGTCTATAATCAAGGTTTTTCCACCTGGCATCTTTAGAGAGTCACCTTGCTTAGAATAGCATGTTTCCTTATTTTCAAGAACATCTATGATTTTGGGTTGAGCTCAAACTACTTAGCCCTCATTTCCTATGTGTTCATGATTAATTAGAGTTGTTTTTAGGTATTAAGGGTGTGTTAGTAGCCTCTAAACCCTTCCCTTATTATCTTGAGTGGTTTTGTGGTTTCGTCTCATGCTCCCCTTGCCATGATAGATCCTTTGGAACCTAGAACCGCTTGTAATCACGTTATGGCTATCTTGAAAGTTGATTTATTGCCTCCCAATAACTCCCTCAACATTCCCTATTAATTTCATTCCTCTTGTTATATATTATTGTCTTCTATGAGGTAAATCTAGAGTTATTCTTGGGAATGCTTTTTGGGATGCATCCCCTTCCATGCTCGAATACCCTTCTAGAAACTTGTTGGAAAAATAAATATGGTGTGTCAATCATGAGTGTACTTATCCATCTAGGTTTTTTATCCTCTCTACCATCCTTCAAGCCTATTTGATTTTGGCTACCCTTCTCTCAATTCACCAAAAATATGCAAAAGGAAGGGGAGGAAGCAAAAAATGGGAGATGAAGAGAAAATAATTGAATCTTCCACTCTCACCCTTGATAAGGGTGTATGGGAAATATTTGAAAATGGGGTCTTTATATAGTTTCTTAAAAATTTCAATGGTCATGATAGATATATTTCCATTGAGATGGCCCACTCATGGCAAGATGGTAAAGTAAGATCCATAGGTCTAGAATTCACCATCAACATCCCTCTCATCTCAGAGGTTTCTATCCTACCCATTACAAGAGAATATATCAATAGGGAGAAGCAATCCCTAGCCAAGGAGCTCAAAATATTTAGAGGTAAATGGGAAAACCTTAAAAATTTCTAGAATGGTATTCTCTATTAATCCCTCATGTTTTCTTGGAATATAGTGACCATTACCATAATTGAATTCTTCACACTAGACTACCATTTTGTTGTAGTGAGATTTTTTTGCTTTCCTAAACCATATTTAGTGCAAAAATAGGATGAACATTCTAACATTATTATCCAAATAAATGGAAATAACCATAAAATATGTTAAAAAAGGGGATGTGCCTATTCCTTTGCATCAGGGGTTGCTAAAAATTTTGTTTGACCATGTTGCTAAAAATGGTGATAAGGTTGGAGTGGTAATCTTGGGCCTTGAGTATGAGAGTCCCTTGAGCTATAAGATATGTACTCTATCAAAAATCAATATGCTCTATCAAAAATCAAAAATCAATATGCACTATCAAAAATAAAAAATCATTTGATGTACTCTATCAAAAATCAATATGCTCTAATCAATCATTAAGTATTTCACTTTCACAAATCTGATTTCTAATATTTGCACATTCACTTTCAACCAATTCTCAAGAACTTCACTCATTCATTCAATCAATGAAACATGACTTGCTCACAAACCCTAAACAAGAATTTTCATACTTCTTCAAACAAAGAGCACAATGTGGGTCTCAAACCCTAACTCAAATAATTCTTAATCTCTATCTCAAAATATTCTCTAAACATCCACCAATCATTCATATAAAAACTCACTCAACTATTTCCAACAATGCTTATCAAACAATCCTTATCACCCCACCTCTTGTTTCACAACATTCATTCCAAAATTTCAAAAAAAAGATGATGTGCCTATACCTCTTATTTTATTGATGAATAATCATCCACAAAACCTATCTTACTCACAAAAAAATCCTTTTTGGCAATTCATGATTAAATAGCAACAATCTAACTCAAAATATTCACAAGAATATTCTCCTCACAAATATTTCTCCATACAATGCCAAATCACTTATACAAATTATTACTCCTATTTTTTAAAAATAAATTTCATCAAAAAGAGTTATCAATTACATCAACATAATTCTCACATACACCTTATAACTCCTTTCTCAAAATAATTTTCAATCAAACTATTAACACTCCTTTTCAAAACAACATCACATACTAAATTTCATGCATTTTTTTTTTATTTAAATCATAGTTAAAAAAATCCCTTATGACTCCCTAATTGAACATACACAGTAATATTTATTTAACCCTCATACATAGCAAACAAACTTTATCTAAACCTTATAACTCCCAATTATAGCAAATAAAAATATTTATTTAAACCTTATAACTCCCACTATGGCAAATGCACATACCTCTTGGCAAAATTTAAATTTTTCCATTGTTGCTCGAACCCGTGATCTCCTAGCCCCATGTGCCTTAACACGAGGGCCATAGCCACGTGGGATACAATTTCCCACATGAACCAAGGAGCACATGCTCCTTTATCTTCCTTTCCATCGATGCAAAAATTGAATGGACTGTGCTCAACAAAACTTTGTGCGATTCAAACTCTGCACCTTGTTACTCCTAATGTGCTACACCAACCAACTTAGCTACCTGTAGCACCCTAAAATTGGCATAGTGAAATCTTAATAATTACAATTACTCTAGTAAATAATTCAAATTCAAATTTTAACCTCCCAAACCACCCGTTAACCGTCATGTAATCTATTTCCCCCTTTCCCATGCCATTTTTAGAGTTTGTTTTGACCGTTTGACGATATCGTCGTCGATCAGAAGATATCACCCCAGATCTAACGATTTCGTCTGGGCTAGGACGTCCAGATGATCTTGTCCCAAAACTAATTTTTCATAATTAGCTTCTGTTCCAACGAGTCTCTAATCCGGGAAAAAGCGTGTCTGCACCATTAGAGACCCTCCCCATTGGAGATCTCCCAAATAGGGATGATCTCCAACCTCCTAACCTCCCTCCTAAGCCTATTTAATCCTAAGCCCTCCCCTTAGCACCCCCTAGCTGAAATCCTCTGTAAACTGACTTCACACGCATTAAGATATCTCAAATTATTATTTGCATTAGTTCTACTCAAATTTTGTTGCAGGTACCTTAGTGTTTTTCAGTCGAAGCAAGCTTACATCGTCGTAGATGATCTTGTTCAGATTAGAGGCGATCCTGTTGAATCAGAGATGATTTCATACCAATGCGAGATGATTTCGACTACAGTCAACATTGAGGCAATCAGTGCCCGAAGTTTGCATTTCTTCATATTTTCTCTGTTGTTTTATTCTGCAATTAGCTAGTTTATTTGATATTTTATGCTATATTGCATTTTGGAGTTCACCCATGTAGCTTTAAATGCATAATTAAGTCATCAATTGTCATTAAATCATCATAGTACACTCGTATTTTGTTCATTATTATCATGTTAATGTTATTGCTGTCATTTTACACTGTTTCCCTCTGTTAGCATAGTTGTATTTTCTATGTTTTGCACCTATTTCTCTGTTTGTAGGTCTCTGACGAATTCATCAGATCTCAGAAAATATTGTATAATCTCAAACGATCTTGTCAAATCAGAGGCGATCCTTACTGCTTCAAGAATCAAAATCTTCATCAGACATTCGAATAAGGTATTTTATTTTAATATTCTTTAATTTCTCTGTTTTTCTGTCCTATTCTACTTTTATGTATTCATTTAATCTGCATCTTCATATAGAATAGCTTAGACATATTTTGGCCAAACATAGGACTTGAATGCTTAAGGCTAAAATGAACACATAAAATACATTCCCAACCTAGGCATGGAAACTGCCATTGAATGTTTCCTGGTGAACCCACCATCCGTCAAAAAATCACCATAATACACCTCCCTTGAGAGGCGGGGCCTTCGCAAGGCCTCTCAGTCCAAGGTACCATTCCATCCTTTTCACATCCCCCTTTCGGGCACGGATCCTATAGCCTAAAGGTAAGGGTGTGAAAAATTTGGAGCGATACATTTTGGTGAACCCGACGTGAAAACATTTTAAACCTTTTGAAAACAAAAACAAAAAACAAAAAAAAAAATATAACAACCAAAAACATAGATGCATTTCAAATCATTTCAAATTAATAAGTTGCATATTAGATGGTAGCTCCTAAGAAAATATTAGCAGTTACTATAAATTTTGAAAACCAATTGGCAGCTATAGAAATCAATTCTGTGCTTAGTGTGCCTGAAACAGATAGAAATCAACTTTTGTGGGACGAACTTGATAGAAGACTTAGTGTTATTTCATCTAGGTCAACAAAACTTAAACAAATTAAGAGGCTTGTCCTAGATAGAATCCTGGATCCTCATCAACTTGTCTTTTATCATTAACTTCAGAGAGCCTGCCATAGATGGTTAGCTTATAGGAGAGCTCTTGTATCTTCAGAATTGTTCACCTTCGAGGAATACCTCGAGAACGCAGCCATTGTACACCAGTTCCTAGGTCTTGTAGAAGACCAAGAGGTTGTTCTTATGGATAGGGAAATATGGAATAGAGTTCCTCGAGTTGTGTTATATCGAGAGTATTGCCATGAGCTTTACTTCTATCAACCAACATCTGAGACAGATAATATCACTATAGCTCTTTTCATTAAATTTTTGAAGGAAAACTTTCAATTTGAAGAAGAACACTTCATGACTCCTAAAGAACTCGAGCCCATTAATGACATTTATAAATTTTTTATAGAAAACTAGATCATTACTTTCAGTCTTATTATTTCTTGCATTTATTGTATTGTTTGTCATCTTTACAATATTATTACAAAAAACAAAGAAAAACTAAAAAACATAGCAAAAACTTAAACATTTCATTTTAAATATTGTAGTAGGTATATAATTAATATATACCTCTTAAGATTATTGCATATATATATATATATATATATATATATATATATATATATATTTGCTGAAATCTAAAATTAAAGCACAATGCCTAAACTTAGGAATGGTAAACAAATTGAAGGAGAAGAAGAAGATTGGTTACAAGATAAAACTAGAGACCCAAATGTACTTCCTGAAGATCCAATTCTAGAAGGAGAAACTCTAGATCAACCAAAATATGACCTAGGTGAAGATAATGAACAAGAAGAAAGTGTTAAAGAGGATGGACCCTCATCCCCTAGAGTAGCTCCAGATGGAACTATTGCTTTTGACAACGTAGATCATTTCCAAAAAAATTTCAATGATAACATTGATGCCCTTAATGTGGCAGTTCATATTGATAAAGGGCAAATTAGTGACACTCAAGCAGCCATGGAACATACTTTTGATGTACGCACTAATCCTTTGTCTTTCATTGATCAAGAAAGTGATAAGGCTAGACCATCCAATACAGATATGGTCACTATGATTCAAAACATGTCAAAACAACAGGTTACCCAACCTCCTAAGGAACCTGTTATTCAACCTAAAATCATTCCCACACAAAATAAAACTTCCTTCACTACTTTACTTCGCCAAACTATTGATCAATATGCTTCAAGTAAACAAAAACCTAAAACGAAGCCAAACACCAATTTTCAACAATCTGGAATACAACATAATACAACTTCAAAATTCCTTCATAAAACCTTTCCTACCAACAATTTACACAATAGAAACATAGCATCTAATCTTCATGTCCCTCCATCATATGCTCACAAATCACATATCAATGCCCTATCGAACTAATATGGTGGGCAAACTAGTAATCTGGAAGCCATGGTGAAATAGTTAGCTTCGCATATGGACCAGATAGATCCTTACCGTCCCTCGTACAACTATCGAGAGATATGTAGTCAACCTTTGGATCCCATAGTTTTAGCTCAACCTTACCCTAAGCATTTTCCCATGCCTATCTTGCCAATATATAAAGGAACCGAAGATCCCATAGAGCATCTTCGCATGTTTAGGATAGCATGTCATGATATATCACATGATGACTTGCTATTACTAAAAATGTTCCCAAAAATTTTAGGTGGAATGGCATTAGAGTGGTACTATCAATTGCCCACTCATTCTTTGAGAAAATTTGAAGAAATAGCTAAATCTTTTGTCCATCAATTTAGTGCTTACATCGAGCGACATGTAACCATTAAAGATTTATACAACTTAAAACAAGACAAGGATGAATGTTTTGCCGATTTCTTAGCTAGATGGAGGTAGTTGATAGGAAAATTGTACTTTGTGCTACCTTATAGGGAAATGTTGGACATTTTTATCAATAATTTACAAGAACAAATATCTTATGAGTTATCAACTGCTACTTTAACTACCTTCGATCAGGCTATAGATTTAGCTCGAAGAGTAGAAGATGCCCTCATTAGCATAGGCCAACTTAGGAAGAAAGATGATGAGAAAACATCCAAAAATCAATATAAAAACAAACAAGTTGTTGGTGACAGAGTCACTGACAATAAAAATGTTGCTAATATCAATGCAACGAAGACAACAGAAAAATTTATATTGAAATCGCCTGATAAGCCTCCTCGAGAATTTACTAGATTAAATCAATCCGTATCAACTATTTTACCTCAATTACTCGAAAGAGGTTTGATCCAATTACCAGCTATCCGGGAACCTAATCCAACTATACCCAGATACAGAGCTGACTTACACTGTGATTTCCATAGAGGACCTGGACACTCTATCGATGCTTGTAAAAGGTTGAAACATAAAATATAGGATCTAATTGATAATAATGAAATGGAAGTGCAAGCCTTCTAACCTAAACAAAACGCTCCTAATAATCCTCAAAAGAACATTACCCAAAATCAAAATCAAAATGCTAATCAATCATTAGACATATTTCAACATCCTTTACCAAGACATGGTAAAGAGGTGGCCAATCAAATCAAACATCATAATGTTTTGCCTCCTACCCGATATGTAGGAACCATTAGTGGACATTTACTTAATCCTGATCCTCAAATATTTGACACAACCTTATCCCTAGTTACGACCAGGCCCCTACATAATATTCAAACTCCTGATTCTAGTGATATAGAATCAGATACTGAAAGTGAAATTGACATCACTTCAAACCAATAGAATAGTTCTGAAAATGAATCAGATCCTATTCAACCCATCACAGATGCTATGGTCCCAGAAGAACCATTTCCTAGAAGAGTTACTACTCGACCTTCTTATAATCAATTCCTTCCAAATGAACAAGCCATAAATGCTCGACCGAGATTAGTTCAGCGTCCTCAATATAACATTGTAGGTACCATTGGAGTTTTTCCCCGACAACAGGCTCAAAATTCTCAACAAGAACCAAACCAGGATGATGGATCAGTTCCATTTGCTTTGAAAAATCCCAATAAAGGGAATTATGCTTCTAATGTTCAACCTAAACCCCCTTACAATATTAATGAGCAATTATCCAATACTACAGCCAAAATTTCCCTTTTGGATTTATTAAGATCTTCTCCTACCCATAGGGATGAGTTGATGCTTACATTAAGCCAAATGATGGTACCTCAAAACATTCAACCTGAAGCCATGGCCAATACTATCATCACTTGAGAGGTTGATTGTATTGACTTTCGGGATAAAGATATCCCACAACACAGTTTACATAAGGACAATCCCTTATATATTACTGCTATAATTGGAGATGTAGCTATCAAATGAGTCCTGATTGATAATGGCTCATCTCTAAACATTTGCACTTTTGACTTCTACCAAATATTTGGCTTTAGAAGTGATGAAATGAAGAAAAATGATATGATTATCAAAGCTTTTAATGACAAAACACAAGAAATGTGTGGAGTTATTACCATCCCATTGCAAGTTGGTCCTAGAACTCTAGATACCACCGTGTTTATTGTACATTGCCCCGCATCGTACAATATACTCTTGGGTCGTCCTTGGATCAATGCAATGCGAAGTTGTCCCATCAAATTTACACCAATGTGTTAAATTTGAATTTAAAAATTAGTTGGTCACTATCCATGGTGACCCTAGACCCTTTGATATGTGTGCTTTGGCAGAACCTGTTGGAGTGCAATTTTGCCCCGCTATGTCATCCACACATCCTAGTTCTTATTTTTCATCTAAAACTATGAAACACACACCCATAGCTTCACCTATTTTCCCTCCATTAATTTCATCCTCATATATAGATCAATAATCTTCTAAAAAAACCACTCTAGAACCTCAAAAATATTTTCAATCTACAACCAATCCTTCATGTTCTATCCCTATAATTTCAAAACCTATAGACCCATCTATTAACACTTCCACATTATCAACATCTATCATCCCTTCCACATCTCAAGATATAGGGAATGATCCTTCTACATCTTATGCTCTTTTTGATGAACTTTTACCAGATTTATCCACAATCTTAATATCATAAAAAATGAATGCTTTCATGCGAGATTCAATTCTTTTAAATAACTTGTCGCCATATCCTCGTACTTTGGGCCTCCCACAACCTATGGGAAGTACTTACCAAGTCGGGAGTTGTGCCTTCATTTATAAAGGATATGATTGGGGAAGAATCCCTCGGAACATTAAAACTCATCATGAGGGATATGCTCGGTGTTATTTTACCAATGAATATATTAAAGCTAAACCCATAATGCTTAAAATGGGATATAAAGGGAAAGGCTTGGGACCTTTCCAAAATGGCATGAAAGAACCTTTCGAGGTAGAACAGTGGCCTACCCGCTGTGGTGTGGGCCTATTTCCTAGTAAGGGTCAACCCTTTCCTTTTGAATATGATGATCAACTCATATGTTATCAAGACTATTTGGATAGGCATGATGATTTGCCTCTAAAAAATCAGCCTTTTACATGTAACATGCTATCCATAGCTTACCCTAAAATGATTGCTGACCCCAATGAAGAGTTGGAAGGAGATATCTTCCATGATGTCTCTGTTGAAGAGATGTTACACAATGGATTTTATTTTGATGGTTCTATACCAACTATAGCCCAACTTGAGACCACTAATCCTCAAGATGAATTATCCAAATTAACCTTACAAGAATTAAAATAATTGGGCATTTCACCCACCCCACCTAATTTTGAAAGAGATCTACACATGGAGGTAGAAAATGTCATTAAAATTAACATTGGAACTGAGGATAATCCTCACATAATTAATATTGGATCAGAATTAACTCAAGAAAAACAAGAACAATACATTGCATTCCTTAAAGAGTATGAAGACATCTTCGCTTGGACATATGAAGATATGCCAGGTCTAGACCCTTCTGTAGTCATGCATCATCTAGTGGTCCATCCGGATTCTAAACCTGTTAAACAAAAACTTAGAAAAATGCATCCCAAAGTGGCTCTGCTAGTCAAAGGGGAGTTAGAAAAACTCCTGAATGTTGTCTTTATACAAGCTATTGATTATGCTAAATGGATCTCAAATGTAGTTCTAGTTACCAAGAAAGAAGCTACCAAAGTTAGGGTTTGCACAGATTTTAGAGATATTAACGCTGCATGTCCTAAAGATAATTTTCCTCTTCCAAACATGGATCAAATCATTGAATTTACTGCCGGGAGAGGGATGATGTCCTTAATGGATGGATTCTCCGATTATAATCAGATCAAGATAGCTCCTGAAGATTAGGCTAAAATAGCCTTTATTACCCCATGGGGTACTTTTTGTTGGAAAGTGATGCCATTTGGCTTAAAGAACACAGGTGCAACCTATCAACGCGCTATGACTTATATTTTTCATGATATGATGCATGATATCCTACATGATTATGTAGATGATATTATAGCTCACTCTATTAATGAAGATAATCATTTAGATGATTTGAGAAAAGTTTTTAATCGATTACGAGAATATCTTATTTGATTAAATCCAACAAAATGCATATTCGGAGTTAAGTCCGATAAACTATTAGGGGTTTTAGTTTCTTTATGTGGTATAGAAATCGACCCTCTCAAGATTGCGGCTATCACTGATATGCCCGCACCTACTAATATATCTAAATTATGAAGTTTACAAGGTAAGCTTCAAGCCATCCATCGCTTCATCGATAAGCTAGCGGACAAAACTGGTCCCTTTCTTAAGCTCCTTAAGAAGGATGTCCCTTTTAATTGGGACGATGAATGTAGAGAAGCTTTTGAACTTCTCAAACAATACCTCCTTAATCCACCTGTGCTTTCACCGCCTAAACCTGATCGCCCATTTCTCTTATATATTTCAGCTTCAGATTCTACCTTAGGAGCTATGTTAGCTCAGCTTGATGATGCGAAGAGAGAACGTGCTAATTATTATATTAGCCGAACCTTCATCAGTTATGAAAATCGCTACACAACATTAGAGAAATTATGTCTAGCAGTCGTGTTTGCTATGCAAAAATTATGAAATTATATGCTTAGTCAAAAAACTTATGTAATTGCTAAATATGATCCCTTGAGGTATCTCATGAGTCGACCTTATTTATCGGGTCACACAGCCAAGTGGGTTCTTGCTCTAAGCGAGTTTGATCTCACATTTATAGGATAGAAGTCTGTTAAGGGTCAAATCATAGCAGATCAATTAGCTGTTGCACCCTTAGAGTCTATCCATTCCCTCATCATCGAGTTTCCTGATGAATGCCTTCAATTAGAGGCAGACCATATTGAACAATGGTCCTTATACTTTGATGGAGCCCGATGCATGAGTGGGGCTGGTGCGGGTATTATTTTAATATCCCTACAAAAACATCTTATTCCTCTGTCCTTCAAGTTAACATTTTCTTGCACCAACAATACTACTGAATATGAAGCTCTAATCCTTGGATTACGAGCTGCCTTGGCGCTAAAAATTAAACATCTGTTAGTTTTTGGTGATTCTCAACTGGTTATAAACCAAATTAATGAATTTTATCAGACCAAAGATGATAAACTGTACCCATATAAGGCCTATGTTTTACAACTAATGTCTCTATTTGATAAAGTTACCTTGGAAGCTATTCCTCGAACTTGCAACCATGCAGTTGATGCTATGGTCATAGCTGCATCTCTCCTGCCCTTGGAGTTAGATGACGAATATGCCACTATCATTATTCATCGATTCTAGGAACCCGCTTCAAATAAGACATGCTTAGAACCTTTGGATGTGTTTCTAATCAACGAAACTACTCCTGAACCTTGGTATACAGATATATTTGATTTTCTCCAAAAATGGGATTTTCCCTGCCAATTCTAATAGAAACCAGCGTCGGTTATTACGTAGATGAGCAAGTCGATTTGTAATAATTGGTAATACTTTATATAGGAGATCTTTTGAAGGTATCCTATTAAGATGTTTGAATTTAGAAGAATCCAAATCAGCCTTGAGTGAAGCCCATGATGGATCTTGTGGAGGACACTTCAGTGGTAGTGTCATTGCTAAAAAGCTCCTTCAGATAGGATACTTTTGGCCTACCATGGAGAACAACGCACATAATTATGTATGACATTGCGACAAGCACCAAAAACATGCTGACCTTGTCCATGTGCCTGCACAAGAACTATAGGCTATTTCATCTCCTTGGCCCTTTTCAAAATGGGGCTTAGAAATTATTGGCAAAATCAATCCTGTGTCATCTGATGGACACAAATTCATCATAACCGCCATCGAGTATTTCACGAAGTGGGTTGAAGCTATGCCTTTAGCTTCCTGCACTGGCACATAAGTCTCTAAATTTATTTTTAATCAAATCATTTGTAGGTTCGAAATTCTTGCAAATCTCATCTCTGACAATGGAACTTGTTTCAAAAATAAAGATGTTAAAAAATTATGCCAAAAATACAAAATTCAACATCGTTGGTCCACTCCCTATTATCCTCAGGGTAATGGTCAAGCAAAAGCATCTAACAAAACCTTAATCAAAATCCTTAAAATATTGGTCAATAAAACGGGCCGTGACTGGCACATTCAGTTATATCCAGCCTTGTGGGCCTACCGAACTAGTGTTCGAACCCCCACGGGAACTTCACCATTTGTTTTGGTCTATGGTGCTGAAGCCATTTTTCCATTTGAATTTGAAGTTCGTTTTTTGGCTCTACTACTTCAAGATACCGAAGTAGGAGATGAATATCGAGCTGGCAGACTCAGTCAGCTAGAACTCCTAGATGAAAAATGCATCAATGCTTTGGAGCATCTCCGTGCCTACCAAAACAAGCTTAAAAGATCATATGCCAAGAAAGTTCGTCATCGATCCTTTGAGATTGGTGACCTTGTTTTAAAGGAAAATAAAAAAAAATACAAATGCAACTAAGGACCTTAAAGGTAAATTTGAGCCCAACTGGCTTGGACCATACATTATCACTGCTAAATTTGAATCAGAAGCATACAAATTATCTACCTTATATGGTAAAGAACTTAAAGAACCCATGAATATTTTGCATCTTAAACATTACTATGTATAAATTTGGTCATTTCATCCTTGTATATATTTGTTTAAAATATTTCAAAATCACTATCTTGTATTTCTTTCAATTTATAAATTCAAAAACACCAAAAACATTCATAATCATCAAAATTTTCAAAACTATTTGTTGTATTTATTTATGGCACTTGTTAATTCTTTAAAAAAAAAAAAAAATAATGATAAAAATATAAAAATAGCAATATTCTTGACTCTTTCGAAACCAAAACAAAATAAAGAAGAAAGAGAGAGTCAACATTCTCAAAACTTCTCAAAAATCATTTATATATATTTTCTTACAATTATTGCAGTTATATGTTTCAAATTATTTTGGATAAATTAGCATTTATTTGGAATCCCTCACTTTCACAAACACAAAAATAAATATCTTGATTTTATCTGGCATGATTACTAATCTCTCTTATATCAAAGTCCACAAATTTCAAATTAAATAAAGTTTGAGCATAGAGAATTGATCTTGTTATTTACTTAAACCAAGCACATCTTTTCATAATAAAATGATTATATTTGTAATTTCCATGCTTTGCTACATAGTAGAAGTGGTTTCTTGAGCGAAAAGTTTCCCCTGCTATCCTATCATGCACATGGTCTAGAATATTTGAGAATTGGCAAAAGGACAAGCTCACCCCTACCCAGAATAAAAATCCCTTGCTCTACAGCTAATCTGAGCAAGTATCCCTAGTATAGAACAAAAGGCAAAGTTCAAGAAAAAGAGAAAAAAAAAGAAAAAAATGTTATTTTATATCATTACAGCAATGTTTCAAGCATTATCTCAATTATCAAGCAAAAATACAAAAAGAAAAAGAAAAGAAAGCAAAAAGAAAGCAATAAAATCCCTTTCCCTACCCTTTGAAAAGAAAAGAAGGGTTGATGAGCTTGAATCCTTGGAATTCTCAATTATTCAAAAACTGTGAGGTAAGCCCCATAATAGGTGGTTTGTGCCCAACCTGCTTGGCCTTGGGTAACTCCTAGCATGGCGATATGTCTGTCACATTAGCGACCTTCTTTTGTACAAACCTATGTCTGCTTATGGATTAGCTAGCTCTTGATAATCCAACTTACATAGTAGTCTAGTATGGTTATATGCATCTACATCATGGTTAATGAACACTTAGTTGGTTTATTCAAATCACTTGTATCATATTATCTTGCTCAAAACTGGTAAATGAACATAGCAATTGCACACACATTTTATATTTGAGATATTTTGTGTATCATTATGATAAATCAAGATTGGAAATGAACTCACATATGCACATGGGATTCCTTATAAATCTAACTTTTGTCTTCAAAATACTTTGAAATATTTTTTGCAAAAATTGTTTGGAATAATTCATTTTCTTCTTTCAAGTACAGTTGTTTAGTATAAAGACAACTACATGCATAATAGAAAAATCAAAATTTCTTTCAAACCATCCAATAAAAACATATATATATATATATATATTATCGACTTTCACGACGATGTTATAGTTCCAAAACCAAAATTGGAATTTTATGCCTAGCGCAAACCATTGTAACTATTTTTATTCCCCATTTATTTTAAAATCATGAAAAACCATATGACTTAAATCATTATGTTATACAATTATGCTTTACAAACAAACAAACATATTTTCATTATTTCATGTCATTATGTCAACCTTCAATTTTGCAAAGATGGTATAATTCCTAAGGAATTATCCAAAACTTTTATCACACTTAGGAATTTATGCCTAGCACAAATCATTTTAACATTATTTCATGCATACTATTTTCATGGAAATCTGAAAAACAAACCATCATCATCATCATTTGCACCATTGCAACAAAGTCTTAAGACAGTATCTTAAGCACTCTTTTACTTTTAATAATATTTCTATACTGGGATTAGCTTGACGACCGAGTGAGCGACGACTCCATGAAATGGTCTATAATAGCGACAATGTCCTTTGAAATTATTGTTAGAAGTCTCTTTTTATCTTTTATCACATTACATCACAAACAACCAGTTTTGTTACATCAGATTATTTCATTTAAAATCTTATAGCATGACATCAAAATTATAATATTTCCAACGACGTAATTACATGAATCATCAAATCAATCAATAAAACATAAAAGCATCATAAAAATACATAACACAAGTCATATGATCAAAAATATCTCATCTATATATATCAACAATATGTACATCATCTCAAAAATAGATTGGTATGCCATAATCTACATCTTGACATACTCAATCCTCTCAATCATATGTCCTCTGTGTAGTGTCTCAAGAACCCCTCGAGCTCTCAGCCTCATCTCCTCCCCCGCATTAAGGTGGACGAGGTGGCCCCATCGCAGTATGAGTGGTACTGAGTCCTAGTTGTCGATCGAGAAGAAGTCCTCGACGACCCAATCCTGATAGGGTTAGCAATGTCGGCTGGCAGCTGTACCCTATGACCCTCTGGCACCATTTGGAAGTTGATGCCTTGATAGAACATGGTCTAAGCAATCAACCACGATAGCTCCTGAGTTCTCACCCCTTCGCCCCATGCTCTGAGGCATGCAATCTCATCTCTGAGCTGTGTCACCTTAGCTCGATGTCATGTAGCCTCCTCCTATAGGGTCTGCACCTGTGCCTAGAGACGGATCGTCTCTGCTCGGAGAGTCACTATCTCACTACTCTCCCCTGTGTCAACACCCTTGCCCTTATCGGGTGATGGTGGCCTCTCTCTCTATGGATAAGGGGGTCTCTCCGCCCTCCTCTACCACTATTGTGACCTCTCCTGTGCCTGTGGCCTCCTCTGTTCTCTCCCGCTGTGACCCTGGGCCGCCTCAATAGCTACCTAGCACTGCCTCCCTATCTGACACACAACTACATGAATCAAACCCTAAGCCCTTGTCATTTGAGGATGGTGGATGCCTGCGTACTAGGCATCATAGCCATCGGCTACCCCTACGTTGTCCCCATCCACTGGTTGAATGGGGGCATCGTCCGAGTCCTGACTCTAGAAGCACTGCATGTCTGGAGCCCCGCTCACTGTGGTGTTATCTCGAACAGTCTAGGAAAACTCGTAATCCCTAAGAGATGGGATCCCCTGTTGTAGATCGAACTATCACAAAACTTGGTCATAGCGATGGAGCTCCACCTCTCCCCTCTCCATCCTTAGCCAGCAAACTTGCCTAATGTGAGCCAGCTCCTGTCCATCCTCAGCCCACCTTGGGTGCTCTCACCATGGCCTCCAAGTGATCTGGTCTAGGACAAGGTCATCCAGCAGTCTTCGAGACATCGGTAGGTCAATCCACCGTTGTGACCCTCTTCGAAGCCACCAATAGAAAACTCGGGGCCTCTCCCCGTCAATCCCTGTCAGAGGAAGCCCTATCGGCCTTCGTACTATAATGTGCTCCCAGCACCAAGCCTATAGGAGCGATGTCATAACTAGACATCGACCGCCCTTGTACACGACCCCATGCAGGATCCTATACAGCTGACATAGTACAAAACTGCCCCAAGAGAATCTGTAACAATGGTCTCGCATATCGCAGATCACATATGCTAGCATCCATGGTACCCTGCACCCACTCTGGTGGCACAACAAAATTCCACCGACTACTTCGACCAAAACTCGTGTGATTCTAGATGCCCCAGGCATCTGACGCAGTGCCTCGATGTTAACTTCGCCCTTCTCCAAGGCGAAGCTCGGGTCACCACACAACCGCATCATAGCATGGCCCTGATTGGCCGTAGGAGTGATCAACCGTCCTTGTATGGGGATTATTATAATCCTCCATACATCCTCCAAAGTGGGAGTCATCTCCCTTGTAGGTAGCTAAAAACAAGAAGAACCCGGATACCATCTCTCTGCCAGGGCTGTCAGTAGCCCCATGTCTGTAGACACTTGTGGCATTTCTGCCACATGCTGTAAGCCGGCCTGTGCCAGCTGATCCCGCTCTGCCTATGTTAGAGCGGCCAAGTCATCTCTCAACCCCCCGTATTTCCATTCCCTACTCTTTAGCAATCCTCTCTACAACATAAACAACAAAACAATAACAATCATTAATTAAAAATGCAAGTTAAAATAAGTTCAATTTCATCAAATGATGATATTGTCCACAATTGGACGATATCGTCCCAAATTTGAGCACATTCGTCTCCGATTTCGCAAGCCGAAATCGTCCTTAATTTGACGAAATCGTCCCCCTTTCGCCAATTTCGCCCTTCGACGAAAACGATGAACTTGAGACGATTTCATCGAAATCGAGACGATTTCGTCGAAATCGAGACGATTTCATCTTGACGACGTCGACAGCCCAAAAACGGTCGTGATGCTCAAAAATTAATCAAAATTCATCTAAAAATCATGTAAATTCAACTTAAACCATTCTAAATTAAGTTTAGACTCTTACCCATAGCCCGTGCTGGACCTTTGTTGATCTGTGCGCCATCTCCACCATTTTTGCTTGCAGAGCTCTAAAACCAAAAAAATGAACAATAAAAATGAATTAGGGTTTTTACCCTATTTTTCTTAATTTTATTTCAAAACACAATTAAATTTTTTTTAAAAATTTTGCTTTTCTGCGTTTTTACCTCAAACATTCGATTTGGGTAAAAACACGGAGGGGGCACCATAGTAAGCTGTCGTACGATTCGACCAAGAATCATTGCCTAAAAATGGGAATAATTTTTGCTTTCTCGTAGATCGAGAAGAACTCATATTTAACGCATTTTCTTCAAAAAATTTGCTAAAGAGGGGGCAAAATGTAGCACCCTAAAATTGGCGTAGTGAAATCTTAATAATTACAATTACTCTAGTAAATAATTCAAATTCAAATTTTAACCTCCCAAACCGCCTGTTAATCGTCGTGTAATCTGTTTCCCCATTTCCTATGCCATTTTTAGAGTTTGTTTTCATCGTTTGATGATATCATCGTCGATCAGACGATATCGCCCCAGATCTGATGATTTCGTCTGGGCTAGGACGTCCAAACGATCTTGTCCCAAAACTGATTTTTTATAATTATCTTATGTTCCAACGGGTCTCTAATCTGGGCAGAAGCATGTCTGCGTCGTTAGAGACCCTCCCCCATTGGAGATCTCCCAAATAGGGATGATCTCCAACCTCCTAACCTCCCTCCTAAGCCTATTTAATCCTAAGCCCTCCCCTTAGCACCCCCCTGGCTGAAATCCTCTGTAAACTGACTTCACACGCATTAAGATATCTCAAATTATTGTTTGCATTAGTTCTACTCAAATTTTGTTGTAGGTACCTTAGTGTTTTTCAGTCGGAGCAAGCTTACATTGTCGCAGACGATCCTATTTAGATCGGAGGTGATCTTGTCAAATCAGAGACGATTTCATACCAATGCGAGACGATTTCGACTACAGTCAACATTGAGGCAATCAGTGCCCAGAGTTTGCATTTCTTCATCTTTTCTCTACTGTTTTATTCTGCAATTAGCTAGTTTATTTGATATTTTATGCTATATTGCATTTTGGAGTTCACCCATGTAGCTTTAAATGCATAATTAAGTCATCAATTGTCATTAAATCATCACAGTACACTTGTATTTTGTTCATTATTATCATGTTAATGTTATTGCTGTCATTTTACACTGTTTCCATTTGTTAGCATAGTTGTATTTTCTATGTTTTGCATCTATTTCTCTATTTGCAGGTCTCTGACGAATTCGTCTGACGAATTCGTCAGATCTCAGATGATCTTGTCTGATCTCAGACGATCCTATCAAATCAAAGGTGATCCTGACTGCTTCAAGAATCAAAATCTTCATCAGACATCCGGATCAGGTATTTTCTTTTAATATTCCTTAATTTCTCTATTTTTCTGTCCTATTCTGCTTTTCTATATTCATTTAATCTGCATCTTCATATAGAATAGCTTAGACGCATTTTGGCCAAACCTAGGACTTGAATGCTTAAGGCTAAAATGAACACATAAAACACATTCCCAACCTAGGCGTGGAAACTGCCATTGAATGTTTCCTGGTGAACCCACCATCCGTCGAAAAATCACCATAATACACCTCCCTTGAGAGGCGAGACCTTCGCAAGGCCTCTCAATCCGAGGTACAGCCATCCTTTTCACACCCCCCTTCCGGGCATGGATCCTATAGCCTAAAGGTAAGGGTGTGAAAAATTTGGAGCGATACACTACCACCTCACTTAGGTGGGAACAAGCACTTATCACTTTTTGTCCTTATGTTGCCTTTGAAAATCATGAACATCTACGCCTTTCTCTCTCTTTTGCATGCAAGGAATAAATTGTTCAAGGAAAATCGAATGCTCAATTAATGCTTGGGCTTAGGCTACGTTAGCATTTTTTATACACATGCCTAATATATCATATGACGTTGACTGCCTTTGTTTCATTCGAATTTGAATATTTGAATTATTATATTTAATTATAATTATTTAAATCCTAAAGGATTTAAATATTATAATTTAAATATCTAAAACCTTTTGGGCCTTTTTATTTTTAGGGAGAACCTTACCACCATTTAACCTTTGCTAAATTACCACCAAGGTAATTTATTACCACCATTAATATTTTAACCTTTGCCAAATTACCACCAAGGTAATTTATTGCCACCATTAATATTTTAACCTTTTCCAAATTACCACCAAGGTAATTAACAAATATTTCTCACAAATATTTCCATCAATTTAGGACCTTTAACCTTTTGACATTAATTTCATCAAATTGGGACATCCAATATTTTGACATCAATGAAAATAAAACATGCTCAAATTTCCAACACCAATCTTTGAAATTGCATTTTAAAATCTTTCTAGAAGAGATAAATAGTTATACAAGATACTACAAGGTGAACATTATTTGGAAAACTATTATCTCAAATATTAGGAGAAGTCATTTTAAGACTGGTCCTACATAAAAAGGATCTTCTATTTGGGAGACACAAGGATGTCTACTCAAAAGGACATATTAAAAAATGCATTTTAGAAAGAAAATCCCAATGTGGTTTAAATATAAGCTTGACTCAATAGATAGCATGATTCACAAGCAAAGAAAAATGAATTTAACAAATAAGAACAAATTTAATTTAGAACTGAATGTTTGACAGAAGTCTATCCTTCAGAAGCATCATCTAGTGAGACAGTAAAAGATAATATCAATATCCAAAATATTGAAACAAAGGAACTCATGCAAATTTATGAAAAAGGAAAAGAAGGGATAGCTACAATTGTTCACAAATGGTTTAATCAGATCATCAGAGAAATTGACAAACATGATATTCCTAAAACTAAGGAAATGGAGATACATTTACTTTGTACTCATTGTAACAAACTTGGTCATGAGAAGGAATATTGTTGGAGTTTACACCCATGTAAATATTGTGAAGGAAAATCTCATTCATCCTAATTATGTTACTACAAGGACAAATACTATAAGAAATTTGAAGAAAATTTAATATTCATATTACATTACTTTCTTCATATTATTATTTCAAAAATATCTATTGACCATAAATTCAAGCTTGATATTTTGAAGATCAAAGATATAGGTCACACAGAAAACCAGAGGAAAGAAAATAAAATAATCATGATTCTCTCATGACTAGCAATATTATCATGTCCTTAGTTCATCAGGGATATCCAGAAGATTTCAAGAAGTTTACCAAGCATTCAAGATCAAAGGGAACATGGAAAAAGCACATAAAGTCAGAAGCAATAGAAGGAAAATAACCTCATCAAGATGAAGACTTCTCAAGAGTCAAAGATCCATATTGAAGACTAAATTCATCAAAACCAAATAATGTAATACAATGGGGTGTTGGAAAATATGGATATTACACCATTTGGTTATTTACTAATGTACCTTCATGGGTACATATTTAGGTTAGGATTATATTAGTATATAAATATTTTATTAGAGTTTTTTAAAAAATTATTAAGTGTTAGAATGTGCAATGATGTAAATGTGCATGTAGTCCACATGTACATGAGTCTTAGGGTTGAATGAGAGGCAAGGAATCTATATTTCTATATAAAGGCCTCATTGTGAGTTATTTTGAGGAGTTTTTTGGAGTGCAAAGGTGAGAGTAGTAGTAGACACAATGTAGCTCTATTTTTCTATCATGGAGGAGTTGCAAACTCCATGAGAGGAGCATTGTAATTTTCATGATCTTTCTTATATGAGTATTTCTAGAGCATTGTAGCAAGTTTTCTATCATATTTTCAGGCATATTAAGTTGCCATTATCATAGTTATTTCATTGCATGCTTATTTCAATACTTGTGAATGCATTATTTTTATGTTTAAGGATCCAAAAGCTAACAATTTCTACCATCACCTAGATTTGGCATTGAATGGGTAGAATTTTGTGCATGCTTTTGAGTTTTCTCCTTATAATGTTCATCGCAACAACTAGAAAATTCCTTATTTAAGTTATTTTTCATAATTTTTTCATCATATGTACCTATTTAAATGATCATTCATCACCATGCATGTGTTTCTCATGAATCCATTTATCAATTTTATCAACAAATACAACTTATAGTTATTGATATTATCATTAGGCTCAAACTCCTTATACTATATGCATTTCCTTGAGTTAGAGGTATTATTTGAGACCTTACTTTGGCTAGCCCCTCATGATCCTACTACTATTTGAGTCATGTCAACATTAATGGTGTTAGATATTTTTAGACACTATTGTACCTTTGACATGATTACCTTTACCATCATATATTTACTTTCTATTCCCCAAGTATCCATTTACCTTCCTTGAAGTTTGTACTAAATTCTTTAAGTTGATTAATAACTTTTGAACCTCCATTTTAAGAAATTGATGTCTTAGAGAAAAAATGTTCTATTTGACAAGCAAATAAATATATGTATTAATATTTTGATCAAATTGTTTGAATAAATTAATAAAATTTGAAATTATTTCCTTCCTTCAAATATATTACACTATGGGAAAGTAGATGATAGTACCATGGTCATTAAGCTTGGTAGTTCCTCAATAATATGAATTGCTATTAATGATGGAAAAATTAGTTCCTGGGAAAATTGATTGACTATCCCTTTTCTTGGATCCTCGCTTTTCTATTATTGGTGATTTGATTAATCAATCTTGATGTATCTTATTTGAACATATGGCTTATATATGTTGTGAATTAGTCTAACTATGAATATAGGAATTTTGTATAGGATTTATCATTATTTTTCCATTACCAAGTGGGTGACCAATAAGCATGCATAAAGATATAGGAACCTAATCTACTTGGGTCTGAGGTGCTATTCTATAACAAAATGCATGTAGTGAAATATTTTCCTCCATATTTACACCATTAGAGGATACTTTACAATTTTCAATGGCCATTGGAAATCCTTCCTTTATGTTCATTCAAGTGAGTTATCACCAATTCTAAATTTACCAGGTTGTGGTTGCAATATGTAATGGTAGAAAGAGGGTTGTATAGCTATTAGTATAAGGTCCTACCTCTTCCTTTTTGAGATATTTTTTGTGACTTGGGTTTTTATTTTATTTTTATCAATAACCATAAATTTCATACTCTTTTTACATCTCATAAATGTAGGCAGTTGCAGTGCCACATTATTTGCTAGCTTGCATGCTTAATATTTTCTTGGATTGGTGGTGTGTTAGTTATTTGTTAATTGATTTTTATGTAGGAAATAGCCAAAGGGTTTTAAAAACCTCTAGTTTAAAGCACTAGTTGCTTTATTTTTCCTATATAAAAACAAAATATTTACTTCTATAACATACAACTAACTACAAGCATTTGATTTAATAAAACTATTTTCTTAAAAGAATAATTTATTTGGACCAATAAAAATTAGAAATCCACATATCCAAGTTCATACACAAACTAATTACTTTCAAAGATAAGTAATAGGGTCACTAAAAATTATAAAACCACATATCGTAGATCATTTATCAAACACTTGAATCACATTAAGTGTATCAATAAATAGGTTTTAACTAGCAAGTATTTAAATCCATTCTTTGAGAGTTTAATTCATAATTCATATAAATGGAAAACATTCACATTCATGAAATAAATAAAACACCTTCTTTCAATAAATCCTACAATAAATCTTGAATAATATTTAAATCTATAAACATGAATGAAGACTTAAAGCATCTAAGCTTTTGCTTTTTAAAACTTCAATAAAAGTAAAAGAAATATAAATTGAACCTTGAATCATCGAGTCTTTATCCTTAAAATAGATAGTCTAAAAGGTAGTTAAACAACTATCAAAGTAGTTAGATTAAAAATTATCTCCATCTAATGGGATTAATTTTGAATGATTTCATGATCATAAATGGAAACGCAGTGAAAATTAAAAGTAATGGTTGTAAATTTCTCCTTGAGTGATGACTCAATAGAGATAAACTTGCTTAGATAGCCACACATATTTTCATTATTGAATTTTGAATCTATGAACCACTTATAAAAATCTTCTAGAGATAATTTCTCTATAGATTTTATTACTTTGACAATTTTATCTGAAGTGATTCAAGCATTCTCTTTATGCTATTATTATTCAAGTAGAACACCATGGTTATCATATGTTTCCTCAATATCAATTTCTATTGCTAGGTTCTTCATTTATCTATTCACCATGTCAAATATGGACTAGATCTACAACAAAATTCCACTAATATAGTTGATCCTTAATTGTATGAATGTAATCTAGGTAGAGCATCTATGGATCTGGACAATAGACAAATGGGGACTAGTTACAAAATATATGCTTTGTTGTCTAATATTTAGGAGGCTACTTTGGGTGTGTAATATTGTTTCTTATAGTGCATCAGGCTTGCATAATTAATGGCCAAAATTTCTCTTAATATCCCTACAAAAGTACAATTTTAAAAAAATAATAATATTCAAGTCAAATTTTTCTGTTATAGCTTTGGTAGATACACTTACAATGAGGTCCTTGTGGTGCTCGATGGTGTCTACAATGGCAACTTGTTATTTAAGGAATTAAATTGATAATTAAGGGGTTGAATTAGGAAGAGATATTTTATTTATTTATTCAAAATAATCTTATCTAATTGAGAAAATCTCTCCCCAAGTAGTCTACCATGATCCCTTCTAAATGTTCTTTTAGATTCTAAGGCCTAAATATACTGGAATTGGTTAGTGATCCTCTTCTACAAGTCTCAATTTATCCCACTCCAATTTAGCTACTTTAATATGGATCTAATTTATGTCTTCCCATAAAATTTGATCTAATAAGGATATGGTTATCTCTTGTACTCTTTCAACCACAACATTATCCTTGAATGTCTTCCTCTTCCTATAATATTTTCCTTTCAATGATTTGGATTTCTTATCATAAAATAATTAATTGAAATATCTTCAATCTTGGGGTTTAGGATATTTCTCTCAATGGATAAACTAGAAATCCCACAAACTTCTGTATCATGTGGTTGTTTGCTCATTCTAACATGTTTGGTTGCATCTACTAGTTTTGAACCCTCCACATCATTGACTACTTCTTCTATAGTTTCCCTTTCCACTATGTCACCTTCTACTATGACTTCCATAATTTCATTACTTTCGATCTCTATTTATTTAAATTCTAACACACATATTTTTGTGGGCCTCTTTAGGTGAGGCTTTTTTCATCAGAAGGTATACTCTTGTTGGAAGAAATTATTGCAATATAAGTTTTACCTCTAAGGATGACACCTTTTTAGAATATTTTCAGTCTGTTAAATTAATTTTCTCCATGATATAGACTACATCAAATAGAAGGTCTAATATTTGTATTACACTTACTCTTGTAATGCTCCCTCTACCCACACTTAGAAAATTTTCAAAAACATCATACTCCCTTTTTAGGGATTGTCTTTTATTTGTATAGGAGTATCTTTCACAACAACTATCTTCATGGGGAATTCAATATTTGACTTTAGTTTAATACTTTTTCTACCAAAAGGAGTTAAAGTACTTGGCTAGGATGGAGCCTGACCTAAGATACCCAAGTCATGTGTTGAAGCATCCTTATTCATCCTTTCTATCACTTCTTTCCAAGAATGCATGTCTCTCGAAAGGGCTTCTTTGAACTCCTTCGATGTGCATTCAAAAGACCAATTATTCTATATAGACATTAAGCATCACTTTAAATTTCCATCATGGTTATAAAATCTAATATATACAACTTCTAAATAAATTTTATTGAATTGTGAGGCCAACTATATATAATGCCCAAAATTTCCTATGGGAAAAGCTCAAATGACAAAAAAAATGAGTGGAAAACACATGGAGGTGGGCTAATGAGTTTATTTAATGTATCCATTAAGGCCACCCATCATATAATAAGCTACCTCTTTGAGTATTATTTTATTAGGAACATACTGTGGTAATAAATTAGGCTTCACTTTGAAGCTTGAGAGTCTAATGTATGTATGATGGCCTTACATGAGTAGGCCAACATACAACTACAAAGTTTTCTTATCTTATTCAGCGAAGTGGTGGCAAGAAAAATTGTTTATTAAAGAATAAATACAAAGGAAGACAAAAAAATGAATGTTATAAAATATTTTATTTTTCTTCATATTTTATTTCTATATATTTATAAAAAAATATATGTGTAAGTGGACTCTCTAGATAGTTAAAAAATAAAACTTCTCTAATATTTAGTAGTAAAATTGCACACATAATATATAAAAAGGAAATGATATAAAACCTAGGCCTCTCAGGGGCTTGAGTGTTTTTGAACTCTTTAATCTTCCCAACCAAATTATCTAAAATAAAATAAGACTAATAAAATCTTCAAGGATAACATAAATTACTACTGCCACATAATGTACAAAACAATGGGATGTGTCTTGCTCATATGAAAGCCTATAGAGTTGGACCATAGCATATATTAATTCAATTCTAAAATTTGAGATGGCGTATTGTTCTTGTTCACTCTCTAGCCCTTCAAAATTTCATTGATGCTCTCATACTTCTTTGCAAATAACTAGTTGTATTGATTGTCATAGGTGACACAGTTCTTAGAAGAGAGTCTATAAATGACATAAAAGGATTCACTATAAAAATGAGTGACCAATTTATTATTTAATTCCATTCTCTCTTTTTTCCAAGTACACTCTATAGAGTATCCATTACACCACATGCATATGTTTTGCTATATTGGTCTAAACACTTATCTTTTATAGTCTCGATTCTATAATATTCTCTATAGCCTCCAGGTAGTCCAGGTTGTCTCTATAAATACTTCTACTTCAAATGATATTATTGCATTTTAAATAGATA
>JAQPPZ010005053.1:0-25676 GCA_028583015.1 Wollemia nobilis
GGACCCACGATACAGCATGGACATTGATGGTACCTCCTCCTCTACACCAGGGCAGGAGAGGAGATGATGCTGAGATCTCGAGGGCTTCTCGAGACTAGCTGCTTTTGACTATAGACTGTATATTTGAGAGGATTGAGTATGCCAGGGTATAGATTGTGGCATACCAATCTAGTTTTGATATGATGTACATAATTTTGATATATATATATATATATATATATATATATATATATATATGATCTTTTTGTGATATGACTTGTCCATATGTTTTATGATGCTTTAAATTTTGAATTGTTGATTGATTATTCATGTAATTATGTCATTGGAAATAGTATAATTTTATGTCATGCTATAAAATTTAAATGAAATAATATGATGTAAAAAAAATTGTTGTTTGTGGTGTGATTTGATGAAAAATAAAGGGACTTCTAACAATAATTTCAAAGGACATTGTCGTTGTTATATGACCATTTCATGGAGTCACCACTCGCTAGGTCGTCAAGCTAATCCTAGTATAGAAATATTGCTAAAAGTAAAAGAGTGCTTAAGAGATTGTCTTAAGACTTTGTGTTGTGATGATGAAAAAGGATGATGGTGATGATTTGTTTTTCAAATTTTCATGAAAATATTATGCCTAAAATATAAAAAAATATATTTTTTTAGGCATAAAATTCCTAGTGTGATAAAATTTTGAACAATTCCTTAGGAATTATACCATCGTTGCAAAATTGAATGTTGACATAATGAAATGAAATAGAAAAAAGGTGTTCGTTCTTTTTAAAGCACAATTGTGTAACATAATTATGTAAGCCATATGTTTTTATGAATTAAAATGAATGAGAAATAAAATTAGAACAATGGTTTGTGCTAGGCATAGAATTATAGGTATAGACTTATACCATCATCGCGAAATCCAAAAATAATTTTATTGCATAATTGATTTTTTATTTTGAGATAAAAAGAAAACATATAAGATGAGGACTTGTGCTAGGCATAAAAATCCAGTTTAGGTTTTAGGAACTATACCATCGTTGCGGAAGTCGAAAGTATATATAAACGTGACTTTATTGCTAGATTTTTGAACATGTTTTGAAAGAAAATTTTGAATTTTGGAAAAAAATGTATTGAATTGTTTTTACGTTAAGAAAATGTTCTCAAATAAGAAGATGAAATTATTCTAGAAGATTTGCATAAATATTTTAAATTATCTCAAAGACAAAATGTAGATTTATAAGGAACCCTCATGTGCATATGTGATTTTATTGCCGATCTTGATTTATCATAATGATACAAAATCTCTCAAATACAAATGTGTGTGCAATTGTATTGTTCATTTACCAATTTTGAGCAAGATAATTTGATACAAGTAATTTGAATTAACCAAATAAGTGTTCGTTGATCATGATTTATATGCATGTAACCATACTAGAATACTATGTAAGTCGGGTCATTAAGAGCTAGCTGATCCATAAGCAGACATAGGTCTGTACAAAAGAAGGTTGCTAATGTGATAGACATATCACCACGCTAGGAGTTACCCAAGGCCAAGCGGGTTGGGCACAAACCACTTGTTATGGGGCTTACCTCACGGTTTTCGAATAATTGAGAATTCCAAGGATTCAAGCTCATTCACCCTTCTTTTCTTTTCAAGGGGTAGGGAAAGGGATTTATTGCATTTTGCTTTTGATTTTCTTTTTCTCTTTTTTTTTTGTATTTTTGCTTGGAACTGAGATAATGCTGAAATATTGCTGCGATGGTACAAAATGATATTTTTCTTTTTCTCATGATTTTTCTTGATTTTATTTTTCTTCCTATACTAGGGATACTTGCTCGGATTGGCTATAGAGCAAGGGATTTTTATTCTGGGCAGGGGTGAGCTTGTCCTTTTGTCAATTCTCAAAGATTCTAGACCATGTGCATGATAGAATAGCAAGGAAAATTTTTCGCTCAAGAAACCACTTTTACTATGTAGCATCATATTGAATTTGCAATGAAATCATTTTAATGTGAAAAGATATACTTGGTTCAAGTAAATAACAAGATCAATTCTCTATGCTCAAAAATTTATTTAATTCAACTATGGACTTTGATATAAGAGAGATTAATAATCATACCAAATAAAATCAAGATATTTATTCATGTGAGTGTGAAAGTGTGGGATTCCAAATAAATGCTAATTTATCCAAAATAATTGAAAATATGACTGCAATACTTCAAGAATTGACGAGTGCAAAAAAATAGAAAATGTTTTTTTGAATATATTGATGATTTTGATGTTTTTTTTTTATATGAAAGAATAAATAATATTATTGTTTTTGAAATTTTTATATGAATTACTAAAATGAAACAATATGCAAAATAACAATATATACAATGATGAAATGACCAGATTTATGCATAATAGTGTTTAAGATGCATAATGTTCATAGGTTTTTTAAGATATTTACCATCTAAGGTAGCTAATTTGTATGCTCCCAAGCTAAATTTGGTAGTGATAATATATGGTCCAAGCCAGTTGGGCTCGAATTTACCTTTAAGATCTTTAGTTGCATTATTATTTTTTTGATTTTCTTTTAAGACAAGGTCACCGATCTCAAAGGATCGATGATGAACTTTCTTGAGGTATGCTCGTTTAAGCTTGTTCTGGTAGGCTCAAAGATGTTCCAAAGCATTGATGCACTTCTCATCTAGGAGTTCTAGCTGACTAAATCTGCCAGCACGATATTCATCTCCTACTTTAGTATCTTGAAGTAGTAGAGCCAAAGAAGGAACTTCTAATTCAAAGGGAAAAACAGCTTTAGCGCCATAAACCAAAACAAAAGGTGAAGTGCCCATGGGAGTACGAACGCTAGTTCGATAAGCCCACAAAGCAGGATATAATTGAATGTGCCAATCTCGACCAGATTTATTGACCAGTCTTTTGAGGATTTTAATTAATGTTTTATTAGATGCTTCTTCTTGGCCATTACCCTGAGGATAATAGGGAGTGGACCAACGATGTTGAATTTTATATTTTTGACATAATTTCTTAACATATTTATTTTTAAAATAAGTTCCATTATCCGAGATGAGATTTGCAAGAATTCCAAACCTACAAATAATTTGATTAAAAATAAATATGGAAACTTGGGTTCCAGTGCAAGAAGCTAAGGGCATAGCTTCAACCCACTTCGTGAAATACTCGATGGCGGTTATGATGAATTTATGTCCATCAGATGACACATGATTGATTTTTCCAATGATGTCTAGGCCCCATTTTGAAAAGGGCCAAGGAGATGAAATAGCATGCAGTTCTTGTGTAGGCGCATGGACAAGGTCAACGTGTTTCTAGCATTTTTTGCAATGAAGCACGTAATCATGTGCGTCATTCTCCATGGTAGGCCAAAAATATCCTATCCTAAGGAACTTCTTAGAAATGGCACTACCACTAAAGTGTCCCTTGCAAGATCCATCGTGGGCTTCACTCAAAGCTGATATAGACTCTTCTAGACTTAAACATCTCAGTAGGATACCTTCAGAAGATCTCCTATATAACGAATTGCCAATTATTACGAAGTGACTTGCTCGTCTACGCAATAACCGATACTGGTTTCTATTAAAATCTTCAGGGAAGGTCCCATTTTGAAGAAAATTGAATATATCAGTGTACCAAAGTTTAGGAGTAGTTTTGTTGATTAGAAACACATCCAAAGGTTCTAAGCATGATTTATTTGAAGCGGGTTCTTGGAGTTGATGAATAATGATGGTAGCATATTCGTCATCTAAATCCAAGGGTAAAAGAGATGTAGTTGTAGCCATAGCATCAGCTGCATGATTATTAGTTATAGGAATAGCTTTCAAGGTAACTTGATCAAATAAATATATTAATTGTAATACATATTCTTTATATGGACATAATTTATCATCTCTGGTCTGATAAACATCATTAATTTGATTTATAACAAGTTGAGAATCATCGAAAACTAATAGATTTTTAATTTTCAATGCTAAGGCAGCTTGTAAGCCAAGGATTAGAGCCTCATATTCAATAGTGTTATTAGTACAAGCAAACATTAATTTAAAGGATAGAGGTATAAGATGTTTCTATGGAGATATTATAATAATACCTACACTAGCCCCACTCATGCATCGGGCTCCATCAAAGCATAAGGACCATTGCTTTGGATGGTCTACCTCTAGTTTAAGGCATTCATCAAGAAACTCAATGATAAGGGGATGGGTAGACTCTAAGGGTGCAGTAGCTAATTGATCTGCTATGATTTGACCCTTAACAGACTCTTGTCCTATAAATGTGAGTTCAAACTCGCATAGAGCAAGAACCCACTTTGTTGTGCAACTAGATAAATATGGTCGACTCATGAGATACCACAAGGGATAAGATTTAGCAATAACATAAGTTTTTTGACTGAGCATATAGTGGCGTAGTTTTTGTGTAGAAAATATGACTGATAGACATAGCTTTTCTAATGCTGTGTAGCGGGTTTCATAACTGATTAATGTTCTGCTAATGTAATAATTGGCACGCTCTCTTTTCTCATCATCTAGTTGAGCTAACATAGCTCCTAAAGAAAAATTAGAAGCAAAAATATACAAGATAAATGGGCAATTAGGTCTAGGCAGTGAAAGCACAAGCGGGTTAAGAAGATATTGTTTGAGGAGTTCAAATGCTTCTTGACATTCGTTTTCCCAATGGAAAGAGACATCCTTCTTAAGAAGCTTAAGAAAGGGTCCGGTTTTATCCACCAACTTATCGATGAAGCGATGGATAGCTTGAAGCTTACCTTGTAAACTCCGTAATTCATATATATTTATGGGCGCAGGCATATCATTGATAGTCGTAATCTTGAGAGGGTCAATTTTGATGCCACGTAAAGAAACTATAACCCCCAATAATTTATCGAACTTAACTCCAAATATATATTTAGCTGTATTCAATCAGATAAGATATTCCCTTAATCGATTAAATACTTTTCTTAAGTCATCTAGATGGTCATCTTCTTCAGTAGAACGAGCTATAATGTCATCTACATAATCATGTAGTATATCATGCATCATATCATGAAAGATATAAGTCACGGATCGTTGATAGGTTGCCCTACATTCTTCAAACCAAATGGCATCACTTTCCAACAAAAGGTCCTCTAAGGGGTAATAAAGGTTATTTTAGCCTGATCTTCAGGAGCTATCTTGATCTAATTATAACTAGAAAATCCATACATTAAGGATATCATTCCACTCCCAACAGTAAAATCAATGATCTGATCCATATTGGGAAGAGGAAAATCATCTTTAGGGCATGCAACATTAATATCTCTAAAGTCTGTACAAACCCTAACCTTAGTAGCTTCTTTCTTAGTTACTGGAACTACATTCGAGATCCATTCAGCATAATCAATGGCTTGTATAAAAATGACATGATAATGATGGTACAAAGGAACCAAGTTTCTTCTAAAATTATATTTGCTTCACTTTATACACCAAATTTAGAAGAACTCATAAAAAATAATCCTACCTCACAATATGTGGGATCAATTCAAGATCTAAATCAAAATTCTTTGCTTAATATAAATCCAAGTTCAAATAATAATCCAACATCTTTTACTCTTAATCCAAATCCAAAATCTACATCATTCAACTAAATGAGTTCTAATTCAAATAACAATCCTAATTCAAATGTTAATTCAATCTTTAATATTACACTACCAACTTCTCAACAAATAGCCATTCAAATTAATTCCATATCTTAGGAGTATTGGGTGCATCCAACCCTATACCAACTTCACCATCATCGATTCATATTTTCCAATCACAAGTTCAAGTATATTAATAACAATTTACTTTCTCATAATTTTTTCACAAACTATTTTTTAAAATACTCAATCTACTTATTTTCCAAATCCTAACCGTATCTCCCTTAAGCTTCATGTTTTAACAACTCAAATTTGAGAAATTAAAGCTACAAGTGACCACTATCCAATATCCCTCATCCAATCCAATGTACTCTTATGATAACCTTTGCAACTAGCCCATGGATCCCTTTGTTGTTAGTAAGTCTTTTCCCCCAAATTTTGGAAATTCAAAGTTTCAAATGTATAAGGGAAAGGAATATCCAATCAATCATGTTAGGTTATTTAGAATTGCATGTAGTGGTATCACCTATAATGAAACATTTATTTTGAATATTTTTCCTAAGATTGTCAATGGTATAACCCTAGAATGGTATTTCAAAATTCCTAGGTATTCTCTAAAGAGATTTAGGTACCTAGATGAGATGTTTGAGAAACAAATTTTAGTATATATTGAAGACACCACTATTAATGACCTTTATCAACTTAATAATTTCAATGATAAAAATATTTTCAAATTTATCATAATATGGAGATCCTTGGTTAGAATACTACAACATGCACATCAACCCAAGGACCTACTTGAGTTTTCATCTCTAACCTTCAAGAACAATTAGCCTTCTACCTAGAAATTTTTAATATATCTTTTTTTGAAGATATAATAGACATGGTCAAAATAATGAATAGCACCCTTATAAAGCAAGAGTAATTGAAAATCAAAATAGGTAAGAAATAGGATAAACCATATTCCTCTTCAAACCAAAAGGAGAAATATGAAATAAATATGTTGTTTGTCAGGGGGTCACCGATTCTTAGAACAAAACCAATAATGTAAATGTTATCAAGAATTTACAAAGGATCATTCTTGGTAAATTAGCTTGAAAAAATCTAAAAATAAAGTACACTAGATTAAATGAACCTCTTTTGTTGTATTGGAATATCTCGTAGATATCAAGATATTGGAGATACCTTTTGTTAAACTTGTTTAATCCAAAATAAAAAGGACTAATTGGTTTAAACCAAATGAATATTTTTCCTTCGACCAAGTCAATGTACCTCCAACTAAGAGGTGTATAAGGGTAAAAATATATAATAATACTTCATTAATAATGGTCAAATTATTGTTAATGTATTTGAATCATAATAATCACCCAAAGGAATTTTTTAGAACCTATTACCCAATCACACAAATCAAAGTCAATAAAATGTACCAAACAATATTAGCTATACCAATGTGCCATCTCTCAATTAAGGGATGGTGGGTAGAATTAGCTCATCATATACCATCAATCTTGTCTCACATGTTTATGTTATCTCTTGACAACAAAAAAGAAATATTCCAATGGATTCACCTTCAACTAGCTAGTTGACAAGGCCACATTTGTTTATTTGATCCAACAAACAACTCTTAATTAGTCAATTTACAAGACCTCCTTTCATTGTTAAATCATATTCTAAATATAATACAAAGGGTGTTTACAAGAAATCAAAAATACAAAAACCAAGATTTCTATATTTGATCTCCTTAAATCTTCTTCCACTTATTGGCATATCCTCATCAGATTTTTGAGTGAGCATACAATTGCTCAAATTTTAAATCCTAATAAGTTTTCTTTGTTGTTTGGTCAACTAATACAACCATACCAATATACATTTCTTGAGGATGATGCCCCTCAAGCTTCTTTAATAGGATATCCTTATCTATACATCATAATCCAAATGGAAAATTGTTTTGTTAAATGAATTTTAGTAAATAATGGATTTGGGCTAAAAGTAGAAAGCCTAAAATCCATCAATCACTTTGGCTTAACCAATAATGATCTTGAAAGATCTAACATAATAATGTGATCCTTTGAAAATGGGAAATATGAGACTAATGGTAATATAGTCTTGCCCCTCAAACTAGGACCCAAAACTTTAAACATACCTTTTTGCACATTGTTAATTTTGCAAGCGCTAGCACCCACAACCCCTTAAACACCCACTCAAACCATATGCACTATATTGTTTGTCTACACTACCATGTCTATCCATGTTGTATGGCTTTGTGTATGCTTCAAAATGGGATTCCACACTACGGATTGACTTCCATATCTTGAAATAGTTTCTAAGGTGTAGATTCACCTCCTTCAGGAAGGATACATTTTTTCATTGTCGAATGATCCCTTACAATTATAGATTTTTTATCATGGTATGGACCCTTAGATTGGGATTTATTCCAACACATAGAAATGTTATTTGAAAATTTTCCTATAGTGCATTATTTACCCTCTCTCACATATCCCTAGGACTTCTAACATAATAAAAGAATGAGGAACCATGACATATACAATACTATCAAAGGTCAAATACATTTATGAAGCTAGTGTGCTATACCAAAACCAATAAGAAATGTGTTTTTCTATTCTATTGAGTGTAACTTGTGTAAGATTACCAATAGAGATCTTTATGCCTTTAACTAGAATAAGCAAAAAACCCATAACCTTTTAATGACTAATTTGTTTTAGCAATCGACTATGATTGCTTAAGCAAGATTTTATTTTTTGACCATGGTTGATCATGATAAGGTACTTAAAAAAACTACTATGCTTAGCCACCATAAAAAAATTACCATAATCTAATGCAACAACATCTTAGCTCGATGTCACATCCCTTGTAATAGTTTAGAAAATAAATTTTGAATTTTTATCTATAAATACCCCTCCTAAAGAAAAGGATTGGTAATGAATCAATAAAATTTAATTAAGAACTACTCATTTTCATATTCTTTCTAATAACATCTTCTAACGAATAATGATTTTTGCAACTTTCTCTCATTGGTTATATGTGCATGCTCCTTCTTTATAGTACATTAGTCTTACTAGCATTTATAATCATCATATAATTTTGATTGTAATATATATGCTTCCATAATTTATCACACTTATTTTATTTTCAACTCACCATAAATGGAACTAGGGACTAACTATAGGGTCGAGGATATGGACTCTTCCTGCTCTTGATAGTCCCCATAAATGCTAAAAAATTTGGTTGTCTTTTTTGTAGAAAATATTGTAAACTCTCCTTGCAAGTGATATTATGTAATGTTGAACTTGAGTAGTGGTGACCAAATAATTGTGACTCAAATATATTTGTATGTTCAATACTTTACTACACTCTTTCTTTCTAGTAATGTTACCTCCACCATTTTTTTTTAATATCAAAAATTCATTTAATCTTGGCGTTAGCCAATAGATTGTTGAAATTGTTTTGTATGCATTATTTTACATATAAGTTAAATAAACCTTGTCGCCAAGTTTTATTTGAATTATGATAATCTTGAGGTGTTCACACATAGTACTTTAGTCTATTTTCCCTTTTATTGTACATATATTGTATCCATGTACAGGTAAGGAAGGGTGATGAATTTACCCAAAGGGATAGGTGTTTTGTCATCCTTAAAATTTGGTGAACCTAATATGAACACCTCTGTGAGCCAATTAAATCCCCTCTAGATTTCTCTTTCTTCCTATAGATCTTCCTAAAATCTCCTTTTAATCTTAAGCCACGATTAAACTTTCCAATTTTCTTTAGAGAAAAGCCCACACAAGGTCTCCTCTTTGGCTACCCTTTGAAGGTAATTATGAGGAAGATAATATCTTTCATAATACCACCTTTAATAAATAGGAGAATAAAAATTTATCTCCTCCCAAATATCTAGAATAGAATGACCTTTGCATCTATAGACCATCTGTAGAAGTTGGTGAAGGTGAGCCATTACATCTTCATGGCTATTATTCAGGTTGAAGATAATAAATAGGGGTTACCTCAAGCTTGATACTCCCATTAAAAATATACAAGGGCCACTATTAATCCTCATGATTAGTCTCATGAATAACCAACCTAAAAAAAATGTTAGCCAAGTTGCTACTATAGGTTCTTGTATGTCTATTCCACATTATGTAAATTTCACTGCCTCTCCCATTGTTGTTGTTGTAAGCAATCATGCCCAAGATATACCCTTTTTCATTCAATATAACCTACCCATGAGAATTTAGATATATTATATCCTAAGGATAATCCACATGTGTCCCATCCAAGATTTTCTCATTTGTTTATTCCTCAGGTTGTCCTGTATAGCTCCATCCCTTCTCAAAATCTACCCCTATTTTCTTGGAAAACTATTCATACCAACCATTTTCTTTCTAATGGCCATAATATAGTCTATA
Organism: Wollemia nobilis; assembly: GCA_028583015.1. Classification (NCBI taxonomy): domain Eukaryota; kingdom Viridiplantae; phylum Streptophyta; class Pinopsida; order Araucariales; family Araucariaceae; genus Wollemia; species Wollemia nobilis. The sequence goes on from JAQPPZ010005053.1 coordinate 10,055, forward strand.
TTCTATCGATTTTTTCCCTTCCACAATTTTTCCAAAGCTTCCCAACCATCTCTTAGTCACTTTCCAATATACTTCCTCCTAAATCATCCAAGATAAATTCTAAGTTAGAGGATAAACTAGAGTAGATAAAGAGACAACTAGACTCCATTTAGGGAACTTTATTAAGCCAATAATATTTCTTTAATGAGTTCTCCAATGAACCCTTAGAACCATCCATAACTATTCTACCCTTCCTACAAAATTTCAAGGCACACAAATTACCTATATATAAAGGACTAGAAGATCCTATTAGTTATTTTCGACATTTCAAAATTGCTTGTAGTGTTGTTACTCATGATGAGTTTGGGTTATTCAGATTTTCCTTAGTATCCTTGGTTATTTTGCCTTGGAGTGGTATTTTTCACTACCTCACCATGCCATTAAATCCTTTTACGAACTAGAATAAATTCTTAGCCAATATTTTTCTATATACATTAGGATTATGTCGCCATTGATAAAAATTATTAATTAAAGTAAGCTAAAGATGAACCATTCATAGAATCATTGGCTAGATGGTGATCCATCATAGGAAAAATATAATGCATTCCTCTACCTAAGAACATCATGTATATCTTAATACATAGCTTACATGATCAACTATCCTACCATTTATAAATTATTCCCATACTATTTACGTAGGGGACAACTTAAAATTTGAGAAGAGGAGGATAAACCTAGGAATCAATACAAGAATAAGCATGTTGTAGGTGATGGATTCACCGATACCTATCAAAAAAATAATGTGAATATGGTCACCCTTATAGCTCAAAATATTATCTTAGCCAAGCAACAAAAAACTAATTGGAAATTCACAAAACTAGCATTGACTCATTCTGCCATTTTGAAATAGCTTCTTGACCCTAAACTAATATAAAATTTTCAACCAAAGCACATAGAACTATTACAACGAGCACCTCATTAGTATATCCCAAATTAAAACTATGATTTTCACTATGTGATTAGTCATAATACTGATAGGTGTAACATCTTGTATAACCTTATCCAAAATCTTATAGATGGAGGCTATATTGTCATCAATGATTCTAATGCCCATTTTTCCTCTAACCAAGACCTTGAGACTTTTTAAAATCCCTTACTTGATCATAATTGAAAAGTCTCTAACAATGTGATCTTCCAAAATATGGTAGGCATAGTTTTTATTTATGCTATAACCCAACAAAAACAAAAGAACCAACCCTCTAGTTAACCTTCTTGACCCCTCTAGTCCTATAAAATAAAGGTAAAAACCTTATATCTGATACACCTTCTCTAGTTATTCAAGCTACCAATGTTGGCTCTTTTGACTTGTTTCAACAACTAGATTGTGTGTCTACTAAAATATCCCTCCTTGCATTATTGAAAATGTCCTCTACCCATTGTGATATGCTTCTTCAATTTTTGAGTGAGCAGTTGATCCCCATGATTAACCTTGATATATTAGTAATATTGTTGGGACTTTAGGATAAAACCATCTCATTTATTTTTAGGAGACTAAAATTCCTCTATCAACTATTCTCAAAGACCATCCTATGCATATTACCTATTATATAGAGGGATAATATATTAAAAGAGTCTTAGTAGACAATGGATTTGGCCTTAATATTTGTAACTTGGAATTCCTCTAGTAGCTTGGACTAACATAGAGTGACTTGTAGAAATCAAAATTGATTATTAGAGCCTTTGATGTAAAGGATAGAGGAACATCTGGTACCATAAGTTTACCCCTAAAATTTAGGCCTTACATCCTTGATATCATAGTCTATGTCATCTATTGTGAGACTTCTTACAATATTCTTTTAGGACATCCATGGATTTATGCTATAAGAGTTGTTCCTTCCACTTACAACCAATGCTTCAAGTATCAAGGTAAAACTATTTATATTCTTGCTAGTCCTAAGCCCTTTACCTACTACCAAATGACCTTAGTACTATTTTTTCTATGGTTGAAACTTGCTCCCTCCTAAAAACCTTCCTCTAATACCTTGAAGTTTTCTCTTATGGAACAAACTACCCTAATTGATAATTATCTATCTGCAAGTACTAATAGCCAACACCTTCCAAATAACCTTGTTAAGGTTGATGATGCTTAGAATAGCCATGACCCCTTCTCAAACCTCACTACACTATTTATCTTATCATAAGATTAAAAATGACCCATTGCTAAATCACAAACATAAATATAGGAAGTTTTTCCTTTATGTTTGTTGGTACCACCAATAAAGAAAAAATTCATGGTGAGAACATATTTCCACTTGAGTGATAGTATACCTCATGTTATCTATCTCCCACTTATCCAATCCCTAAATATATTCTTGTAAATTAGGGGTACCTCATAAAGGGCATAGGTAAATATGAATAGGGTGTCAAAGAGCCCTTAGAAGTCGATGTCTAACCTAGTTGTTGTGGGATTGGGTATATTCTCAAGAAGATTGAGTTTGTCTTTCTTGTTGTCATCTAGTTCTTATGATGATAGCGACCCATCTTCATGAAATATTTTTTATGATAATTCTTACCTTCATGGCTCACAGTGGGGTGAGGAGGACAAGAAAAAACTTTGGTTCCTTCTTCAAACTAGTTCTAGCCATTTTGCATGCTTTTCTAGCATAGATATTATTACTTTAGTTTCTCTCAAGTCTATCGATATAACCATTAATGCACATCCTCCCAAGAAAAAACTATCCTTTATAATTATTCCACTCTGATTATGCATGTAATAAAATCCATATTCATAATACCCAACTTCATCATCTTGGATGTTTCTATACCATCTACTCTTATTCAAGTAGGTCTTGAAGATTTAGGGGTCTGACCAACCCTTCCTCAGTTTGAATATGAGTCTCACCTTATTATTGAGGATACTATGAATATTAACATAAATACTAATTATAAACCTAAAATCCGTAAGCTTAGTATTGCTTTGACTCTAGTAAAACACTAGGAGTACACAAATATTCTCAAAGAATTTTTCTTGGACCTTGATGCAGGAGCCTATCTTTTAGAGGGCATAACTTTTGATCTGATCATTGTATCAACTTGAAATTTTATGAGGAGCTATATAAAAATGTGGACATATTGTGGCTAGACACTCTAGTCATCTACATGAATTTTTAGGCTTTTATCAGACCCTAATTCCTTCATCTAGTGCCTCGAAAATGGGATTTAGTATTTTATGAAAATATGAAAGAAAACATATTTGGAATAACTTCTTATTTAGGAATTGGGTATGTGTTGAGATTTTCTAGGAGGCTTAATATCGATGATATGATGGTGTGTATTAATTTAGGGGACTATTCAAGTTTTTTTTGGTGATTTAATTTTTGGTACTAAAAGATAAAATTGCCAAAAAAATATTGTAATTTCTTATCTTTAGGGTTTTATTTTAGGTTTTATTTTGGAATATATATTTCCTTGGTATCACATTGTAAAAGGTGAAACTCAAGAATGAGAAAATAAAGCATTTATCAGTTTATTTCCATGTATTACATTTTTGTTTTATTGGAGTTTTGCGGTTTTATTTCTATTTATCATAGTTTATGTGATTGAAGATTTTTGTTATAATCTCTTGTAGCTAGATTTACACTAGAACTATGCTAACATGCTTGGTTAGGACCCATAGCTTCTCATCCATCACTTATTTGTCCATACTAAAGTTGAACTTGTTAAACAAAAACTATATAAAATACATCCTAAGGTTTCTCTCCTTATTAAGAATGATCTCTAGAAGCTTTTATATGTCAACTTTAGCAAGGCAATTGATTATTCTAACTCGATATCTAATATCATATTTCTTATTAAGAAATAAGGTGTTATATGGGTATATACTGACTTCCATGATATTAATAAAGCTTGCATAAAATACAACTTTCCTTTACTTAACACTAATATGATAGTCAACATCACTACTCGATACAATATGCTTTCTCTTATGGATAGGTTCTTGAGATATAACTAGATTTGGATTACTCTTGAGATCCAAGCTAAAATAACTTTTATAACTGCATGGGAACATTTTATTGGTAGGTTATTCCATTTAGCCTTAAGAATTTTGGCACCACATATCAGTGGGCAATGAATTATAGTTTTTGTAATATGATGCATGATATTGTAGAAGACTATGTCGATGACCTTCTCAGGTGTTCAATTAACAAAGAGGACCATGCCCATGATATCTATCAAATATTTGGATGACTGAGAGAAAGGTCTACTTGAAGCCATAGAAATGTGTCTTTGGTGTCAATTCTAGTAAAATATTTGTATTTATCATCTGCCATAGAGGAATTGAGGTTGATCCTAATAAAATTAGAACCATCACTGATATATCTCCACCTAATAACTTGACCATATTGCATAGCTTTGAAGGAAATGTGTAAGCTCTTAGAAGTTTTATTGCCCAACTAGTAGACATATGTCAGTCATTCTCCAAGATTTTGCATAAAAACACTAAATTTAGTTGGGATAATGAATTTTAAGTAACCTTTGATTTCTTCAAGGCATACCTCTTGTTGCAACCTATTTTAATCCCAACTAACCCTAATAATTTATTCCTAGTATATAGATCAACATCCATTAACGCCTTAGGTGTTATGTTGGCCTAGTATGATGACCAAAAATGAGAATGTGTCATTTATTACATCATATAGACTTTGGTTAGATATGAACCTATTACACCTCTAGAGAAAATATACTTAGTTATTGTTTTTTCTACCCAAAAATTACAACACTAGCTTAGTCGTAACACTTATGATATTATCAAGGTTGATCCTTTATGGTACCTTATGTCCAAACTGCATTTATCTAGATGCACTACAAAATGGGTATTGTACCTTAACAAATTTGATCTTAAACTAGTTAACCAAAAATCTATTAAGATACAAGTGGTTTTTAATTTATTAGTGGTCTCTCCTTTGGAAGACAATCACCTTTTGACTATCAAAATTTTAGATGAGTCTATCTTATCCATAGAAGCTAATCATTTGGACATTTAGAATCTATTTTTTGATGTTGCGTATTGCATCAAAGGTGTAGGGTTAGGTATCATCCTAAAGAATCCGCAATAGCAACTCATTCCCTTATCCTTCAAGTTTTAATTCTCTTGCACTAACAATACCTATTAATATTAAGCCCTTATCTTAGGACTTTGAGTTGCACTCATCTTGAAGATTAATATTAAGTGTATTTGGTAACTCATAATTAGTTATTAAATATATTAATGGTGTATATCAGACTAAGGATGATAAATTAAAAACCTATAAAGCTATTGTTGAAAATCCCATGTATTCTTTTGTTGAGATCACCAATGAGGCTATTCCTCATTCTAGTATTTTCCACGTAGATGTCATGGCAATAGTTGCATCCTTAATACCTTTAGAGCTTGAGGATGAATGGGTTGCCACTATTATTCAATGAATTTGAGAGCCAAATACAACTTCACCCAACCTAGTAACCCCTTGAAGTTATTTTTATTGACACCTCCTCTTCTTTAGATATTGGGTATACTTAATTTATTGCTTTCCTTAAGGAGAGATCCATACTCATAGGCCTTAATTGTAATGACCATAGAAATTTTTAACAATGTGTCTATGAATATGTTATTATAGGAGATGTTCTCTATCTCCTTTAATGGCATATTGATTTGATGTTTAACTTATGAGGAGGCTCAAAAAACCATTTGGGATACCCATGATGGCTTGTGTGGTGGTTATTTCAATGGCATCATTGTTGCTTTAAAGCTCCTATAGATGGGCTACTATTAGCCCACTATGGAGAAGGATTCCTATAAATACATTAAGAAATAAAATAAATTTAAAAAACATGATAACTTAGTTCATGCTCCCTCTTAGCACCTTCAACCAATCATCACTCCTTGGTCCTTTTTAATTTGGGATCTTAATATCATTAACAAAATTAATTCTTTCTCCTTTTATGGCCAAAAATTCATCATTAGTGCTACTAAATACTTCACAAAGTAGGTAGAAGCTATACCACTATCTTCTATTATTGGTTCCTAGGTTCAAAATTTTTTCTCAATCAAATTTTGTGTAGATATGGGATCCCTTCCACTATCATATTTGGAAATGGGACCCACTTTAAGAATAAATAAGTATAAAATTTTTGTGCTAAAGATAAAACTTAGCACAAATGGGATACACCATATTACCCTTAAGGAAATGGTCAAGCTGAATAATCCAATAATACCCTGATTAAAATCCTAAAGAAACTTGTCTATAAGAATGGTCAAGATTGGCATTTGTAGTTTTAACCTACTCTTTGGGCCTATTGCACCAAAATTTGTATCCCAAATATATTTACCCCTTATGATTTGGTTTACAAATCTGAAGTAGTCTTCCCTTTTGAGCTCAAAGTTTTATCCCTATGGGTGCTTCTACAAGACTCACCTATTGGTGATGAATATTGCATTGGCCACCTAACTTAGCTCAAGTTACTTGATGAGCATAAAATTAATGCTTTGGAGCATTTAAGGGTCTACCATGTTAGACTTATAAGAGCTTACCATAAAATACATAACACCTCTCTTTTGAGTTTGGTGATTTGGTTCTAAAGGAGAATTAAAAAAATCATGCTAAGGATGAACATAAAGTAAAACTATAAAAAATCATGCTAAGAATAAACTTAAAGTAAAATTTAAACCTAATTGGCTAGGTCCCTTTGTTATCACCACTAAATTTAGATTTACAACATATCGCTTATCCAATATTGATGGAACTAAACTAAAAGAACAAATTAATATATTGCATCTCAAGAGGTATTATAATTGAATTTACATGCTTTACTTTCTCATGTGCTTGATTGCATGATTGCTTGAATGCATGATTTCCTGCATATCATACTTATTTGAATTCACGTGCTTGATTGCATGATTTCCTAGGATTTCCTATTCATACCATCATGTCAAGAAGCTCTTATAATGAGGTGGTGATTCCAGCTACCATATATATGCACTCACATTGCATTTGTACTAGGTCACTAATCTAGTAGACCTCCTTGACACATCTAACTTCCTTTCGATTCTCTTGCTCTTTTGGAATATATAGGGAAGATTTATATCTTAGTGCTCTAATTTTTTGTTACATTCATCTATCGTAGCATAATTTATTTTTTCTACTCTAGTGATTTCTTAGCTCATGCACCTCAGCTTAAGGCAATACAAGGATAATACCTTAGCTTCTCCTTCTATATTATCAAATAGCTCAAGAATCAACCTTTGTGTACCACAAATCCTTCTGTATTATAGAAATTGTTTCATTCTATGGACTTATCTTATTTTATAGGTCTTGTTTCATGCTATGGACTTCTCTCTGCACTATAGATATACATCCACATTGTGTATTAGATTCAAGCCTTGTATATTACTCTACATTATGGATTTCTTCTGTATCATGGAGTCTACCTCTATGTTATATATTGGATCTATGCTATGGATTTGGTTCTTCCCTATAAACTATTCCTTTGCATTTTTCAATAAACCCTCACATTATTCACTTGACATATGTTCTACATTAGTTATTACATATATTTATCCCTTTTTCTATGACCTGTTTGCACACACATCATCTAGTAGCCTTACTCTTTCATCTTTCTTAACTCACACTTTGCTCCTCCATATAGCCATGCACCTACATTACAAGTATTTTTAGGGGGCAATTTCATGATATATTGGTCAAGTACAATGATCATTTAGTACTCAATATTCAATTATACAATGAATTTGCATTGCATTTTGTATATCTCCTTTGCTTATTGAAAATATTTTCCAATGCATATTACAAGCCTCCCCTTGATATTTTTTTCCCTCTATTCACCTTGTTTTGTCAGTGATTTCAAGGTGTATCCTTTCATCATAATGTTACCACCCAATTATGTTTAGGCTATGGCCTGACAAGGTTACTCCATGAACTCATAAATCAAAGCATGGACTTGTGCTAACCCCACCTAGGGGTATGATATTTTTCCACTACAATGAGCTTTCTAAAACACCTAGGTGAGCTTTCTAAAACACCTATTTGGGTGAGCTTTCTAAAATACTGATTTGGGTGAGCTTTCTAAAACACTCATTTGGGTGAGCTATCTGAAACACCCATTTGGTGAGATTTCTAAAACACCTATTTAGATGAGCTATTTGAAACACCCACTTGGGTGAGATTTTTGAAACACCTTTTGGATGAGACTTCTAAGAAACATGTTTGGATAAGCTTTTTGAAACATGTATTTGGATGAACATACTATTTAGAATGCATAGTTGATTTCTTAAGCCTCTTGCTTGGAAATAACCACTTCATGGCTTAAAATGTTTTCAATTCACTAGACTGTTAGGTCATAATTTAAGAGTAAAATATTATTTACATCATACACAAACCTTTATATTACTTGTAGAAAGGAAATATCATTAAATACATGTGAAATTCATTAACATAACTACATAAATTAAAAAATTGATATTTTTCTGCACATCACACTACACATAGCACACATAAATCCATTTGCATAAACATATTCATTTTATTTATAAGAATTATACGGGTATCCCTCTACATCTATTTTGTTCTTTTTCTGCTAGACCAATGTCAAGCAACCCTATCACTAAAATTATAAGCTTCTTGTCCAGGCTCATCCATTCCCATACAATATCCAAAAACATAGTGTTACTTTGATCATCATCTCAAACATCTTCCACATATTTCTCAAAATCCTTTTGGTAGTCTAGGACTAGAAACCATAACAAAATAAACCTAAATTTTTGGCCTATATAGGCCATCTCCTATTCTTGTAGGTCTACTGCTAGCCATGTCATCCTCATTCACATAGATACCTTATTTGGTGTTGATATTGACTCCCTTATCTATAGTGACATGGGTAATTCATTAAAATTTTTGGCTTCCTCTCCTAACTCAATGGTTACCTCCTAATATCATCACAAACATTGTTGAATTGATTATAATATTTTGGTGGTACATCTAGCATCCTTTAGCATGATGTCATATTTTTTAATCAACTATGTTTTATTTGGATGCTCTACTTGCACCATCAACCCTTTTGTTTTCTTCCACTTTCAATACATTTTTTTTCATTGATTCTTATTTTCCTCTATCCTAAAGTCCAATAAAAAATTATTTTTTGTGCCTCTCCATGATTGGATTGGACATCCATCATGTTTTATGTTGCATCACATATTTATTAACATATAGTTTTCTTACTAATTCCTAGTGGTATGCAAGTCTAGAGTAGTACACATCCCAAAACTCGTTGGGTAGATATAAATTACAAGGTAGCCTAGAGATTACTTTGCTGATCTTATATAGAATAAATTGCTCCATCAACATTAGATGATATATCTGAGCTAGTGGTTTGTATTCTAGTAATTCAAACATTAGATAATCTATTATCTTCATCTACCTCTAGGCTTCCTCTTATGTTTACTCAAATATTTTCTCCCTCTTGATCTTTCTCCTTTATTATTAGCTTCATCTCTATCTACTCTTTTTGAAGTAAATCTATTTGATTTTGCTTCTCCTCATAGCATCCTATCCAATCCTCTTATTTTTTCTTCAAAATTCTTCTATGATATTTCTAGGATATGCTCAAGATATCTTCTACCTTTTATGGGTTGGTCATGGTATTCTCCCTTTTTTGATTTTGTATCAACTATCTTCTTCTGATTTTCAAGGTGCCCTAGTCACTCCTCTTCCTTTTGCTTTAACATTATTCGATGCTACTTCCAAGAGATGCTCGATATATCTACCAACATTTATGGGCTGGTATTGGTATTATTACTTTTGGATTTTGCTACAACTTCTTCCTAATTTTCAAGATAGGTTACCTTTTATTCCTCCTCTAGCTTATCCCCCTTCGTTATTCCTTTTTATAATCTTACCTTATTATTTCCTAATACGATATCCTTGATTTTTGCTTCCCTAGGCTTTGAGTTGCTCAGCATTTCATATATGCTCTCCTTGTTCAACATGACTATCTCCCCACTTGTATTGGATGACTTACTACATGAGTATTCAACCATGATGTAGCAATACCCTAGCAACATTGTTGAATTTTAAGCTAAATTATCATAGGTCCCAATATCTAGGATCTTGAGTAGTATCAAATATAAGAGAAATTACTATATTAAATGACCAATATAATGAATATAACATTCAAACAATGAAAATAATATGAAAAAAATTGTCAATATAATTCATATAATAACATGAAGAAAAATGTATAGTATATTGCTCAAAATATGCATACAAGCTTCAATATTATTAATGCTTGAATGTATCTAAGATACTTTGATAATATTGATCAAAGCTTTATCTCCATAATATAGCCTTCATAGATGAATATTCAATACTTGCTTATTGCTCTCCTCATACATCCAAGAGATGCAATCTTTCCTATTCCATGCATAATATAAATCCTCTCATGTCTTTTGTCTTATCATATTACCACTTGTATACATGATTTGAATCTATATTTGCACACTTTATTATATGATACTTGCACACTTTACTATATGATACATTGCACACTCCTACACACTCTATTACAAGACACTTGTGCACATTCTCACTCTTTACATTTGCACACATAATTACATGATACTTGCTCACATCCTACATATGAATACTTACAGAAAGGATAAATGCAAATCACGCTCCTAAACTATTGAATCACACCCTAATCTATTACATATTTATATTTATACCATGAAGGTACCATGGGGGTACATTAGCATGTAGTAAATAATATAATATTCTCCAACACCCCCTGTATTACATTATTTGGTTATTGAAGACTTTAGGCTTCAATATTTGATTCTTGTGTTTGTCCTCCTCTAGTTTTAGTACTGCTCAAAACTCTAGCATTTAACTATCATTTTGTTCCCTATATATATAGATATATTTTCTCTCTTTCTAATCTTCTTCAGTTTCTTCACTTTGTTATTTTCTATTGTGGTATTGATCTTATTCTCTGCTATATTACATGTATTATCAATGCCATTAGAAAATTTTGAATAATTTTCATTGATATCCTTCTCGTGACCATCTTTAATTTTATTTTCAATTAGAATTCTTATTATAAGGGCTCTAATTTCATTCCCTTCTATAACCTCCTATATTTATTTAAAATATTGAATTTCTTGTACTAAATTACCTTTTTCATTTTTTTCTCTTGATTGCAATTGTTGTTGTTACCTATATTGGTACTAAGGCTAATATTGCTTAGGTTGGAAATTTTTATAAGGTCTATTAATTTTATTTCCTTGATTCAAGGAATTATATCTATAAAAAAATTTAGTATGGCCTCTTTTTCTACATATATGATAAAATATTTGTCTTCATTTGGACTAAAACCTTGAAGATGATGTAGTATTACTTGGTACATTTTCTTTAGATATCAAAGCATTATAAATAATTTCATATTTTAAATTATCCACCTCATATTCTTGGAGAATGTTAACCAAATAATCAAAGGTAGTTTTATAAATCATTTTGTATTTTAAATTATCCACCTCATATTCTTGGAGAATATTAACCAATTCATCAAAGGTAGTTTCCTTATTTAGTACTTGAAGTGAAGTAACTAAATGTTTGTAAATTTCTAGAAGTGCTCTTAATGTTACTTGAACTAGAAATTTGTCTTCAACATTTTCTCCTAGAGTTAATAATTTAGCCTTTATATCTACTATTCTTTGAAGAAAGAGTTCTATACTCTCTCCACTATTAACCTTCAATGAATATAATTGAGAGTGTAAATTCAAGATGGTTGCTTTGTTCTTCCCTTCAAATATTTTACATAGTTTCTCCCAAGCTATTGTTGAAGTCTAAGCTTCACTAATGTATGGTAATATTTCATCAACTACCCCAAATGTAATTAGCATAAGTGCTTTTGCATCACTTTATTCAAATATTTATATTTATCTTTCATATTCAATAGGTTTTACCTTCATCCCATTTACTATAGACAATATTTTTCCACAATGAGAATTGATCTCATTTTATTTTTCCAATATACAAAGTTTGGTCCAATATCTGAGATTCTAAAAGAAATATCTTATTATTTGACATAATGGAACTCATTAAAAAAACTTAGATTTTAAAATCTATCAATTCCTTAAAAGTTGAAATCCTTATATCTCCAAAGTTTAATTTAATCTATCCAATTCAAATAAATTTGCAAATTCAATAATAATTTTTTTTCTAAATATTTTGATGTAGAAGACCTTCTGTCTCCCTAATAATTTATCAAAATTGCAAATTCTCCTAATTAATCAATATTTTAAATTTTGATTGCAAAAAACAAGTTTTGCAAATATAAAAAAATTCAAATTTTTTAAAAATTTATTGAAGTTGAAAACCTTTTGACTCCCTAATTATAAATCAACAATATTCTACTTTTCAATTTTCTTCAAAAAACAAATATAGAAGTCAAAGCCTTTTCACTCCAATTATACTTTATAAAATTCAATAAAGTTTGATTTTTCTTTCTAAACTTTATTAAATTCTAAATATCATAAAATCATGCACCAAAATTAGGTTTTAACCTTATAACTCCAATATTTTAAAAAATATAAAGGCACCAAAGTATGTTGCCTAAAATTCTTATCTTTACCCATATGCTAGACAAAATTGAATGCTTTTCTACTCTTGTTAGGGTGTTATGGTAGGCTTATATCAAGAAAATAGCATGTATCGATTTGATGTTACAATGCAAATCTAAGAATAATAGCAATAATTGCTCAAGCCTTTACTTGAGGTTGATGCTTCATCTTTCCTCTCAATTTAGATGTTGAGGATACTATATTATCTTAGGTTTATTTATAAGCCTAAGTTATATTATTGCATTGTATTATGTGTGGCATAGTATACCCACATTGGATATTTCTTATTTCTTGCATTGTAATACGTGAGGCATAGTATGCCCATGTTGGATTGGATTTGTTATTTTTTAGGATGCTTACTTAGATTGTTAGATATGTGTTTTATCTTCTAGCAGTTAGTTGGTTGTTAGCATCAATGTTTGGCAAGTTGTTATCCCTGCATATCTTTCAATTATAGTTGGTTGGCATTATATGGAAAATTGTTACAACCATTGTAACCATGTGATTCCTTTGTGTGCATTATATATTATATTTCCAATAATGAATAATCAAATTCACGTTTCCTATTTCCATATTAGTGGTAATCAGAGCTATAGGATATTTTTTTTAAGAAGGGAGGCAAAGTGTCAACTTCATTGCTAGGTGACTAGAATTGTTTGCTGCTACTACACCAGATCCTAGTGTAGTTGCTATGAGGAATAGCTTGGGAAGAGGATTAAAAATTACCCCTACACCAAATACCCTTTGAGGGTAACCAGACTTACCTTGAGGAAGGCAAGAAAATTTTATCTTGTTTTGAGATTGAAGAAAAATTTGTCTGCTTTGAAGATCAAAGAGATTAGGACATATTTGAGGATCAGTTGCATAGATTTTGAAACCATTTTTTTTGCTAAGAGGAGGCATTGGAACTCCTTACCGAGAGGGCATTCAGGCTGCTAAAGGTTGCACAGGTTGAAGATTACATGATTTTACGCATGTTAATTTTCACTTGTTGCTAAGAAGGATTTTAATAGACTTTAGTAATACAACTTGTTTGAAGGATAAAGATTGCTCTTCAAACCACCATAACAAGAAGAGTGAAAAATTATTAGTTAATGTTTTAGTTTCATGCATACAAAAGTTATTTCATGCTAAGACCAACTAAATATCTAGTCAAATAAAGCTTCCTTAGGTCATTAATATTCTATTTTAACCTTTTGAAGGTTAAAATAGGTCTTTGCCTTATTTGGAGGTGCATTGCACCATTTTCAGCCAATGGCATACGATTGGCACATCGACTAAAACCTTCATATTGGTCGGTGGCCTCTATGATGGATGGGCCTCTCTAGTGGTCAACCCTCTCCCTAGTGCTCCCTTAATCTAACAATGATGCAACAACAAGAGGCTACACTAGATCGTGAAGAAGACATCGACATCACCAGCAACACAGGCTCATAGGCCGACCCTACATAGGTGAGACAGTGAATGACACTACCCTCACACCCAGGCCATATTCTATAAGACTAGTTAGGGCCTTATCTCCCCACTGTGATCTCTCAAAAATTTGTGCAAGAAAAAATATTGTTTGTAGATGATGCATAAAAGATTTGTAAACATATATCGCAGGTCAAAAAATTTAATCAAACATTAAGTTATAATATTTGGCCAATCACAACCAAGATTTCCAAACCTAAACTCTACCATAGCAATATGTTACACGTGGTAGTGCAGGCCTGCCCTGTAAGAATATTTGCAGCCCTATCACCTTGCACCACACGGTTATAGCAAGGCCCTTAGCTATTTCTAGGCAATAATTTGCATCTTTGGCATCATTTTATGATTTTTTATGGCCATTCTAAATCTCTAATGACATTCCTAAAGTTTCAACATCGTAAATATAAATTTTGACAATACTTTTTGATTTGTTGCTGATTTAACCACTTCTCGATGGAATTGATTATTTTCAGGCAAAGTTCAATGAATTTTGATGTCATTGGAAAAACCAACAGGAGTTACGAGTTTTTTGGTGGTAAGTCAGTTTTCCAGTGTGACCTGGTAACTCCAACGAGTGGGAAGCCTCAAGCACAATTTCTACAAGGAATTTTTAATCCCACACCCATAGTGAAATGGGAAACGAAGGGTTTATAATCGCCCCTATGCACTATAGGAGGTGACCACCTCTCAGTGGTTACTCTTGTTATACTCGTGCACAGTAGCACTGGTGGTTGGGTGCATGACCTTTCAAGGTTGACTAGCCAGTGGTGGCTAGACTTGACTGTTACATTCCTTGCAATTTGAAAGTTGGCACCAGTTGGTAGCACTATCAGTTTGATCATTGTAAGCAGCCTCGTATTTAAATTCTAAGCATAGGTAGTTCATTGGCCCTCTTTGACTCGTAGTTGATTGACGGGGTTGACCGTTAAAACAAAAATAATTTTTCCACCAAAAACATAATTTCCTACCAGTTTCTAAATTTGAATTTTACTTTTTGGTGCCAAAGACAATGTTTGTCTTCAAATTCAAATTTTGCCACCTTTTTCTCAGCATTCATCTTCGAATTTTGGCATCAACCTACTATGAAGGTGAAAAGTAAGTAAATAAATATATAAGTATAAATAAATATATATTATATATATATATATATATATATATCAATTTTTGCAAATTTTTCAACATTATTTTTGCAAAAATTAACAATTTTACCTCCAAAAGTTGAATTTTGTAATTTAAGGGCTAATTTCTGCAAGTTTTTAGTGCTAAAATTTGTAATTAAAAATTGAAGTTATTTGTAAAGCACTAAAATTTAGCCCCTCCATTTTGTAAATTGGAAAGCAAATTTTTTGTAAATCTAGGAAAATTGTGCATTAGGAAAACTTGCAATTTGTTCCTAAGAGCCTAGATAGTTCTTACAACCATTTTGGAATCCTCCTAGTCTAGCATATACATGTCAACAAATGGTTGCAGACCTCAAAATAAACATGGAAAATATTACTA